>CM033040.1:5108219-5423219 GCA_019207045.1 Branchiostoma floridae x Branchiostoma belcheri | reverse complement strand
AGCCGGCTGCAGTTATTTGACCTCCGCAGAGAGGCGTTTCAAAGTGGGCGTGAGAAGGCGATACGCCGACAGGATTTAAAAAAATTGTGTCTTGTACCCTAAACTCAAACATATACATTTTTGGTATTCCAACAGTGCACCCTACTGTATTTTTCAATGCATCGAAGCCAGTCACCTTGTGGCCCTGAACTATAGAAATCCCCATAGGGAGGAAACTGTGTTCTGCTAAAAAATGCCACAGGCATGGTTTCTGACGTCAATTTAGGGACTGACCACTTCAAATTAGGGGTCTGCAAAGCCTAAAAAATGGACCAAAACATTTTTTTTTTTCCAAATCTGAACGACTGCTACCTACACTGTTTCATCAATATGAAACGTATCTTTTCCATGAAAAGAGCTGCAACAAGTATTTTCCTCATCAATTCTGCAAATGACATCCATGTTTCCATAGCTAACGCATATTCTCTTGTTTTGGTAACTTAAATCATGTGTCACAGCAAATGCTTACTTACCATCCGGTCTCGAGTCACGATGGCAGCCCATGCGTCCCTGTCAATCATTGCTCATTGTAGGCTGTCAACTTCAAGGCCAGTGTCTTTCCTGAGCATGTCTATATGTTGCTGTCGGTCTGCCCGGCCTCCTCTTCCCATGCCTGGGCGTCCAGAGTACCGGGTCAGCAACTATTTCCTTGCTCCTGAGGCAGTGACCTGCAAATACTACTTTTAAAATACTCATACTTAATAGTTTTCTTCTCTTAGAACTACACTGACTAGATTAAAAAATCTTACTATAGTCAATCAACATAGGGCTTTAAAAGGGCTCACATGACTGTTACTATACTAGTTATAATAAAGCAAGGCAACAAATTTGTCTCTTTTCTCAAGACATTTACTCCGAAAAGAAACGCAAACATTTAAGTACTTCATGTGTATACTTGTTGCATATTGATGACTTTCCTGTTTACAATGCTTAAAAGAAAATCTTCAAATTGTACAAGTCTTCCAGTGGCTTAGTGGATAGTATACAAGCAGTTTAAAGAAACTAACATCAACAAATATACCAACCACAGCCTCTCATTTAATGGTTTATCCCACTTTAGAAAAATAAAATAAAAACAAAGTCAACAGAGAAAGGTGTATGACTGTACATGAAGTATGACCTGACAGTAGTTTCAAACACAAAGGAAGAGTTGATGCTACCCAATTTTGATAGCACAGAAGTGGTAATGTTGACAAAAAATTATGCGTAACTCTAGATCCATGTTGAAAATCTTGTGTCTTGAAGTTACAAATCTAATCCTAGTACAGAATGCAGGGCTCGAAATACCACCTGCATATGCAGGTTAGTGCAGGTAAAATTGGGGCTGTGCCGGTATTTCTAATCTACCTGCACTGGTCCATGTACTGGGTTTTATAGATAAATGTCCTATGATGTAGGTGTGTATGGATTGGTAAGTGCTGCATTGATAAAGTATGAAAGAAAAAATAGGAATGCATGGTTCCTGAACAATTTTAGTATGATTCATAATTCAAAGTTTAGAGTGGTGCAGGTAAGTTTCAATGTTACCTGCACCGATGCAGGCATGCAGAAAAAAGTATTTCGAGCCCTGAATGAATTCTACCACACGACTCAACCCATGTATTCTTGTCAGGTAGGTACACTACTAGGGTACATCTGTATTTAATTGAGTAAGCAGCCTTGTAAGATCTTTCCAAAAGACAGAGGCAATGTCATAAAAAAAACAAAAAAAAAAACAGGAAAATGTAACTGGTATACACTGATGTACAAAAAGTAGACTGAAAACGGAAAATGGTACAAGGAAGTAGGCTGATTATAGACCTGACATGGATACATTTTTCTGTAACTGTCTAAAAAAATGAAGTAAAAAAAAATGGACTATTCACTGGCAGAAAAGTAGCATAACATTGTGGTTATTTTTTCTCTGCCAACTCGACTTCCTTTGCTAAGTAAAAACATCGTACAGGTCTCGGTAACTTCACTTCTTTTACCACTTGCATGATCAAATAAAGTTTACCATTGCACAGTTTATATCATACAATGCATGTACTTCTTATTTTATGAAGCAAAAAACAAGCAAGTTTCCTCTATGCAGGGTCAACTAGCTTTTATCACATCTTCATTTGATACCACAAAACTATACACTCTTCACTGCTTCAAAGAGGAACAACAACATGGTTCTGTATTCTTTTATGACCCAACAAGAGCTGCACATGTACACCCCCTATTTGAAGAGTGAGACACTTCAAAAGTTCTTTTTAAGCATCATTTCTAAGGTGATACCATCACTTCAGTAGGGGTGTACAGGGCATGTTTCTTGTGTTCAGCTAGCCGGTGGTGCTGGTTGGTTTGTTATCTTCCTCCTGGAGCAACATAAAACAATACGAGATAAACACAAAGCTTACTCTATCATAAAACTACTATGGAACAGTTACTACAAAATAAGGAACACCCACATGTCAAAAGGGCAAGTAAGATTTTTTCCTAAATGAGATTTTTATATATATTTGTTACTTTAGAATATTATAATAAGCCAATAATAAAAGAATTCCATCTCTGGCAGTGAAAATACATAGATGTCATTTAACTTTCGTGGAAATGAAAAGTAGGTTTTGGCAAGCTAATTTTTTATGTACAATGTACTTGCCTGACAGGACAAGTGAATTTTAGAATACAAGTTTGTCTAACAATTTTCCAACAAAATATTTGTGTATACCAGAGTTCAGATTTAAAATGCAGTCTTACCTCCCGAGATCTGTCCTTGCTCCCTCTTGACCTGCTGGTGTCCATGTCCTCAAACTTGTCATGTTCCCACTGGGGGCTGAACCTTGACCCCCGACCTCTCCCTCCGAACCCCCGCGCGCGACCCCTGAACCTTGGCCCTCTGGGTACGAAGCCTCTTCCCCTGCCGCGGCCTCGTTCTCGGTCAAAGGGCGCCCCGCGTACGGGAGGGTTGTCTCTATCATCATGCTGCAGTAAAGAGGAACAAACGGTTCGTTAGTACTACATTGTAGTTGTACTACTGGTAGTAGTTTCCAGTATTTGCCTAAATCACATAAACACATTCTCTCCAAGTGGAGGTTCGGCTCTTTTTTCCAATGTGTTTTTTTTGCATTTTTACCTGGCTTTAGCTGGCAACGAGACATAAAGAAAATGACACAAAATAGCTGTTTATTGACATGTTGTTCGACGTATTCATCAGGCAGCTGCCACCAAGACATAAAGAAAATGATACAAAATAGCCAACTAAAAAAAAACGCCTAAAAACATGTCAGCTGGAGCCTAACCTAGATTGGAGAGTAAGAAACACACATGCAGCCAGACACAGTCAAGCCTTTAACAATACGGTCTTTCCCTCTTGGTATAAGAAATCAAACTGTGCCCATTTCAATCAATGAATGATTGTTCTGTTATAAGCAACAGATACGCAACACATCAATTTCTAATGAATGTTTATAATTCAAAGACATAACATACGTTTACCTCATAGTAGTAAGCTCCTTTAGGTGTGGCTTCCGGGTCTTTCTGCCAGTCGTCCTGGAACTTGTCAGGCCTGCTGGAGAAGTTGGGCAGCCCTCGTCCGCGCCCTCTCCCCCTGAAGTCACCTCTGCCTCGAAAGTCGCCTCGACCACGAAAGTCACCGCGTCCACGGAAGTCGCCGCGACCTCTGAACCCTCCTCTATAGTCCCCCCGTCCTCTCCAGTCCCCCCTGCCTCTGTACCCTCCCCTTTCCCCGGAATCTCTCCGAAAATCGGGTCTACGTTCTCCCGAACGATCCCTCCTGTCGTCTTCCGGGTGGTGGTCGCTGTAGTAGTCGCTCTCACTTTCCTGTCGCCTCCGCACCAAGGTTTGTCTCAAGTCGTTGGGATCGCGTATTCTCCTCCCGTCATCGTGCTGGGTTTCTCGCTCGCTGGAGCCACTCCGATCAAACTTCCTCTCGCGCCTCTTGTAGTCATCTCTCTCGGAGTGACTGTAGCCTCTTTTCTCAGCCTCAGGAGACCGTCGACTGTCCCCGTGAGAGGTGAATCTGTCACTTAGACTTCTATGCTGCGGCGAAGCTTTCCTGCCGTGGCCCAGTCGGTCCTCTTGGCTTCTGGAGCGGTGTCGAACTCTACGAGGATCGTTCCCCCCTTGTGACTCCAGCCTTCGCCACACGCTGCTCTTCCCTTCTGTACGTCTTGGCTCATCCTCTAGGTCATCATCGTCTAAGATCTGGATGATTCTCCTCTCCGTCTTCACTTCCGGCACAGCGTCAGCCTCGGCCACAGGGACATGAGACTTGAACTCTGGACGCTGGGATATCGGGCGCAGGCCCTCGTTTGGCTTCCGCGGGACAACCACGGTGTCGGGATCAATGGTGGATGACTGGTGGACGGTGCGGTGGATCGTCATCTGGACCATCTCCAAGTCCACATCCTTGTAGGAGAGGTGCTCTTCCTTCCGTGGTTTCCCTCCCTTCTTGTCTCCCTTGACCGACACCACGATATCTTCTTCGGGAGATTTTTCCTTACGTTTGCTGCTGTATTTTCTAGGAGGACTTCTGCTGGCTTGTCTTCCCTTCCTGTCTGAGGACGAAGCTTGAACTTTCTTTCCATGTTTCTTGCCCTCTGTATGCTTTTTCTCTATTTCTTTTCGCCCTTTGCCACCCTCCTCTCTGGAGTGGTCTCGTTTCTTCTGTGTCTTCATCTTGTGGTGTCTGTCTGGTGAAGTTTCCCTCTCCTTGCCTTTGCCTCCTGAACGCTTCTTCTCCTCAAGCATAGGCTTTCTTGTGTCTGAGCTTCGTGACCTCTGGCTGCCTTCTTCAGCAGATCTACGAGAGGCCTTCACATGCGCTGGGGGTTTGTCATGCTGTACTCTCGGCGGTGAGCCCTGCCTGAATGACTCCTCCCTCTCTCTTACAGCGGCAGGCTTGGCTAGCGGATACTCTCTTCTCTCTGGGCCGTGTTCAGGATAGTCCCTCCCACCGCCACTCCCTCTGTATGGAGATCTGGAGAATCGCTCTATCCCCTTCGCCTCCCCGCTTCGCAGCGGCCATGCTTGTCTTTCTGCAGGCTTTCTGTAGTCGTCACCTTCCTCGTATGGCACAGGGGAGTTTCTCTCCCCTCTGCGTATCGGCTCCCGATCTGGGTAGTCGTCTTCTATGAAGGGGATGTTACGTTCCGCCACCTCGTGGGGAAGAGGGTCGTCTCTGTACGGCCCTTCGTTTCTCTCCCATGACCTCCCTCTGTTTCCGCGCTCGTCAAACCTTGGCGACCTCTCCCAGGAACGCCTGCGAGGCTCTCTGGAGAAATCTTCTCGAAACCTCTCTGGAGACAAGGCATCTCCCCGTGGCTTCTTAACATCGTATAGATCCTCGTAGCTCCCTGTGCGCTTCCGTCCCATGTCGGGCGACACGTTTCTCTGAGGGTACCCTCCTCTTTCTGCGGAGAAGCTTCCCCTCTGTCGCGCGGGAGACTTCCATCTTCCTTCAGGTTCAGGTCGCGTGTGCTCGCCACCGCTGCCGTACCCGTCCCCTCTCTCCCATTGGCTCC
Source organism: Branchiostoma floridae x Branchiostoma belcheri (assembly GCA_019207045.1). NCBI lineage: Eukaryota > Metazoa > Chordata > Leptocardii > Amphioxiformes > Branchiostomatidae > Branchiostoma > Branchiostoma floridae x Branchiostoma belcheri. The sequence goes on along the minus strand of CM033040.1, from coordinate 5,417,670 downwards.
TGACTGGTGGGGAGGGGGGCAGTGGTTTCTTCTCATCTTCAGGTGGGTAGGTTTGCTCCCACTCTTCTGGGTGGGAGGCGATTCTAGGCGGGGAGCCAGCTCTCGCGGCATGGGCATCACGGCCTCTTGATCGCGACCTGTATAACAGTTTATCAATTATGTTATGTTAATCATTATTTCTATTCAACTTCTGCATACGAAAAACAGATAATGGCTCCGATAGTTTAAGTTGACCTCTGATCTCTCTAGTTCACTTTAAGTTACCTCAGCTGATTTTGTTACTTTTTCTGTTAACAAATTGTATACTTTTTGTTGCTTTTGTTTAATTTTATTGTATCTATTGTATCTCTTCGTCTCAAGAGACGAAAAGATTTTCGTCTTAAGAGACGAAAAGAGCCAAAGAGATTGTATCTAAATTGTTGCGGACTCCAGGAAGAATAGTGATACAATATATTGATAATACAGATCTGTTTTTCTAGTTAGCTGTACTTGCATAGAATTGTCCTGCTAGCACATTCTAGTGACGCTGAAGAAGAGTGATGGATGTCACTCGAAACGTCCGGAAGTAAATATCCGTTTTTATCCAGTTGTAGAGATTGAATTGTATTTGAAGATCCTAATAGAATAAGCAAACAAACAAACCTGTGCCCGGATCGTGACCTGGATCTGTGCGACGCTCTTCTGGTGTGATGGCGCGGGGAGCGGGACCTTGACCTGTGACGCTTGGTCCTCTGCGAATGCGACCGGGACCTGCAACATTCCACACGGAATAACTTTACAACTAAGAAACCAAGACAAATAGTCTCCAGAAATCTTTCAAATATAAAACAACATCCAAATGGAACCAACAAGCATATGGGATACAAACTGTGAGTACATCCAAGATGTTTAGACAGCAGCTAGTCAAACACATGGGAAGCTCAGCTTCTGGTAGTCTCCAAGCAGATGTTACGGTGCCTTAGAAATAGTATCAAAGCTGGCCAAGGGACTTGTATAACGGCACCAGGTGCCCGTTTGACTCCCTTAGTCGGCTATCTCCCTTTGGCCGGCTATACTCCTTTGCCAGCTTTGATACTATCTCTAAGGCACCGTTGGGTCTGCTTGGAGACTAAGCTACTGGCACATGAGTGCAGGTTAGGTGCATGTAGACACCAGATATACCTGCACAGCTCCAATTTTACCTGCACTAACCTGCATATGCAGGTGGTATTTCGAGCCATGTGAAATAAACAATAAACAACAATAAACCTTCTCGGGGTGCGGGATCTCCTTGGTGTTCTTGATCGGCGCGGTGATCGAGATCGTCTCCGAGACCTGGATCTAGATCTGGAATATGACCTTGAGCGTGACCTTCGTGAGAACCCCCTGGCTGGCGGTAGCGGTCCGATTCTGCCCCTCCCTCGTCCTCTCCATCCACGGCCGCGCCCCCTGCCACGCCCGCGGAACGGTTGGATCGGGGACGATCGCCTCCGGTAGGGGGAATGGCGACGACCGCGGCTTCGTGATCTTGACCGGGAGCGAGAGGAATAAGACCGTGATCTGGATCGGCTGAGGAAAAACATACAAAAGTTGGTCACTCTAACAAGTCTAGGGTACTAGTAGATCAACTTTAGCAGTCAAGGATTTGGTGGCAAAGTCTTAGAAATGCTGGAGAATAATGAATGTAAACCTAGATGAGAATGAGATCCTACAAACAAATGATGCTTTGTCAAGCACATGTATAGCTGTATGTAGGGTGGCTTCAGTACTGTTTATGTTTTTGGCCAAGTGCATTGGCTCCAGGTCACCCATATAGTATACTAGTTTCTCCATCATTTTCAGTACAGACCTGGGAATTTGACATGCAGGGGGGTGACATTTGTTGCTAACACATGAATCCATCTCATGGAGCCACGGTCACATTGTCAGAAAGGGATGCAAAACTGGCAGCCATGTGTTTGGTATGTGGGAGTTTATGGCATCAAACTTTTGCGTGCAAGAGAATCAACACACTTTCACTTATCTACTAGGGAAAAAAGGCAGGGAGCCCAGGGAGCATGTGATTGGCAAAAATACAAGCTGTAGCGAAGCCACGTTGCACTATGAGTCTTTTATTTCTCACAAAAATTATTTCTTACAAAATGAATGTTAAAACCACATGTGCTATGTACTTCAACTAGCAAATTATTTATCATTTGGTTACACAGATGTTTGCACAGAGGCGGCCAGCATACAAATTATCTACTTTCTCCCACACTTTATATGCAGGATGTAAAATCCGTGAGCACAATTTATTTCAGGATGAAATCATTTGACAAAACAATTTATGATTATGCATAACGCTACAAACACTCCACGGAAAGAAATCTAAATCGTACTAAGAAAATACGAGCAATCGCTGTTATTGTTTACATCCGGGGTATTCGGCGCACGAGCGCTGACTGGTAGGCAAAAAGCGTTAGGAGATCAGATTACTCATTAGCATACCGGCGCGGAAGCAGATCGTACTGTTTACGCGAATTTGCGCATTTTCAGCCACGTTTTTATCGCATCCATGGGATTTTTTCAGATTTTGTATTTTTTTCACTACTTCTTAGTCTTTTTTTTTTTTTTCTTGTGTAATATTTTGGGAGAAAATGACCCTTGCCCTCTTGACTTCCGTCATGTGTTTCCGGTTGTTTTGATTTTCCCGCCGTACGGGCTTTCTGTCATCCGTTCCGGGCTGTTATATTTCTGTTCCTAATGTGGTTTAATTAATACGTTTAATCAATATGAGTTCTTCAAACAGCTACATTAGCTCTTTGGAGCCTAATGACCGAACCAGGTATTTTGAGAAATTAATGGTAAGTGTCGAAGACGCCGGCGATAGTTCAAACCCGGAAGTGACTGGTTCGGCGGTGACTGGTGACGGTGTACGCCTACCTGACCCATACAGTCTGACAGGTGAGGATCATGTGTACATGTGTTTCTAGATTTTGATAAGGTAGATTTTTGTGTCAGATAAAGGTTACAAAAACATGAGTACGTGTAAATGTGTTTGTTGCTAATCTCTAGAAATTCTGGCTACGTAACGTTATGTTTATTATCATTTGTATGTTATACAGGTTGGAAGGATGATTTGAGCCTCTGGCCAGATACGGACTATGGGTGCATCTACACCTACCTAATCGAGGCTCCAGGTCCGTTTAACGGAGAAGCCATGAAAGCCTATAAATCCCTGGAGGCGTACAATCTTTTTATAAGTGGCCATGTGAGGGAGTGCAGGTACCACCCTATTGGAAAAAATGTGAAGGTCTGCTTCCTTAAGGCCAAGGTTGTGCCAGGTGGGTGTTGGAGTGCATTGGAACAATATTTCTACTTACATGTACCTGTAGTGAGAACTCTTGAAGATGAAGAATGAGATGCGTGATTAGTATTTAACTGTCAGATACGTTTTTATATTTACTGTATTATCTTTTTTTTCTGTTACATTTGTGTTTCAGGACAGAGAGTAACAGAGACTCCTCACAACCCATGGGTGTGTTTGACCAAAAAAGAGGGTTATGTCATGGCAGCTCACTGCACTTGTATGGCAGGGTAGGTAATATAACTGCATTGACCATCATATCCAAAAAGTCACATTTTTATCTAACAGTGTTCTCGTCAGATGAGGTCCATGGCAAGAAACAGTTTTAGAAATAATGAAAGTCAAACTAGTACTCACCTGTAAATGTTCCTCCGTATATTTCCAGGGAGGAGCGACCATGCAGTTTATATGTGGCAAGATAACTGTCTTAATTTTTTTCCTTGGTTCATGTTCTTGTGCTTGATGGTTTCCAGTTGTATTTGTACCTGTTGCAAATGCATTTCTTCTTGTTGATGTTCTTGTTGCAGGTTTTACTTGTTGATGTGTTTCGTTTTCTAGGTAATTTGGAGTTATCAACAGTTCCTGAGAGTGAGTATACTAACACATATCATCATGTAGATGTAGATAATGCTAAAAGAAATGTGTATATAGTAGAAATATTCAAATATCACAGAGACTTCCATAATGAGAAGATAAGGCAAATCTTTCATTGTACTGTGAAGCTGGCCAACTTATCCGTTCCTTTTACCATTAACTCTAAAATTGCTCCTGACTATAGTACCTATAATGTATACTCATTTTTTGTTATATTTCAATGTAGATTGGGAGAGGTCTGCAGCCATGTGGCTGCACTGCTGTTCGCAGTGGAGGCCTCCAGGTCTCTTCAGGAAAAACGGACGTCATGCACCAGCAGAAAGGCCGTGTGGAACAAATATTACAAAGATAAGGTCTGTTCATATTTGGGCATTATAATTGAGTAGAATTTTTTTCAATGTCTACAATTTTTTTGCCTAAGTAGACTGTTATAACTTACATTAATGAATGGATTTCTTTGCTTCTACAAAATCATGTGGCATTTACATGTATCCAATTCACAATATATAGCACTACACTATAGATTTACAGCAATATAGTAGATGTTCCTAGCCTGGAGTCCAGCCTTGTTGTGCTTTAGTCCACTCCCAACGGTGGTTACCCCGTCAATGCCATGGGGTAGCGACCTTTGGGAGCGAACTAAAGCACAACAAGGTTGGACTGCAGGCTAAGATGTTCCTCTTTGTAAAGTGTAATATCTGACATGGCCACTGTATAATGCTTTTTCTCACATATATTATTGATAATTCATTTTGTGGATTATTTCTTTCAGGTTGATCCACAAAGGGCTGAGGACATGGACTTTTCGCACCCTAAACATGGAGTCCAGATCAAGAAGGCGCGCCGGAAGCCGCAGTGTGATGTGCCACCACTCAGTGAAGAAGAGGCCGCTTCTGCTTTCTCACAACTGAGGAAGCTGTGTCCCACTGCCAGTGCTGTCATTAGAGAGGAGGAGGACACAGACACAGCATCAGAAGATGAGTCAGATGTCAACACAGAGACGCTTCCCCTGTGGTATACAGGTCTTGTCATCCAGCCAAAGTCCCTGTTACTAGTGTTAGTGTAGACAGCATCCTTGAGGATGTTCGGTGCAACCCCGAGCAAATCACAAACCTCAACAAAGCTACAGTGGGGCAGTCCAAGTCTGCTTTATGGCGTCAGCAACGCAAGGGTCGTGTGACTTCTACATCCATGCATGATGTCCTTCATGCATCAAACCCCACCACTGCAGTACGGAAGGTCATGCAATATGACTGCAAGGATTTGAGCCAAGTGAGTTAACTGAAAACTAGTACAGTGTACACTTGCAGGAAGCCATTTTTCGTAGGTAATTAAGGCACACAAAGAGACAACATTACCCTGTATATTGGAACATGTACCATAATAATCCCAGAGCAAGTGTAGCTCTGATCTTTAGTTGGATTTAAACAATACCAGGAGTCTAAATATTTCTGCAAAGTGTGACAGTCTAAATGTTCAGTCAATGCGAGATAGTGTCATATTAGAGATGTAATTCATTTGTGCTTTCTATGTCAGAAATTCTAAATAGGGAATTTCACTTTCAGGTTCCAGCTATACAATGGGGGATGAAACAGGAGGAGAAGGCAAGGCAACAGTACCTGGAAGCTACCTTGTGCATCTGCAAGGATGTGAAATTGGAGGAAGTGGGGCTCATTCTCTACAAGGATTTTCCCTTCATAGGTATAGCTAATTTTGGCTCTTACTTCAAACTTATGAAGTATAGTACATGTAATTGAGTACCAACTACACAATGTCTAATTGACTTATGATTTTATTGATGTAACAATGAAATACATGTACTTGTTTTAACAATTGCACTGTATTCGTACCAAGTGAATATGTGCCATTTGCAGCATTTGGCAAGTATCAAAAGTAAGTACATCATGTTCATGTTTGAAATATCAGAAACTTTGCCACTAATTTGAACATTACTGTTGTATATATAGGTGCATCTCCTGATGGGATGAGACAGTGTTCATGCCATGGAAGAACTGTGATTGAGATCAAGTGCCCATACAAGTACAGGGACATCTATCCTGCTGCAGATCTGTGTCTATCAGATGCCAACTACTGTTTAGATAAGGATTGTAAGCTAAAGACAGGGCACAGATATTACACCCAAGTCCAGACACATATGCTGGTTACCGGTGTCTCAACATGTGATTTTGTAGTGTGGACTAATGCAGGGATGGTTGTAGTAAATGTTCCAAGGGACCAGTCACTGTTAAATGTAATGTTGTCTACATGTGTCCAGTTTGTAAAGTCCAGTCTTATCCCTGAGATACTGACCCACAAGTTACAGTGTGGAGACTCTGGAGTAGATGTGACTTTCCAGGAAGATGATGACCCAAACAAACGTTACTGTTCTTGTCAGAAACCAGCATATGGTAGGATGGTAAAGTGTGATAACAATGAATGTGAGTCAGAATGGTTCCATTACAAATGTGTTGGCATCAAGAGAAAACCAAGGGGCCATTGGTTCTGTCCCAGTTGTCAATGCTAAATCCTACTGGACAGTTTGAAATACTAAAAATACTAGTATAACAATAGAAGGCATTTTACAGTTTTATGTCATGTTTTAAAAAACTAATGTAAAACAAGTAAGAATTGTACTTTGTGGTATACTTATTATATTGTAGTGGGCTTCCCAAAAATTTGTTTTGTGTCCCTTTAACATTTTACCTTCAATCTCAGTATTTTGATATACAGAAAAGGCCAGCTCGTGCAGACAACATTGCCATTAAAAATTACTTGATTAGCTTTGGAAGTAAGTTTGTAAGAGCCGCACAGATAACAACACTGTCACTGAGTAGAGGGGCAAATGTTAATGGACAGATTTGGCTGAGAATTTGGAAGTTCTTGATTCTTTCAATTGCACGTTCTACATGAATTCTTAGAGCTGATATCTGTCTGGCATCTTGGACGATACGCCCCGGGAGTTGTGGCCTTCCTGTGGTAAATGGTGGCATAACTAGTGTTGCTCCTTTCAGGGCAAGTTCCTCAGAAATGGTGAATCCCCGATCTGCCATAATCATATCACCATATTCCACTTTGTTATAGAAACGACTTTTTAGCGTAATGTCTTTATCAGAAATTCTTCCACCCCAGGAACTGGACAGAAATGACACTGCTCCATAAGGTGTAATACCTACCAGAAATTTGAACGTATGATGGTGTTTGTAGTTACTCCAGGTCTTTGCTCGGGTCTTTAAATTGTATGGCCTCTCAGTGAAAATCTCTGAGCAATCAATGATGACTCTACAGTTTGAGTATTTTTTTTTCCGAAATTTTTTGGGAAGATTGCGCTTTACGGTTTCCTTGGACGGCCAATGAATCAGGAACTTTAGTCGGACAGCTAAGATTGGAATACAACGGTTTATGACTTTTGAAACTGTGGAGGCAGAAACACTAAATCTCAAAGCTAGATCAGCATTTTTGAGGCCTAGTCTCAACTTCATGAGAGTCATGAGTATTTGATCCTGCTGACACATGGACTTTAGAGGAGCAATGAAATCACTAACAAGTCTAAACACAAACATAAACAGTGCAACAGTAGGTATTCCAGTGAAGAGCTTGCATTTTGCATCTGTGAGATTGGAGGCTGATGTTGATGATTTCTTGATTTGTTCTTGAAGGTGATCACGTTCTTCCCTAAGGTTGTCAGCTTCACTTTGAAGGGACTCGCAAAACTGTTCCAACTTACATGTCTCCTCTTGTACTTTTGTGAGCTGTTCTCTCAGAGTCTCTACACTTTCAGGAAGGGGGTCTCTCAGAGTCTCTACACTTTCAGGAGGAGGGTCAGCGATCATTTCTTCATCTGAAATAAAGCAAATCCGAAGTTCAATGAAAGTGCTATGTGATTATGAGTGTCATATATCTGAACTGAACTGAATGTTCTAAACTCTGATTCATATGTATGTATTGTTGTTTCAATATTTTACTCATGCAGGTTGCATGCTTCTCTACTTGATTCACATCTATATCCCCACTCCGAAAACCAAGCGGATAAACTTTGTAGCAAGTAGTCTTGTGTGTATGGTATGTGATTCATGTTGAATAAGTGACAAGTGATAGATTTACTTGTTGAGCAAGAATGATTGATTAAACTGTTGATCAAGAATTTATATGTTTAGGATTACTGATTGTATCCATTAGACACTTTTCTTATTCCCTCTGTAATGCCCTTACCATTTAGTGATGTAGGTGGGGCTTCATTCTCTGATGACACCCGCAGCCTTTTTGCTGCACGCATATACCTGCAAACAATGAAGCATGTTGTAAGTTGTAAATCAAAGTTGCATGCTTTGTTTCCTACATACATTCTGTTAGCATAGCATTTAGTGATTACTGCTGTGAATGTTATGAAATATAAAACATTTGACTAGGTGTAAACTCTAACATGAGTAACTTACAGGATCTTTGTGAGATTTAACTGAATCCTTGGTAAAACTTTCATGGTCATCTTCTCAGGCAAGGAGGTAGAGTATAGCAATGTTTCACACAGGCATGAACAGCCTGCCTGCATGAACAGCATGAGCAGTAAATCAAATTTCAATAAAGAAACATTGAAAACCCCAATGTTACCTACCGATCTTTCTTGGCAACTGGGTTTCTTGAACGATTGCAACTTGCTGAGGTTGGGAGGTTAAACAAGCTTGGGACGTAATCTGGATCTGCAGGGTCTTTAGAAGGGTTCCCTGCAATGCAAGAAGCAAAGAACTTGTCAGTATTATAAACATGATTTTAAAATGAGGTGGCAATTGGTCTTGTGGTTAGGGTGTAGGACTCATAATCCAAAGATAAGTATGAGTTGGAATCCCTGATAGGTCACTTTGTTGTTGTGCCCTTGGGAAAGGTACTTAAACCATACTTTACACCTATTTCCTCACTTCACTAAGGTGAAAAATGAGTACCTGGCTTCGGCTACACACCTCGGCATGTTAAACTGAAAGAACCCACCACACTTATCGAAAAGAGCAGGGGATCATCCCGGTGTGAGTGGATCAAACTCCACAGTCTGGTTCTTTCTTTCCCCTGCACTATCCCACAATGGTCCGGACCAAGGTGGAGGTCTACCCGCTGGGGGCCTCCCCACACAACATGCTCCAGTAGGGGCCATCTGGGGGTATTCCCATGTAGATGTAGATGATTTTAAAGACATTTTAAAACATTTGTAGATGTCTTCGTCAATCAGTTAAGTGATGTACGTTATACTTCTGGTATACTATATATGTATACGTCCATCCCAGATACTTTACCACTATTTATAAGTCAGACCCCCCCCCCCTCCCACGTGGACGCGCTGTAAAACTTTGATACATGTAACATTAATATTCACTATCCTTGATATGGCATGAATCAGCGACAAAACTTACTTTCCGCAGATGTGTAACGAAAAGTACACTATTACATCACGAAAAATGTATTTATGCAAGGGGGACAACAACAAAATATAAAACATATAGATCACAAACCTGAGATGAAATGGTCGCTGCACACTCTCTCGTGGCCTCGTGGTGTCCACGCCGCGGTCGGGTTTTTCTTTCCCTGCTCAAAATCTGACCTTTTTAAGGCTCTAAGCCATGCAGCCCTTCGTCCTGGTTCCGCAGGGATTCTAAAAAACTTCTTTCTACTGCCTTTATCCTTCCGGTTAGTACAATTCAGCGCACAACAACTGGTCGGCATGTTTGCGTTTCCCGCGCGCAACTGGTGGGCGAGGAGGGTTCAGCCCGCCCTCCTCGACCACCAGCAGCTTTTTGCCTACCATGACGTCACGTGACGTAACCGTGACGTCAGCGCGATCGCTCGTATTATGCACACACACAAATAACACACCTCCCTTTCCGCTTCCTACTCTTCCTGACAGGAGACCGTGATCGTGCCATGATGACTCCTCACGCACAGGTGAACAAACACAAAGATCGCCTGCAGAGATGTCCGGGTCGCGGACTGGCTCACTACTGAGAAACAGCGTGGTTCGCCCTCCCCACTCTGGAAAACAAATCACCAACAAAATCACTTAAACCAGCGCTAAACAACCACATAAACAACAAATAAACAAGTCAAATATAGCTTCTATGTTTTGCATGGGGATTTACCTATCCAATAGCAGCGGAATTCCTCAGAAACAAGATAAACTTGGAGAAAGCTCAGAAAACACCACAAAATTTGGCCGCCATCTTGTCTCATGCAGATGGCAGGTATCAGCCAATCAGAGAATTCGTAGCAAATCGACTAAATGTTTCAGATACTAGTGATGAAAGCCATGAAATGAAATCAATTCGCACCTGAAATATGTAATTTTATTGTATTGTTTGAGAGTATGATATGCACGACTTTATGCATACATTGTCGCCTTAACATTTGCATATTTTATCATTGCATTGCTTTATGATTTATTCATTGTAAAGGACCCTCTGATTTGCTCTGAGGACTAGACGAGTCTATTAGATATGGAGGGGGCACATATGGACTGAAATACAACTATTTCTAATCTTTAAAACAATATAATAAATAAAATAAGATTTAATGCTTTTAAATAAATAAAAAGAGAATATCTATGCATAAAGTTATGTTATATCATTAACAGTACTGATTTTATTGACAAATAAAAGTAAATACTAAATGCCTCATCCCCCTGATTTACAGTAGACTATGCCATTTTGCTCTTTGTTTTGAAATGGGCTCAGCGCGTAAAACCGGCCAGAGAGACATTTTATTATGCATCACCAGTGACTTGCACAGCCGGTTTTCTCTGGGAAGTTCTTCCTTTTCGCTTCGCTGGAATCCAGACAACGGATGACAGACAAACTAGAATCGTCTTAAAGGTAAGAATCTTATGAAGTAACTCTGGCGGGAACTTTTTTTTGGGCTGTGTTGTGATTCCTTTGTTTTCGCGCATGTGGTGTTGATTATATAATCCATAAATCAACAAAATGAAACCGATCTGGCCGCATTTGTGGGTTAGATTTTTTTTATCAAAAACTCAGATACATACAAGATGCTTAATAAGAGAGCAGTTTTACAACTTTTAGAAAATCGAAATGTGTTTTGTTTAAGGAAACTGTTCCAGGTGTTGCAAGTCTCACACCTGGGGTTTTGAAACGGAATCAAACCATTGTGTACCAGGCTCTGTTTCTGGGGCATAGGCAGTGTAAACAGAGACAAGGAACTAGACAGATCAAACTAGGTCAACAGGCTATTCACATGCAATCAGAGGGCTGGTACTACAATTGGTACTGTCTACGTGATTTGCAATTAACCATTGTTAATTCATAAATGCATAAACAATGTATCCAGAGTGCCATACAAGGTTGTTGTGCCGCGTACACTACATATTGGAGCCGTTTGAGGTGTTTAGACAGATTGCGGAACCAAACCTCTGCTTGGAGAGTACAAATTCTGTGTCATGTAAAACTGCCAGCTTGGTTCAGTAATCAGGGCAACAATTTTTGAGTCATTGTCATAATTTTAGACAAAGGGATATAACGTTAAGCCCTTTCACAGAGATCAGAACGCATGTGTGGCGACAGGAATTTTAGGTAATATGTCAAAGGGCCAGAAAAAAAACAAAACATGTCTGGACATTTAGTATGCAAATTGAAACAATTGTCAAACAAGGACTGTTTTCTTTTTCAAGGCCTTTACCTTTGACATTTTAGCTAGAATTCCTGTCGCCGCACATGCATTCTGATCTCTGTGAAAGGGCTTATTTCCATTACTAGTCAACAAATGTTAAACTCACCTACGTCGATAAAAGTTAGACATACCCATGCATTCAATGAATTTCATACTATTTTTTTGTGGTATACCTGCTCTTCATCTTACTTTAAATATAATTATAAGTCAGTGCCAATGACAAAAGATAGCTATGGATCACAGCTGTCTGAAACATCTGACTGTTTCCAAAACATATCCAGTTGCTTGAGTAACTACTAACTGTTACTTGGAGTTGTTTGCATATAGTCCTATGACTTATGAGTGGCCATGTTTGGATAAATAGAAACTGCTCCAAATTACCGTAAATCGAACAAGCAGGTCTACACTCGACTGGTGGGGAACAACAGACAATATATGTAGTGTGTGTGTGGTTGTAATTTGTATATTTCTAAGAGTTGTTTGTAAAAGAATTCTTGCTTCCCCAGTGTGCTAAAAATTGTTAATTGTGTGTGTAGGTCTAGTATAAACTAGTTTTGAAAATTAAAGATTACGTCATACCAGTATCAGTTGTAGGTATTGTAGTGGTTCCCTGAAAAACATTAATTCCTTATTATGAGTCAATGCTCTTTGTTGCAATGTACATGGTGATGTGGCAAAATGTCTCCAAGCAGATCCTACGTCGGTGCCATAAGATAGTTATCAAAGCTGGCCAGGGAATATATAGCCGGGCTAAGGGAGTCAAACGGGCACCGGTAAGTTTGATATACATTACGCACCATGGATCTGGTTGGAGATTAGCAAAATGTGGCAAATACAACAGGCGCAAGATCGTGACGGGACAATTTATGGATTCTAACTCAATACAATACCCCCCCGCGGTCTTGAGTCAACACCTCTGAGGCCTAACCACAAAGCCATTGTGCCACTGAAGTTGACTTTCAGTGTTTAATAGAGCAGAACTAAGTCAGTTTGCTCTAGGGACTGTTGTGAAACATGTGTCATGCAGGGACATACTTGGTATAGTACTTCTGTTCTGCCATGTACCTCCCGTGTGTAACTGTAATATTTGGACAACAGGTGTCACTGACATTGCAAATGTTGTGTTGTAAATTCATTCCTTCTCTTGTATGATAGATATCTCTTTCATGGGATTTACTAAGAACTTTAAAATAGGAATGAGAAACTTCAGAAAGGAGGTTTTGGTTATGTTTTCTGTTCAATTCTAGTGTAACTTACTGCTCTGCTCTCAATTATGTATGGCAGGAGGTGCATATAGCCGACGTTTGTACTAGTATTCAAATTTCGAGTAGTCTCTTTTCACAATAATGTTTCGTTAACTGTTCATTGTCACATTGTATGTACCCTATCAGGCCTATGTTCGTACCACTCACTTGCAATTAGTCTCCGGGCATGAACTTCATAATAAAGACCTGTCCTGGCACGGAGACCTTAGCCTGGTATCCAGCCATATTATTGCTCCCGAGTCTCTTCTATATCCTCTTTGAGTCTCTGCAAATACGTATTTGCGGAGAGGATGGAAAAGACTCAGGAGCTATGATATGGCTGGATACCAGGCTACCGAGACCTCTGTTCAACTGCAAACGTGTAGTAGGTATGAACTTGCAAATAAAGACCCGGTAGTGGTACTGAGACCTTTGTTCAACAGCATATGTCATGCATGTGCACACAAGTACAATTGGATACACTGTCACACTCATGTCATCATGCCTGGAGGGTATCCACGATGATGTCATCAGCCATTGTCTCACTGTGGGAGTCTCAGTCGGTCTGGGAAAACATGACGCATCATTTACTGACAAATTTGATTGGCAAAGTCTACTAGTAAACTTCACAAACGTATCTACTAGTAGTACTAGTGGATGATTACTATCTTTTGCTGGTCATCATTATCATCATATTGTTCCGTGCCAGTACTGCAGCCAGGCCACTACTAGTACTAGTACCTTCTCATTATCTTTTGCTGGTAAGAAACATTTAACACAGGTACTATTCTCTATTTATCACAGACATAATTTGGTATTATCACACATAATTTGTGTCTTTTGGACTTCGTTACTCCCACGGTCAGCTTTTACAGATCAGTATCTTAGATGTTTATCTGTATTTCTCTGTGAAGAGTCAATTACTTTAGAATTATATTTCTCTAAAAGTTGAGATTGCAACTTACGCACGCATAATGTACATGTAGAACATTGAGTAATCACAAGTATTTACATTTACCTCTTTTCCAGTATTATACAACAAAATTCAACAGATGTTGGTATTACATACATTCTAAGATTGATAGTATCAATAGTTAGGAATTTGTCCTGTTTTCTAGTTTTCGGTTACACCCATTTTTGTACCTCATGAAAAGGGAATGTTCTGCAAGAGAAAACTGCTCGTAACATCAGTTAAACATAGCCATTATCCTAAGCCTTTTTCCTATCTAATTTGATAGTAATTACCTATGATGTTAAAAGGCCTTGATCAGTCAAGGACTACAAATTTGCCAAGGGCTGGGAACTGGCTTGGGTACTGTAACTGTAAGCGCATTTATTCTTCCAGGGCAGTATCGGCAGAAAGTTTTCGCTGTGTTTTAAACTTAAAGATTGTTGTTGATACGATTTTGTAGTACAGGAGTGACAGTTGCAAATACAAATTCCAGGTGTCACAATAATTTGGGGCTTTAGAGGTCTCAGGACAATAAAATCGCTGCCAACTTTTCAAGATTCACAGTACAACCAGACAGACAGATAATTAATTCTCACCCTAGATAACAGGACACTTATTTTCTTATAACAATCAGTGAATAGCTGAATGGACTGTAAATTTTTTTGATAGAAGATCTACATGACTTTCAAATGTGTTAAAAACACATGTTAACTATATATGCAAGTCATGTTTGTGTTCTGTCATGTGAACTTGATGTGGGAGCAACACAGGTGGTGTTATGACAGGTTTAGCCTGTGGGAATAGTTATCCTTGTCCCGATAGGTAAATACAGGAGATACGGGTAGTGGTTTACAGGTAGTGGTACCCTTTGATATGAATCATACAATGTGTGTGTCACAGGTCTACAACTAGTACTAGTACCAGGTTGGTGTTTGAAGGTGGGAGTTTGAAATATTTCAAATGTTATTCCTAAACTGTACACAGTGTTCTTATTTATTTATTTATTTATTTTTTACACAGCGTAGGGGGCGTCTTCGCATGGCAAGTAGTGCAGAGGTGGGGGTTGTGAGGGGGGGGGGTGGAGGTTGTGATCTGGGCACGCCCTTAACCAGAAAATGTTGTTATTTTTGAGTATCGCTCCTTCACAAGTTTTCACAAATGATGAAGTCCAGGTTCAGGTCTGGACCTGGTCCTGATCCCCTGGACCTGGCTGGACCGGATCTGGACCTGAATTTTCTGTATCGATACCCACTACTACTATCCATGCTTACTTGACTGTTCAGAACAACACTGAGGGTACGTGGAATAAGCCTCTACTTTCTAGCGGACTGAAGCGATGTACGCGTTTATGGAATACTGTAAATGCATTTAAGTTCGCAGGGATTTAATTTCACGGTAGCGGGAAAATGCACTTTTCACGGTGGATTTAAGTTCGCGGTAATACCATAGACTGCAGTCTAATACCATAGTAGAAAAATATTCGCGGTGGTTTTAAGTTCGCGGTGAAGTGGTCACCGGGAAAACAGCCAATATTAATCCACTGCGAATATTTCTGCATTTACAGTGCTGCGCATGTTTCTGCATCATTTAAAGGAAACACAGCGGGTTTTCCCACAATTGGAGCCAGCAAATAAAAGTAGGACGGGCCACATAGAAGCATGATTTAATCAGGCTAGATTAAATCTGTTCCATGTATCCATACTTACATGTAGTATTTCTGTTCAGAGTGACACTGACGGTACGTGGAAGACAGCTCCACCCTCTAGCGGACTGAAGCGATGGAGGCGTTTATGGAATACTGCGCTTGTTGTCTCTGCTGCGGATGTTACCCCGCCCGGAGGTACCGTGGAGACCTGTACGAGCCCCTCCTATTGGACAACGAAAGAGAGGCTGTCAACAGGTTGCTGAGATTTCTAGAACAAAGTAAGGACTTCTGTATCTGTATCTATATAGCCGGTATAACCGCCCTTTGGCGTAACACACCAGCTTCGACTTAGATGAAGATACTTTCTGTGTTATGTATCTGCATGCTATAAAATTTTGATTTTCTTTGTTCAATTACTGTAAGTTTTTATAATGTTCTTGGGGATTTCATTTTCACAGTTTTCATATTTCACCACAAAATCTCAACTTAATTAGAAATATGCCATGTAGATACTCTGTTGCAACTTGCATTTCAGCCACACATCAAACTGTCAATGATTTTTCTATGGAGGATGTTGACAAAAGTGACTCATGTAATTGATGGAAAATGGACCATTATGAGATAAATTTACAGAATTTCAGACTTGTAAATGTTTTGTTTGATTTTTCAGAAGAGGAAAAGCCCCATCTAACAGATGAGAGACTCCATGCCCTGTGTACCCTGTCCTACTCTGATAATGTGGAGCTGCAGAGGTCGGCAGCGCTCTGTTTCTCTGAGATCAGCTCCAGAAGTGAGTAAAGCAGTCATTCTTAAGATTTTTATCCATGCCTAAGCTGCATGTACAACTTTATAACTTAACATTGTACAAAATTTAGCATCTGTTCCCTATATGTAAGCAAAATATGCCTCTCTCTAAGTCACTCACTCACTCATAATCACTCATCACTGACTCTGACATTCAATCATTCACTCACTCACTCATTCACTCACCCACTCATTCACTCTCACACACTCACTGTCACACTCATTCACTCACTCATGTATTAGCTGGTGTGTTACGCCGAAGGGCGGTTATACCGGCTATATAGATACAGATACAGATACAGATACAGATACAGATACTCACCCATTCACTCATTCTCATTTACTCAGACACTCACTCAATCACTCACTCAGCCACACTAGTGCCACACTTTTACTACTCTCACTCACTCACTCACTCACTCACTCTCACACTCACTCATTCAATCTTTGTTTAGTTGATTTCTATTAATTGAATTTTTTATATTCTTTTATATTCTATCCTGTTAGCATGTTCCCAGTAAATTTGTCGTCTATGAAACCAAGTTCCAGTACAAGGTGCTTTTAGTAGTAGTTTACATTCCGAATTCTAAACATGCCAACCCTCGCTCCCTCTAGTGCTGGCGCCGGTGTCTATTAACATGATGGAACCTCTGGTGGCTCTGTTAGAGTCTGAGGACACCCAGGTACAGAGACATGCCACGCTGGCTGTCAACAACTTCACACTACATGGGCCTGGTAAGTCTTTATTAACCTTAACTTGATCACATACCCCATGTGGAGCCTCTGGTGGCTCTGTTAGAGTCTGAGGACACCTGCAAAGTCTTCCTGCAAAGAAGAGTCTGTAGAGTTTAAATTAAAAACCAATGAGGCAGGGCTCTAGCCAGCGTCCGTTTTTCCGTCAATTGACGGAAATTTGCTGCGTGTTACAGAAAATTTTTAAAACCAATCTGTCAACTTTGACGGACAAAATCCTTGGTGGATTAGCTACAGGCGGCTTGGGCCGTAAAAGCCACACACTGTTTGTTTTGCTATTGTTATTATTGTTGACGAAGTGTGTCGGTGGCCTTTCGCATACAATAATCTCATTAAAAACCCGTTTTTCAAGGTCTTAGTTCAGTCAATGGGAATTGGCTGACGGGAAAAAAATTTGATTTGGCTAGAGCCCTGCAATGAGGCCACAGATACAGCAGTATCCTCTGTGTCTAGAGCACGATATTGAAAGGCGGAGCCCATCTTACTCATTCTAATGCCTTTTACCTCCTCAATTGAAGTCAGTTACCCATTTTACAGTGAGGAAAGTCATGTTAAGTGGCTTTCCCAAAGACACAAAAAAATGTGCCATGAATCAATTCTGTGACCTCTCAGTCTGGAGTCGTCTTACATAGCCACTAGGCCTTCCATTTCCAAGTACTATCCTGATCACATATCACATCTTACTAATGTGATAAAATATGACTTTGAGTGTTTGACTCTATTTGGACCCACAACTAAATTTATAATACAGGTTGACACTTCTGTTAGCTATTCTTGCCGTGGTCCTGGTAGTAGGACCAAGTACATACATTATCACAAAAGACAGGGAAATTACAAAACAATTTTACTTAAATTATCATAACACAGGAGTTAACTAGAGGATTCTTACATGATTTCAGAGTCCAACATTCGGACAACCCTGCAAAGCGGTGCACTCCACCCCCTGCTGACCCTGCTGAACTCCCCTGACACAGAGGTGCAGTGTAATGCCTGCGGCTGTATCACTTCACTGGCTACTAATGGTGAGTATAGATAGAAGGTTATGTTTTTGGTAGTGTGTGTGTCTGTGCGTGCGTGCGTGCAAACTCCCCTGACACAGAGGTACAGGGTAACGCATGCGGCTGTATCACATCGCTCACTACTAATAGTGAGTAACTCAGTACCTGTGTGTGTATGTGTGTGTGTATATGTGTGTGTGTGTGTGTGTGTGTGTGTGTTTGTATGTGTGTGTGTGTGTGTGTGTGTGTTTGTATGTGTGTGTGTCTGTGTGTATGTGTGTGTATCTGCATGTATGTGTGTGTGTGTGTCTACATGTGTGTGTGTGTCTCTGCATGTGTGTGTGTGTGTGTGTCTACATGTGTGTGTGTGTGTCTACATGTGTGTGTGTGTCTCTGCATGTGTGTGTGTGTGTGTGTCTACATGTGTGTGTGTGTGTCTCTGCATGTGTATGTGTGTGTGTCTACGTGTGTGTGTGCGTGTGTGTGTGTGTATCTGCATGTGTGTGTGTGTGTGTCTATGTGTGTGTGTGTGTCTGCTCTGCATGTGTGTGTGTGTGTGTACATGTGTGTGTGTGTCTCTGCATGTGTGTGTGTGTGTGTCTACATGTGTGTGTGTGTGTGTGTGTATCTGTATGTGTGTGTGTGTCTCTGCATGTGTGTGTGTGTCTGCATGTGTGTGTGTGTGTGTGTGTCTACATGTGTGTGTGTGTGTGTGTGTGCGTGTGTGTCTGCATGTGTGTGTGTGTGTATCTGCATGTGTGTGTGTGTGTGTGTGCATGTGTCTGTCTGTGTGTCCGTCTGTCCAAATGCCTGGATGGTTTGTCTTGATACTTCATCTGTGGGGATGTAGGATCTGGTTTATCTGGCAGGCTGACACCCTCTGACCTGTTATACTCCTTGGCCTGGCTTTGATACTATCTTATGGCTCTGGGAAATCTGTCTGGAGATTATATGTTGGTATTAGTGAAACCTCAAAGTGAATAGATTTTGCTCTCCTAGTGGGTTTCTATTGCATAGCTATTGTCAAGATTTTTGTGTGGTAGATAGTTCTTGTGATTGGGAAGGAAATGACATAAGTAACAGATTGGATCCTCTCAAATCACCCAGAAAATTACTGTATTAACTTGTATGTTTTAAGCTTTAAGGAGTTCTGTCCACCATTTAAACCCCAATTAGATTTGGAATTTTTCTTTGTTGTGTTTGTCCCACTTGTGCTGACCTAAATAAATATTGGATGCAAATTAATGGATCAAAAATAGCATGCATGTTAGGAATGTGGTGTAACCAGTCACTGAATCAAAACCTGTGCATATCTCAGAGTTTATCTACTTCTTCCTAACTATAGCACACTGGATTATCTCTCGCAATACAAAGTTGTAGAAGTGGATATGCTATATTTCAATCCTCCAGATTGCCTTGTATCTTTAAACTTGCATGTAGAAGCACTGGTCCTCTTAAGTCAACCTAGCTAGAACTAAGTCATAATCATAGACAAATATATCTCAGGCACACACCAATAACAGATGGGACCACCACACTGTCACCAAGATTCCTTAAGCTTTTACTTGCACCAAAATAATTAATAAAATTATACCTTACGCCAAAAAGCAACTGGATATGACTAAGTTGTGGGAAACATTGAGATGTCTTTTGTCAGTGACACTAGAGAGATCTTGTTGGATAGCAGTTTTTTTTTAAATCCTAGCTGTAAATTTGATTATGCAAAAGAGATCTAGTTGGAGAAAAGGTATATCCTAGCTATGAATTGAGTTGCAAAAACATTTCCTCTTGTCCTTGCAGCTAAAGCAAAGAGAGAGATCGTGGTGAAACGGGGCTCCCGACCGCTGCTTCGACTGGCCGCGGACGCAGTGGACCCCAGGGTACAGCGAAATGCAGTCGGAGCACTTCTAAACCTCACACATCTAGGTAAGGCTATTGCTTGGTAGACATATGTTGTATATGATTGTTGGATGATAATGTTTTATATGCTACTTCATAGTACAATGTTTTGTTGTGGTTTTAGCATTGTTACCGTCTGAAGGAAATTTATAGCCATTTGACTAAGATATATTGAAGGTGATTCAATCTTTACAATTCTGGATAAAAAAAGGAGAATAAGTCATTTGGAGTGACATCCATCACACTTCCTTAGCAACACTAGACTAAGAATGAACTCTTCGTTCTAGTGAGGCTGAAGAAGAGTGATGGATGTCACTTCAAACGTCCGGAAATAATTCTCATTTTTTTGTCCAGTTGTACTTGTAGAAATTGAATTGTATTTTGAATATTGTTTAGCTGGATGTCAAACCTTCATTTACATATGAAAGGTGACTTTTGGAAAGGTTCAGCTTTAATTTATTGTCCTATCAATTCACTTCTTCTTTTGCCAACAGAAAGCAACAGAAGTGACCTGGCAAGAGAAGGCGCTATCAAAGTCTTCAATGACCTCCTATTGGACGATGATACTGAGATTCAGTATTACTGCGCCGCTGCTCTGAGCAACATGGCTGTTGACCAAGAGCACCGGAGGATCATGGGTAGTCTGTGGGAGAGGAACATTCCTGGCCGACTTATCGCTCTGTTGTCTTCCATGTCGGACAAGGTTTGATAGCTTTAAATTGTACTTTTTTCTTTTTGAAGTTTCTTTTTTGAGGGTACACCAGGTAGACATGACAACTTTTACCAAGGATAAAATGCTTGAAGCATGATCATACCCTTTTGTGCACCAAAAATTACCCTGGAAAGCAGAGTTTAGCCAGGGCTGACAAAGAATTTTTCCAGCAGCCAAGGACCCTAGAAAAGCACTCTGGGGAGGAGTCATACATGGAGAGAGTTGCCGGCCTAGCTAGGCCAGTACTGTGCCTAGTTTGAGTGAGAGTTGTTTTGAGAGAGTTGCTTTGATTTTTTAAAACTTAACAGTAATTGTTTGTTCATTCCTCTGTAGGTAAGGTGTCAAGCCTGCCTTGCTTTAAGGAATCTTGCATCTGATGGTAAGTACATCATAATCATAATAAGTATATTATAAACCCAGCCTTCAAGCTACATTATATAATGCCATATTTTGAAACACATTACTTTTTTTCTCAGAAACAAACTAGCGTATAGTGTTTGATCATGTGTAATGGAGCCCTCCAGATTTTAGCGATTTCATTTTTACATTTCAAGGAAAAATATTTGTTTGGGGTACGGCCATAAATTTTACCAGTAAACCGAATGGTACATCCTACTGTAGAGGTTGTAGAGTTATAAAAGTATTAATATTTATTTTTTCCCAGAAACGAACCAGCGGTTGATCGTGCGTCAGGGCGCCCTGCCCAAGCTGTATCACCTATTGAAGACTGGCAGTAGGGACACGCAGGTGGCAGCTGCAGCATGTGTCAGGAACCTGTCCATCTGCAAGGCTAACCAGGTGAGTTAGCAGTAGTAGTAGTAGTAGTAGCTGTAGTATCCATTATTTTATTACACTGCGGCTGGGATACAGGGGTGTTCAGTAGAGACACGCAGGTGGCAGCTGCGGCTTGCGTCAGGAACCTGTCCATCTGCAAGGCTAACCAGGTGATTTAGCAGTAGTACTTTGTAGTAGTATCCCTGGATGGAATGTGTTAGGAGGGACATCAAGGTGTGCGGTCTAACAGGGTTGAACCCGTTGGACAGAGCCGCATGGAAGCGCGGTGTGAAGACTAGCCGACTGTGGACAACCCTTGTGTCAGGGACCCCAGCAGCAGTATAATCAAATAATGGGTACTACTACTACTATCCTTATTTGATTACACTGCTGCTGGGGTCCCTGACACATGGGTAGGCAGTAGGGACACGCAGGTGGCAGCTGCGGCATGTGTCAGGAACCTGTCCATCTGCAAGGCTAACCAGCTGTATTTTTAGTATTAGTAGAAGTAGTAACTGTTAGTATCTAGTACTTGATTACACTGCTGCTGGGATCCCTGACACACGGGTAGGCAGTAGGGACACGCAGGTGGCAGCTGCGGCATGCGTTAGGAACCTGTCCATCTGCAAGGCTAACCAGGTGAGTTAGCTGTAGTAGTGAGAAGTTGTGTTACAGTAGTAGTAGTAGTAGTATCCATTATTTGCAGTAGGCACACAGGTGGCAGCTGCAGCATGTGTCAGGAACCTGTCCATCTGCAAGGCTAACCAGGTGAGTTAGCTGTAGTAGTTTGTAGTAGTATCCCTGGATGGAATGTGTTGGGAGGGACATCAAGGTTTGCGGTCTAACGGGTGAACCCGTTGGACAAAACTGCATGGAAGCGCGGTGTGAAGACTAGCCGACTGTGGACAACCCTTGTGTCAGGGACCCCAGCAGCAGTATAATCAAATAATGGGTACTACTACAGTACTATCCTTATTTGATTACACTGCTGCTGGGTTCCCTGACACAGATAGGCAGTAGGGACACACAGGTGGCAGCCGGGGCATGCGTTAGGAACCTGTCCATCTGCAAGGCTAACCAGGTGAGTTAGCTGTAGTAGTGAGTAGTTATGTAGTAGTAGTAGTATCCATTATTTTCTTAAGATGAGTGGGCAGTAGGCACACACAGGTGGCAGCTGCGGCAAGCGTCAGGAACCTGTCCATCTGCAAGGCTAACCAGGTTATCTAGCAGTAGTAGTATTAGTAGAAGTAGTAATTGTTAGTATCCTCTACTTGATTACGCTGTTGCTGGTATCACTACACACGGGTAGGCAGTAGGGACACGCAGGTGGCAGCCGCGGCATGTGTCAGGAACCTGTCCATCTGCAAGGCTAACCAGGTGATTCGGCATTAGTAGTAGAAGCCTTTATTTAATTACACTGCTACTGGGATCCCTGACAGACGGGTTAGGCAGAAGGGACATACATCAGGAACCTGTCCATGTGCAAGGCTTATCAAGTGATCTAGCAGCAGTAGTAGTAAAAGTAGTAGTATTATAGTAGTAGTAGTAGTAGTAGTAGTAGTAGTAGTAGTAGTAGTATCAGGAACTACATTCTTCTACATCAGATATGTAAGAATATGTTTTCTCTTAGCCTGATTAAATCTCGCTTATAGCAGCCAGCCCAACATCCGCCAGCCAGTTACAGCCCCGGACAGCAGAGTTTGTGTTACACAGACTAGTTTCCTATCTATGCAAAAATTAATAGTTTCTGGAAAATTCCCCCCATAATGACGGACCATGTGTTTACATTTCTGTTGCCAGACGGAGCTTCTACAGGACTGGTTTCTGGCCATCCTTCCCAGAATGCTGAGTGACAAGTCCACAGCCGTGCGCTGCCACGCCGCTGGCACGGTCAGGAACCTCGTGGACACTGAGAACGCTGAGGTGAGACCACTGGCTTGTTTGGCATATTGAATGTGTTTTGAGTTACCCAACTGAACCTGGCAAAAACCTGTAGAACGTAGGGTACCATTGTTGGACGCTGCTAAGGGAGCCAGTACACCTTATAAAAAATAAATTACAAAGGTAAATAAATAAAATAAATAAAAATAAAGGTTTTTACAATAATTAAGTCAAGTCAAAGTTTATTGCACAGCAGTTGTAACGAGTATGTTGTAAGGCAAAGTTATGTACATTGCATAAGACAACTGGCCATATAGAAATATTGATCTTATATTGACAGGTTATGTTAAGATTTAGGTAACAATATTCTGACTAGTAATTGCTATTTGCAGTAATTTAGTACAAACTAAATGAAGGTTCTATGTTGCACGATATTGAAAGAGTGTTCTTAAGTCATTATTAGGACGTCAATATGCTTAGAATTTTTTTCTTTTCTTCAGGCATTTGTCCAAGCAGGAATTCTGGATGCCCTGACAGGAAACCTGGTGGACTCAGCCAGTAGTGTGGAGCTGCAGTCAGAAGTCACTGCTGCTGTGGCCATCATGGCTAACAGGGGTGAGTTAGCAACTCTTGCAAGTTAGAGATATAAGATTGCATAAAGCCCTGCTTTAAAAGATTGTTAGAGATTGTTAGAAACTTTATGGACCCGTCTACCATAGTAACAGGCCCATGAACCTGGCCGAAAATTTGGGCCAACTATCCTCTAAGTGTTTGTTAGATTAAATTCAGTTGTTTTTATATCTATTACATGTATAAGTATCATTCAATTGACATACTCAAGCACACAATATCATGCTTTTGTGCCAAATGTGCACGGACCTACTGGTATCCTGTAATCGAGCATTAGACCATCATAAAATTGTTCATAATACTTGAGGTCGCGAGTACGACAGATAACGGTGTCATGGTAAAGATGGCATCAAGTTCAAAAGTAGCACTCAAGAAATCTTATGTTAGATAATAATGTTTATTACAAATTCGCAAATTCTTGCCGGAAGGATATTTTGTAAATGACAAAGTACAACAGTCAACAGTACAGTTAACTTTCCTGGTCAAATTGTTAACTCTAAAATGTAACTTAAGAGCTCTTTTCTTAATTATCTTGCAATTATAAATCTTATGCTGCAGAATCTGTCCGAGATCACTTGCACCACACCAGGGAGGGGATTGTCTTCCCCAACCTTGTTTCCGTGGCAACCAACTGTGAGAATTTGAACGTGCAGTACAACTGTGCCAGTATCATCGGTCAGCTGCTCGTCACAGGTGAGAAATTCCACATGATATATTTTTATGTTGCGGTTGTTAAGGGAGAAAAATAAATACGAGGTGTAGTTTAGACAGTTTGAATTTTTCTAAGACAGTCTATCTTTATGAAATTTCATTTTCTTATTTTCTTAGTAATACGATGTTTCCATTTTAATTCGAGTAGTGTTGTTCATTAAGATTTTTAACATTTCTTTCATGTACAAGTCGTCAAGACACAATTTAGCACATGGCCTACACCATTAGATTGATTGATTGATTGATTGATTGATTGATTGATTGGAAATAGTGTTACTCAAACAATGAGTCCTAATGCTCAGCTTTTGCAGGGAGCACATAGTACTTAATGTTGTACAGAAAACTGTTTTGATATACTGTAAAAATTCCAGGCATAGAAGCTGAAACCATAAAACCCAACGTTCCTGGCCTCCTGTGTTACCTGGAGAGACTGCTGAACAGTGGGGACGCCAACAGTATCCAGATCTCTCTGTGGTCACTTCTGCTGCTCGCAAAATGTAAGGCTCATTTTACTCTTTTCAAATCATAAAATAATATTAACGTTCAATAGTATTTTACTCTGCATCTGTACATTATAAACAATTAGTTCATACAACTTGAAGGTATTTAAAAAAAGGTACTACCTTGTGTTGTAAGGTCAGATTGTATCCTTTCTTATTGACACTTGCAGTGTACAATGTATGTACACTAATCCTCAAGGTCTAGCCAAACCTTAAAGTTTACTTTAAGTCTGGTACACACATGTACCAGTTATAAAGTATCCCACTTACCGGTAAAGCATTTTAAGCATATGTTTTTACTAGCGTACATCAAAACAGATATTAACCAATCCATGTTGTTCTACTACTCAACTTCTACTGGTGACTTTTTCAGTTGCTGATATTCACTGATCTTTTTTTTTTTTTTCAGATGACAACTTCCAGAGAGTGTATCCTTCGAGTGCCCTTCCCCAGAAAGTGTCGGGTCTGTTGAGGGCGAGTCTGCCTGCAAACATACAGGAGATGGCCAGGAGTGTGGTGAACAAGTACACACCCAGCTAACCGGCAATGCTGACAGAACCAAGCAGGGTTGGACAAGTCCACTAACCCAATTGTCCAGGGCAAGTGAAAGTGCTAATCGGGCAAGTGCATAGCCTGTCTGATTGGGCTAGTAGTATTTTTCCATGAGTGTGATTTTGATGTACTTGTTACCTTTCACAGCCATGACATCAAGGTTTGGTCAACACAGAAAAGTAGAGCCAACAGTAAAACAATTCTATAGATGGAAATGTTTGGAGAAGTGAAAAGTTAGTTTGGGCAAGTCAATTTTCTATGTACTTGCCCGATCAGACAAATGAATTTTAGAAAACTTGTACAACCCTGCCAAGACATATGCAAACCTGGTCAAATTTCCTGCACAGTTGGAATACAAACAATCGCTGTTTGCAGTTGAACAGTTTTGAGCTTTTTTCCAAGGAAGACACTCACCGTGAATTTTCAGTTGATATTGTTGACCAGGGTTCTAGCCAGCATCCGTCCTTCCGTCCTTTGACGGAATTTTGCTACTAGGGACTGACACATATTTGCCCATTCCCTCCTCTGTGATGGACAAAAATCAGCATATCAAGATATCAATTGCCCCGGATTCCCTCCTCTGTGATGGACAAAAATCAGCATATCAAGATATCAATTGAACCAAGCTGAGTCTACCAGCAAAATTTGCCCCTCAAAGGAAAAAGCATTTCAGATGGTCTAGATTTCAACATTTTCCCGAATAGCATACCCCCCGACCCCCCTAGGATCATTGTGCCTTCGACAGGATGTTTATTTCAGGCTGGCTAGAATACTGTTGTCAACCTTCATCAGATGACTGATTCACTGCGCTGACATTCTGCAAGTCAGAAGCGACGTCAGGTGAATGAATTCCTTGTATTGGAACATAGCTCAGAACTGTTTAACTATGGATTCTACCAGCACAAATGAGTCTTCAGTCAATCGCTGTATTTGTTTATATCTGGGGTATTCTACAACTATATATATAGTGCCTACCAGGACGCCAGCTTTTAGATTGATAGTGAATACTGAAATTAGCAGATCAATTTGTCTTCCACCTGATTTTTGCCTGCCAGGCATCATTGTGACGTCATCTTGATTAATCCTGCATTGAAAAAGCTTTTCTGTTTGCATGATTTTAATGGTTGTAGGAATTCAGTGCATTTTTAGACCGGTCTGAATCTCCATAGTGACAATTGAGATCAGGTGAGGTCATTTAGGCCTTTAAGGAACATTTCTACTTTTTTTGCACAACTTTTGTACATTGTGATTTTCCACTTAGATGTATTCAAAGCCCTCATTTATAAATTACTTAAAAACAATCTAAAACAAATAAGAATTACGGACTAAAATTATGTGGATGATATTTAACCCTCTTCTGCCGAGGTTGTATTTCAGCACCAAGTATACCTTGGTCATAGCATCAGCTGGAAGGTTAAAGATTTTTAATTCTATTAAGACAAATGTCGTTTGGGGTTTAACGGAGTATTAGCAGCTGAACCATTGTTGTCAACAATCTCTTGTTCCCAGAAAATTTAGCCTACCTTGAAGGTAACTATTTGGCACAATCTTTGTGGTGTGATGGGGTAAGGCAGTAGGAAGAAGTTTTAGCCACTTTATTCTCTATTCTCTTAATTTTAGCTTTTGAGATTATAGCTGATGAAATTTCTTGATTTGTTGTTTTTAAAGGTATACAATTTAGATGATTGATAACACAGTTTTGCTTAGTTTGGATAGCCTTACAGTTTTGATAAGATTGGAAAATCATGTCAGTTATTCAGACTATGCTTGGCTGTAATATCTATTTGTTGTCATCTTTTGTGATGGTGTTTTAACCTCATAATACAACTCAGCAGGTATGTTGTATGGCCTAAATCACTGATTTAGAATGTCAACTTTTAGTAGCTTTTGGAGTGTTGATTTTAATTTGAATGGTGGTTATTCTGTTGAATAAATTAGTGATTAGATGTTTCTATATTTAGCATTCAAGCCACTGTAAAAAGGACAACATTTTAAGCTGTGCATTAATTTTTTGGTTTTAAAAAGCAACACAGTTTCAAAGAAAAACTTCACTTTGTACTGATAATTTATACTACTATGCACAGATTTTTATATGGCTGCATTCTATATCATAGTCTCTTGACTTAGAATCCCATGTCAGGGATAGTAACAAGATAATAACTTATTGTATTTAGTTTTAGAATTCGGGATGGCAGTATGGTCAGTAAAAACATTTGTTAAGTGTGCCTAAGTTTGCTACTTTGTGTTTTGAACATCGGTCATTTTAAGTTGCAAGTTAAGACAGTCAAAAATGTAAAACTAAAGGTGTTTAAGTAAGCTATAAGTCAGTCTGTTAGTTATTCTTGTGCATTTATTCTTATATGTATGTGTTAATTCTACTTGATATGGTAGGTCTTCCAAATGAAGCAACTGACTATGCAATTCTGTATACAAACATAATTTCACCATATAAATGTGCAGTCTTAATTTATTGTGATGTGGTATTTTGGGCCTAGCATATACACAATGAATGGCCACCAGGCCTTAACTTTGACCTTCAACCATGATGTGTACATTTGCACTAATACCTGTGAAATGGCTTTTTTAAAGTTGTTACTACTCAGGTTGTGGTGAACAATCAAACTTTGATATACTGTAGACAAATGTTATAGGAATGATATTACCAAGACTTTCTTTAATCATTACACTCATAAAGAATGCTGCAGATAAATAAGATCATTGACATAATTATAGAAACGAAAATCTATTTAAAATTTTCCAGAAATCAAAACCTTAAAGTTTTTTCTTTAGTTAAAAGTCAGGGATGTTTAGGTCTGCATAGAAATTGATTATTGTTTTTGTGACTGATACTAACATTTCAACAGGGGTCTTCACTAGTGCCTTACTGAGTTTTTCTGCACCCATCTCCATTTTGTTGGACCACACAACATTTGTACAATCACAGCAGTCCACTTAAAGTGGTGTGTGTGTTCAACTGACACACTGTTTCATAACTGCAGAGTGCTAAGCATAAAAAGCAACTTGTACCATTTTTGGTATGACTTGGCCGGGAACTAAACTCACGACCTATACCGACTGCAAGGAGACCTCTCTTGCACCGGTCATGAAAGATAAGAATCTAATATACATTTTGGCAAGAAGAATCTAGTTTTGATGTAAGTTTTACTGGCCAGGTGTACATTTTAATACATGGACATTTAGTTATTAGTGTGTTGTTATTTTTTAAGTAAAAAGGTAGTACTCTTTTATAGATTACAGTATATCATTTGTTGTTTTAACATTGAATCTGTTTTAGACTTGCTAATAAAGACTCACTGACATCTTGAGTGTGTTTTTGCGTAATGTCTGTGACTGACAAAAGATAACGGATGTTATCTGAAACGTTTGACCATTTCCAAAGCATATCCATGGCCAGTTGCTTGAGTAGTTGCTCTTTGGCATGTCTGTGACTGTCATTTAGACGTTAATGGCTTTTGACTCTTTACCATTTATATCCATGTAATTGAAATGCTGTAAGACAAACAATACAAGGGCCTCCCTCTCCCTCTGGATCTCTGTCTCTCTCTCTAACTGTTTTTCTCTCTCCGTCTGTCTCTCTCTCTCCCTCTATCTATATATCTATCTATCTATCTCTATACATTAAAGTGACGTTTGTGTGACGGAACTGGTAGAGCGATCGGCTAGGAAAATCGAAACGTTCTGATTTCTATCCCCGCCGTGCCCGACGTTCTGCTCTTGGAAAAATGAACTTTACACGTTTGTACGACATTACATGTACACTACGGATTTGGTGCGTCAATGTGCCGGGTCCTCGTGATAAAAACGCCAAACAACACGTCAAAAACAGCCAGAGTCGAATATCTGCTTGGAGAGATTGCCCTTTGTACTTCTGGTAGATTTTCCATCTGTCTTTGTGTTTTTATGAAGTGAGAAGAAGTTGAACCTGTACATACTAGAATGTAGGAAGAAATCTGAGCATTTTCGGAAAGTGCTAATAAGTTAACTGAAGTGTCCTATAAGCCGGGAAAGTTTGTCGAGGAGTAAAAACCTTTGGTTGATGTAATTATAAGGCAGTGGAGTATGTAATGGGCGACGACTGTTTCGGTCATTGACCTTTTTACTCACCGTAGATCTGTCCTTATGTTTACAACTGTTTTAAGAAGCGCGAATTCGAAGTGGAACCTGTACATACTAGAATGTATTAGTTTATGTAGACGTGGTAAGATACCATTTTGTAATATCAAAAACTGTACCTTATCTCAAGCGTTACGTGCACAATAAAGGTCATACGGTCATACCGGTCCTTCTGGTTAGTAGCAACAGTAACGTTTAGGTGTCCGAGGTTTAAAGATTGTACACGAACACGTTGGAGTTTGTACATATTTCCGTACGTGGTGGAATACTCAACGCCACAGTGTGACGGCAACGTCTCGGGCTGCACTCACGGCAGGTTTGTGGCATTTGTTCCGCTCAAATTTCGCTCTAAGTTGTAGTTTGGCAATGAAAAGTAAAATCATCAATCACACGGTGTCAAACAGGCTGGTAAACATGTACAACAACGCAAAATTTCACTTCTCCTCTTAAACCAATGCGTAATGTCCAGTGCCTTTGAGTAATTTTACCATTATGAAATTTGAAGAGTAGATTTTCGTGAAACTGAGAGAGAGAGAGGAGATCTAGAGGGGTGTAACAAATAATCGTGATCTAAATGTGGTGACCAAATGTTTTCGTAACAACAACTTGTATACAAATGTACTTGTACACAAATTTTTCCAACGATTATACACATCTTAGACTTGCATTTAGATAAAGATATCATAAATCCAGCTAGAAGAAAACATAAAGTAGGGTATGTTTCTTTCCATGAAAACCAAGAATCACTCGAGGAAAAAAGGCTGAATTATATCTATCAAATTAATCTAGGATCGTCACGCTGGAAAACGTCACGTCGAATATGGCGAGACCGACAGTGAAATTATGGGGTTTTGTTCTCATGGTTCTTTTCTACATTGGACTCGGCTGTTATATCCATTTCAGACGGCCACTCTACGGGATTTTCAACAGGTAACTAGTATCTTCTTAAATATATCGGTATATTGTTTGCATCCCTTGCCTTGGTTATCTGTATTTCCTTTTGTATTTGCTAACGGATAATTCTATAATTTCGATTTTTTTTTCTTTATGATCTGCACCCCTTGCTTTGAACATTTGAACTGTTATGATCTTCATGGTGTACTTTCAATTAATTTCATGTGTTATCAATGTTTAGCTTTGATTATGTATATCAAGTTTCAGAATTATCCAGATTATGTACCTTAAGTTTCATTACTATTTAGTTTCCGAGGGAGAGCCATAAAAAGCTGCATAGCTAGGCTTCTGCTGACCAAAAAAAAACCCTCGAGTAATGAGACTGTGGATTAACAAAACAATCACAGCATTGTTAACATGTATCTTTCTGTCGTTTCGTCAGTACAAAATTATGAAGACGACAGATGGTCATCGAAACGTTTACTGAAGAATTAAAGAAGGCTGTGTAAAGTAGAAAACTTTGTTCAAACGTATAGAAATGTTTACTTTGCTGCATGACAGGAAGTTTGCAAGGGAAGGTGCCTGTAAAGCCAAGCAGCAGAACCTCATGTTCGTCAAAGTGCACAAGGCTGGAGGCACGACAGCCACCTGCATCTTCCAACGCTTCGGTTACGAACACAACCTGACCTTCGTTCTGCCTGTGATCAAGACTGACATCGGTTGGCCCAACCTCTTGAGACAAGAAGACTTCATACCGTCGGCAGACGGTACTTATAACGTGCTAGTCGATCACACGGTTTACAATAGGCAGTTGTTAGACCATCTCATGCCTCCTGACACTGTGTACATTTCTATCCTGAGGCAGCCACTGGCTCAACTTCGGTCTACGTTCAACTGGTATCACCTTGTTGACCACATGAATGGGTTGAACGGGTCGAAAGATCCTGTTGCGTACTTCTTAAAAAGGCCGAACAAATTTCACATCCCGTATGTCAAAGCAGATATCCGTACAAGAGTGCCATATACCCTCGAAAAGAATCTCATGGCGTATGACCTTGGCTTTCCTCTCGGACTGTCTGACAGCCAATCGTCCATTGATGAGTATATCAAAACGCTGTCCAGAGAAATTGACCTGGTTCTCATTTTAGAACATATGGACGAATCTCTTGTCTTGTTGAGGAGGATGATGTGTTGGGCCTTAAAAGACATTCTTTATAACGTCGCACCCAAAAACCTGAAGAAATATGAAAGGTCACCAACGAGCGCGGCCTTGCTGAATCAGCATCGCCGATGGAGCAATGTAGATTATCAGCTGTACGATCACTTTAACGCAACGCTTTGGCAGAAGATACAAAGAGAAGGCGCCGATTTTCCACACGAAGTGCACCATTTTCAAAACGTGCTGAATCAAATGACTATCTTCTGTGCCAAAGCAATCACGAAAGTACCTGTATACAACAAAACAAACAATAACATTGTTGGGCGAAAGGTTGGTTTAAATCCGACAGCTGGCAAACTTACAATTCCAAAGACAGCGTGGCATGAAGAATTTGACATAGATCCGACCTTGTGTCTAAAACTAAAAATGGAATGGCGTGACTGGGCATATGTTTTAAAAAAGAAGCACAGAATGCCACGGAATATATCTCCCGACGTCAGAAGCGCTATTGAATGGCCTGACACCAGAGTTCTGGATAAATCTCTGCTGCGAAAATTTTTTCACGTCGGACATGGTTGAGGTGGATTTCGCTATACGCTTAGGACCGATAAACTGTCAAATACATTTTGTAACAATTACTCAAGCAATTGGACATGCATGATTTTGGAAACGGTCAGATGTTTCAGATAATATCCATTACCTTTCATCAATGACACTGAAGATATGATGTAATTGCTAATACCGGGGTATTTGGCGTATCTTACTTCCTGGATGTATAACCCTCATCGACGTATCATGATGAAATCGCATTATAAAGAACCATATCCATAAACTTACAGTTTGGCGTTGACGTTACAATGACCCCTGTTCTCTCTAAGAGGCCTAGGGTCTGCATGCTCTTTTCTGTGAGGCGTAGGCAGCCTATTTCTATTCCCGTAACTCGTAGGGAAAACCATCTTAGCTACGTAATTCGTAGCTAGGGCCTAGGCGATCAAATTTAGCGTAATTGCCTTCCTTGATATAGCGTAATACGAGTGAGTTCTTCTGAATTCGGCGTAAATCGTTGTCGGGATCCCCCATGCAGACCCTCCTCTAACCAATATGGTTCTTAATACCATTCAGCCGAATGACATCTCGAAGCTTTATTAAATACAACAAAAGGCACAGTGAGTGGTCGACTATCAACTAAAAGATAGGGATACAAAGTCAAGCTTGAAATTCCAATGACTAAATAAGGTAGGATAACAAACTTGAATCTCTATTCTTGATACAACCATGTGAGACTAACGTGAGTGTTATCATATTTAATTTCTAATAACAAACCATTCTTTTATGTATTTACTTATCTGAGCATTATGATGCGGCGAAGAAGAAGAAGATAGCTGTCAGATATAATACATAGTCAAATATATATTTACTTCTGATATCGGGTTTGTATTTCGACAGAATGATTGATTTTATAGTTTTGGTAACGTAGTCGTAGAAGATCAAGTACATTTCACGGTAGATTGTCCTTTGTATGATAGCGATAGAAGAATTCTTTCGACTTTGTGTTAAGTATATTGCATCACTTCAGATACTTCAATAGTAAAGAGAAATTTATATTCCTTGCAGCTTTCCATAAATCAACCTTAACCAACCATACAGCTAGCTACATTATTTTATACAATTACCAAGAAGCGAGAGGAAGTCGAATGTAGATTAGACGGTTATATGTACAATGTATATGATTGTTACCATTTTTACATGTGACCTGTATTTAGCGCAATGGGGCAAAAATGTACAATAAAGGCCTCCACCAGGCCTCCCTAAGAGGGTACAAATCATAAAATTGTGCCAAAGAAATGACAAATTGGCCAGTCAGACTCTTTTTATACAACCAATGCTTTATTCTCACCGACGTTTTGGCGACCGTCTGTCACCTTCTTCAAGGCATTTCTGACTGGTTCACATTGTACTGCAGGACAGGTGTCGCTGCTCACATTTCAGATGCGGTCACAAAACGTAAAAAGTGTATTGACTATGGCCACCAGGCGCTAGACGCACTAAACGCGGGGACTTTTGGGTTGAAGACCGGGTCGGAGGCCGTGATACCCTCGGTCTGCTCCCGGAGCTTGGTGAAGAAGACGTCGGCGTCCAGGTGCCCTAGAAGCCGGAGAAGGACGTCGCACTGAGCGTCAGGATCCATGCCACGAGGCTGGAGGTGAACCAGACCTGCCCCTGCTGCAGAGGTGCACGTAGTCTGAACGCTGCGGGTTCAGAGGACCTGGATCTCTCCATCCTAGTGGCATGGCCTTCAACTTCCGGCGACATCTCCCTTCGGCTGCTGTTTGTACCGGGCCTCGTCTCCTGTTGGCACCAGACCTGCCCCTGCTGCAGAGGTGCACGTAGTCTGAACGCTGCGGGTTCAGAGGACCTGGCTATCTCCCTCCTGGTGGTGCGGCCTTCGGCTGTCGGCGACATCTTTCCCGTCTCCTGTTGGCTCATCTTCCCCTGCTGCAGAGGTGCACGATGTCTGAACACTGTGGCTTCACAGGACCTGGATCTCTCCCTCCGGATGGGACGGCCTTCGGCTGCCTGTGACATCTCCCTCGCCTGCTGCAGCTGTTCATACTGGACCTCGGACTGCTGAAGATCTAGAGGTGTATGTAGACTGAACGCTGCGGGTTCACAGGACCTGGGTCCCTCCCTCCGGGTGCTACGGCCTTCAGCTGCCGGCGACATCTCCCCCGCCTGCTCCGACAGACCGAGTCGCTTCTTGAGCTCGGCGATCTCCATCGCTAGGCTAGCGTTGTACAGTGCGGGTTCAGAGGACCAGTTTCGCTCCCTCCAGACGGTACGGCCTTCGGCTGTCGGCGACATCTCCATCGCCTGTCGCTGCTTACACCGGACCTCGGACTGCTCCAGATCTAAAGTTGCACGTAGTCTGAACGCTGTCGGTTCAGAGAATCTGGATCCCTCCATCCTAGTGGTACGGCCTTCGGTTGCTGTCGGCAACGTCTCTCTCGTCTGCTGTGTGTACCGGACCCCGGACTGACCGAGCAGCTTCTTGAGCTCGGCGTTCTCCACCGTCAGGCTGTTGGACTCCTGTTCGAGGCTTGAATTCTGTTCTTGTAGAGCCTTGTTCTATAGGAAGGGAAAAGGATTTGATTAGCATGTCTTAATAATGAAAGTTTATTTACAAGTTCATGCCCGGAGGCTAATTGAAAGTACATGGTGAAGACATACAAGTGGCAATGAACAGTGATAAACATCATTGGAAATAGAAGTTACTCGAATTCCAGCGTTAACTATTTCTAAAGGGTTTGGCCGGGGTTTAACTCCTTTTTTTTTTAAAGGAGACGAAAAATCCTTTATTTTTTACAGTTTCTGAGAAAAAGGCTTTCTGTCCACCTGTGGATGTGAGTTGCTGTGGATGTGAGTTGGGGTATGTCTTTGTGGCTTCCCTAAACAAAGTGATTATTCCGGATTGGTTGAATGAACACTTAGAAATAAAATGTGTTTCGTCTTCCACACTGCTTTTAAATTGCACATCACTTTCAGACAGGATGTTCAAATTCTGGCTTAAACTTTGACGTGTTAGTTTCCCATTTCTTCACCGGTGATTTATTTCAGAATAACCAGAGAATGACTTTAATTGGATAAAAATGTCAAAGGTTAGAGGTAAAAGGGCACTAAGATATTATGAAGGCTTACCTGTTCTTCTAGTTTGGCTGCAAGAAATTCCAGTTCGTCCATTTTGGCCTTCTTTCTGTCCCTTGCTGTTTGTGCTGCCGCTCGGTTCTTCATTTTTCTACAAAAAAGGAAAGAAAAGAAAATCCCCATCATTAGTTCAAATACATTTCTTACAATAACTTTGTTGGATTTTTCAAAATCATTTTTATACTAGCGCAATCGATAAGCTTAGAGGGAAGGTAGATTCTTCTCTGACCTACATCTTATACAACGTCCTTGCGTAAGTCGTAAGACAACTTATCTGGGGCACTTTGAATAATTTGTCCCACAGGAAGGTTTAAGGAAGCTACGAACAGTGTTGCCGCACTCCAGAAATGACTCATGGAGGCTTAACTTTAAAACATTAACAAAACTTTCTTGAATGAAATTGAAACAACATTGTATTAAAAGTACAAAGTAGTTTTCACACACACAGAACAGACAACATTATATGCCTGAAGGCACGGGTAGACAACTTCTAAACTCTTGCCACCCAGATCATATGACACAGCAGTATGGACTTACAACAAGAATCGTCTAATCAATGACATTTGTTGTATTTCTCCACCCGTTGAAAAGAAACGAAAGTCACGTAAAAAGAACAAGAGAGGGTGTAGCTACAGACGCTTCATTTAACGTAATGTTAACATTTTTCGTGTCAAGAAGCCTTGTGAACTACTAAGCCAATTATCTTAAGGGTTAGCTCTGTGTAAAAAGTCACCTTCTTATCGCCTTCTGCTCAGGTGTCAGGTGGTTCAGTCTTTTTCTCCTCCTTGGTTGTTCCGTCAGTCCTGATGAGGTCCCCATGTTGGTGTGAAGTCCTGTCGTCGTCCCACAAGCGATGTTCACCGGCGCCATCCTCAGTTCTCGGCGCCGACCAGAGCGTACGAAACGCCCGGTGATGTATCTCGGCCTCCTCTGGGTTTTAGGCGGTTGGCATCACGAACTTACTTGTCCAGGTAAGGTAGTATGAGATCGTGTCGATCTATGATTGGTCGTTGCTCTACTTTGAATATCATACATACAGATCTGATTGGTCAGTGCCGAAGATGACGTAAGCGTGTTCTTAGGTGATACATCTCTGTCCTCCCTGGTAGTTGTGTACGAACCTACTTATCTGGGTAGAAGAGTATGAGATCGTGTCGATCTATGATTGGTCGTTGCTCTAGTTTGAATATCAAACATATAAATCTGATCGGTCATTGCCGAAGATGACATAAGCGTGCTCTAAGGTGATACATCTCTGTCCTCCCTGGTAGTTGTGTACGAACCTACTTATCTGGGTAGAAGAGTATGAGATCGTGTCGATATATGATTGGTCGTTGCTCTAGTTTGAATAACAAACATACAAATCTGATCGGTCATTGCCGAAGATGACATAAGCGTGTTCTAAGGTGATACATCTCTGTCCTCCCTGGTAGTTGGTGACGAATCTACTTTTCTATGTAAGACCAAGGACGTTATATGAGATAATATTACGCCCTTGGTAAGACAGTATGAGATCGTGTCGATCTGCGATTGGTCATTTCTAGTTTAAATATCAAACATACAGCTCTGATTGGTCAGTGCTGAAGATCACTAGAAGATCACGAAAGAGAGTTCTAAAGTTATCGCATGCGCCATCAAGACTAATTATACGTTACGCTCTTCTGGCACGCAAAATAGCAGTTAGTCACTGGATATGATTTTGGACAGGTGGCGTCCACTGTACTCTGACACTGAGCAAATCTGTTAAAAAGCATGTTTTATACATTAGTTGTGAATAGTTATAAAAATGAGATGAAGACAATTTTAGACAGTTCTATAGGAAAGCAAAGTAGTAACGTTACAAGCCCAAACAATTCTGATTCAAATGAGTCAGTTAGCTCCTATTGTCTAATGTTGTCTCGCTCGGAAGGGTAAGGGTGGGATTGTACCTTGAATTTCCCTTATTATAGGATTACCTGTAACTCATCTTTCGAACCAGTCGGGGTTCAAGGTCTAGATTAAAAGGTACTGTATGCTACAGTACCTGAAACGTTTGACAGCCTTCCAAAATCATAAAAAGTTGCTTGTTACCTGCTGGATATCTTAAACTTTCATCGACGTGATCCACCTATTGGATTTCGCAGCAACAAGGCCAACTTTAGAGGTGTGTATAAAATAACCCAAAATATTGATGGCAAACCAAGTTTAATATTGCAAAATGACGAGACGCCTTCATTGTTTTATTTTGATGTTTTGATGGAATAGTCCTACTGATGGCAAAACTGTGTATGTTTAATACAATTATCATGTAATTTCCATACATATTAAAAGCACAAATGACCATATGATATCACACTGACAATCCAGGAGCACTCCAGAGCTACGTGATACTTGAGAATGTCCCCTTTCCCTTTGTTAAAATCACCAAAGCATCATACCATGGGGAAAACTTGTAGATAGCGGTTGTTTTTCCGCACTTGTAACTAGGAGTCATTTTCATCGGTATCGATATTATCCCGATTATCAGGCATACGAGTCGATCTTTGACCTCTCGTTCGTTTGACCTATGACCCTTCTATTCGACACCGGTACACCGCCAAATTTGTTCTCGTAACGTCTGGGCCTTTTGAAGACAAAAATCTACGCAAGAAACCGGTCAGAGCGAAAAAAGACTAGAGGTATGTTGAGGTCAGAAGTTTTGGATCATTTATTTTGGTAACAGACTGGAAAATATTGTGTTTGACGCATAATTGTGGAGTGTAAAATTTTGGGATATGAAGGGGGAGGGGGGCAAAACCAAACGTACGCGAGGCCTACACTAGCTACAAGAGCTGTGTAACGGTTGCCTAAATGAATTCTAGGTACAGGTCCGGACCTGAACATGTAGCTTTATCTTTATCAACTATCTGTAATTTATAAATGTA
Organism: Branchiostoma floridae x Branchiostoma belcheri; assembly: GCA_019207045.1. NCBI lineage: Eukaryota > Metazoa > Chordata > Leptocardii > Amphioxiformes > Branchiostomatidae > Branchiostoma > Branchiostoma floridae x Branchiostoma belcheri. The sequence goes on along the minus strand of CM033040.1, from coordinate 5,379,245 downwards.
ACCAACTGACTTTTATAGTTATGAATTTGTATCTCTGTATGAATTGAATATTTACATAATGTAAAATTTTTGAACCTCAACAACCAGAGGGGCGAGTAGAACAGAAAGAAACAACGTCCCGACTCCCGGGATTCGAACCCGCGCCAAACCCGGGCAGCCGGATCACAAATCGAACGTGCAAACCGTTCGGCCATAAAGGCTTAAGCCGTTAGGCGTCTTCGGTTTAGCAGTCCTTGAACACCACTGTTACACTTCAAAGCAAAATTTTCGTAATTTTCAACAATATTTTTTTTACTTATCCGTAGTCATGAAACGTGCTCACTAGTGATTTAATTTGCTAGGAACAGGTACACCAGTTGTTGAGGTCCGGTACAGGTATTAGAGGTATTTAGGTACACAGCCCTATGCAAATTAGTTACCAACATACACAATGTATCATACATCAGGTGAAAGTAACCATTTAAGTACAGACTAGTAACAACAATATGCATGTGTTTGAGCATTGGATTTGATGCATCATCGTGCAATGTGAGAACATTTAAATCAGTACCAAGCTTGATATTTTTAATTTATAGTATTATACTTGGTATCATGATACAAAAGTTGTCTTAAAGAACAGACGCTCTAACCTCTCAAAAACTCTCTTTTTATCAGACTTTCCAGCGCATACTAAGGTGGATTTGAAGGCTGCTAATTCCAAAAGCTGCTGTGATGGGTTTTCCAGAACTTCTACTTCCTGGTCTCCCACAGTAGTTTTCCACAAGTGCCCAGCTGGCTCTCCAACTGAAGTTTTGCAGAAGGGTCTCCTACCAAAGTTTTCTCGGGCTGCCTAGGAAGGTATCCCACTGGAGTTACCCAAAATTGCCCATGAAAGTATACCACTGGGATTTCTGAGAGTGAGAAAGACAGTGTTACTTTTTAGACAAGCCTGCAGACCTAGATTTCAAGGTAAATATGTTTCAGATACTAGTACTCAATACGAACACGGAACCTCAAACTCAGGGAAAACTCCACACCTGCTGGTATTGTGAGTTCAGCACCTACAGCAGCTCGGAACTTTCTGAGCACGAGAAAACCCACCCAAAAGACAAGCCCTTCAAGTGCAACCACTGCGACTTTTCTGCAAAATATAGGTCCACTTTGCGCCAGCATCTTCTCAGGCACACTGGTGAGAAACCCTTTATGTGTAAAGAATGTGGGTTCAGGACAGCTCAAAAGAGTCGCCTATCTGAGCACATGAGAACCCACACGGGTGAGAAACCTTACAAGTGTGACCAGTGTGACTACTCTGCTGCGCTGAAATCTACTTTGGCCAAACATCGAACAAAACACAATACCGAGAAGCCCTTTCTGTGTGATGAGTGTGGGTACAGGACAACTCACAAGGCTTTCTTAAAAAGCCATATGAGAAGTCATACAGCAGAGAGGCGCTTCAAGTGTGACCAGTGTGACTACGCTGCAGTGAAGCAGTCAAATCTGACTCGCCATCTTGAAAAACATGCAACTGAGAAATCCTACGTATGCGGGGAATGTGGGTTCAGGACAGCTCGAAAGGACAGCCTTATCAAACACTTGCCTGTCCACGCAGGACCAAGACCATACAAGTGTGACCAGTGTGAGTATGCGGCTACACGGAAACGCCATGTAAAGATCCATCGAGCAAAATATCATACCACTGAGGAACTCCGCACAGATGCAGAGGTCAATTGTCCTGAGGCTGATGATGAAAGCTCCTGTGATGAGTCCCCCACAGAAGTTTTCCAGAACTGGTCAGTAGGGTCTCCCTCAGTAGTTTTCCCCAGCAGCACAGCTGGACCTGCAAATGAAGCTTCCCAGAACTGTCAAAATGGGTCTCCTTCTACAGTTTTTCAACAGTGCCTAGAAGGGTCTCCCACTGGAGTTGTTCAGAACAGCACCAAAAATAATACCAGTAGTACTGTTTCTGAGAGTCAGGAAGGCGGTGCCAGAATGCTGACAGCTGCCCAAAGTTCCAATCAGTCTAGCACAACTAAAAGTTCTGCACTCTTTAAACAAATCGAGACACACCCAGTCGACAAGCCCTTCAAGTGTGACCATTGCAACTTTTCTGCGAGATATAGGTCCACTTTGGGCCAACATCTTCTCAGGCACACCGGTGAGAAACCCTTTATGTGTAAAGACTGTGGGTACAGGACAGCAAATAAGTATCAGTTAATTAGGCATATAAGAATCCACACAGGTGAAAAGCCTTACAAGTGTGACCAGTGTGACTACTCTGCTGCAGAGAAATCTACTTTGAACAAACATCAAACAAAACACAATACCGAGAAGCCCTTTCTGTGTAATGAATGTGCATACAGAACAACTCACAAAGCTTACTTAAGAGATCATATGAAAAGCCATTCAGCTGAGAAGCCCTTCAAGTGTGACCAGTGTGACTTTGCAGCAGTGCGGAAGTCCAATCTGACACGACACCTTGCAAAACATGCGACTGAAAAACCCTTCGTTTGTGAAGACTGCGGTTTCAGAACGGCCCTCCAGCATGTCCTAACCAAACACTTATTATGCCATGCAGAAAAGCAGTATAAGTGTGACCAGTGTGACTTCTCCACTGCACGGCAGTCTTCACTGAAGCTCCATCGCGCACAACACACGGGTGAGAAACCCTACAGATGTGGGGAGTGCGGGTTCAGAACAGCCATAAAGAGCAGCCTAACTCAACACTTACTACTCCATACAGGACAAAAACCCTACAAGTGTAAACACTGTGACTATTCCACAGCACATCAATCCCGTCTGAAGGCTCACCTTGCAAAACACCCCGGCGAGAAAGCGTACATCTGTGAGGTGTGTGGATACCGGACTGGTTTGAAGGATCAATTTTCTAGTCATATGCTGATCCACACAGGTGAAAAACCACACAAGTGTGACCAGTGTGAGTTTTCTGCAAGAAAGAAGTCCACTTTGCGTCTACATCGTGTGAAGCACCATGGCGCCAGAGGTTACACTTGTAGCGAGTGTGGATACAGGGCAGCTAGAAAAGCTATCTTCATCCGGCATATGAAGGTCCATACAGGGGAGAAACCGTACAGTTGTGACCAGTGTGACTTTTCTACTGCACACCGACCCACTCTGAAGCGACATCAAGCAAAACACACCGGTGAGAAACCCTTTGCTTGTGTCCAGTGTGGATTCAGGACAACTTGCAACAGTACCTTATTGGCTCACATGAAAACCCATTCAAGTGAAAAACCTTACAAGTGTGACCAATGTGACCATTCTACAGCACACAAATACGCTTTGAACCGACATTTGCTCACTCACACTGGTCAGAAACGGTACATGTGTGATCAGTGTGACTTCAGGACTGCCAAAAGGTATAACTTACTACGACACGTAACAATGCACACAGGGGAAAAGATTTACAAATGTAACAAGTGCGACTTTTCTGCGGAGCAGAAATCCAGTGTGGACGAACATTATGTGATACACACTACTGCTGGGAAACCTTTCGCGTGTAGCGAATGTGAATACAGGACAGCCCAAAAGTCTGACTTATCCGAACACTTGAAAGTTCACGCAGGTGAGAGACCCTATAAACAATCTCATGGCGACTTTTACACAATTGAGGAGTCAACTTTGGACTACGACTTAGCTCTGAACACCGGTGAGAAACCCTACATGTGTGAGGTGTGTGGGTACAAGACTGCTGGAATGACTGAGTTGTCCCACCACATGAGAACCCACACAGGGGAAAACCCTTGCCAGTGTGACCAGTGCCACTCTTCTGCAACAGAGAATTCAAGTTTGAATCACCATCAAGCAAAAGAAACTAGTGAGAAACCCTACACGCGAGAGAATGGGTTCAAGAAATCAAATCACAAGAAAACCCAGCCAAGTGAGAAACCCTACAAGTGCAACCAGTGCGACTATTCTGCTCCACAAAAATCGAGCTTGGACAAACATCTAGCAAAACACGCTGAAGAGAATCTCCTTGTTTGTGTGGAGTGTGGGTACAGGACGTCTAGCAACATGAGCTTAACCAACCACATCAAAACTCACACAGGTGAAAAACCTTACAAGTGTGACCAGTGTGACTATTCTGCAGCACAAAAAGGCACTTTGACGCGACATCTACAAACTCACACTGGTCAGAAACGGTACATGTGTGATCAGTGTGACTTTAGGACTAACGCTAAGTTTAATCTATCCCGACACATGAAAACGCACACTGGAAAATTGTAACATTGCTGTCATTTGAAAGATATCTTGAAGACAAGCCCTACCACAAGTGTGACTGTGACCATTCTGCAACATAGCAACCAGATTTGAACTATCATATTGCCACACACTCTGTTGAGAAACCTTCATTCTGTGGGGAATGATCCAATGTCTAATCCGATGTCCGGGCATTTTTTAACAAATACTGGTGAAAACCTTCCAGATGTGATTCATGTGACTATTCTGGCTTTAGTATATGTGAGAAAATACTGGTGAGAAACTTCTTACCTGCAAGTGTGGGGAGTGCAGCTACGTATACAGAGCAGTTCAAAAGTCAGCTATCTCAGGAAAACTCGTCTAGGAAAAACTAACTAGTGTACATTGATAACCTGATATGCTGTAGTTGCATACACGACTGCATGTCTACTGACAAGGTTGTTGGTACTTTTTTGTGTAGTAGTACATTCCAGTTATAGTAAGATGAGTGCAAACAAATAATATGTACTTCTTGTGTGCTATTTCAATCACTGATGTTATTGCACTCTAGTATTACTGTAGATAACATTATATGCCATTGGTGCAACTGTCAATGTTGAACATTTACATGTAGTTGACTTGACTTAGTGGAGTATGCTAATATTTATAATTTATAAATCTACTTGTATTCCTGCATGATAGATCTTATACTTCTTTCAGACTCTATATATTGTTTCAAGGTGATTCTGTACTGTGTAGTAGAATATTAATTTGTTTAATGTTTTCTAGAACTAACTTAGCTGGCAGAATAGTAACTACTGGTACTAGTTTTGTATGCATGCATTTTGCACATTGTTTTGATTTGTATTGTATATGGAAATCCATCAACTGTGAAAAAAAAACAGGTCCAGTATAATTGGGAATTGTAAAACTGGGGAGAAACCCTACCACAGTTGGGATTTTTTGGTCGTCTTATTTCCCCAAAGCTGTTCCAGATATTGTATTGTTTCAGTGTTCTGGAATGTTAGCCCTTGTGTCATCCTGGTTAGTTTACCAGGGCTCCCATACTCTTACAGTACTAGTATGGGACTAATGGAAGCCCCAGTAAACTAATAGGATGACACTAAGGCTACCTTCATGCATGGCATGTATTGAATAAAACCTTCAAAGTTCAATTAACCATGTTTCAAGCTTTTATGCTTTTTTCTTCTATACTACTAGTAAATACTTTATCAGGTTCCTAAAATGACTGAAGATTTCGGACACATCTTTTTATATCGGTACGCCCTTCCCAAACTCAGTTAATTTAGCTTCAGTTCTAGACTATCCTGTATTCTCATTTCATGACTTCGTCGGGCACCTGAAGCTTGAATTATAGTCTTTTTACTCAGGGTCTTGTTTCAAGTCCAGCCTGCAGCTGTCCATACGGAATGATTACACATAACCTATTGCACTGCCCGACCTTAACTTACCAGTGCTCAATCCTCTTCGGCAAGCTTTCTGGGATACTTGTAGCCTGAGTACCATCCTCAGTAGTGACCGCTGGCTCAGTACTTTCACTTGCTAACCGTGGTTAACATTTAGCTAATTTTAACACTTTCTAATAATGCGAAACAAATGTTAATTTTATGTGGTAGTCCTCTGTTCCTTTAATAGTAGTGCAGACAGACAAACACACATTCTTGCCTAGCAACACAATCTATTCCTCAGCTCAAAAAATCATTGTGATTTATCAATCCATGCACACCAACAAATAAAGCAACAAGTATAATCAAAGACACAGCCAGATGTAGAAGTAAAGGTGTTTATTGAAGTCCGGTGAGTACAACACAAACTGTGGACCCGTCTCTTGAAAACCGTGTGGAGTTATCTTATTACCTATTTCTCTTAAATGGAATGATCCAATGGTGCAAAACGGACAGTTCCACTCATAGAATAGGTGTGGACGGTTTGTGTTACAAAGTTGCTATTTTTTGTTGTATCTACATGGTGCTGGAGTTTTCATGTTATGAAGTTATGGGTAAATACAATGTAGTTAGTGTTCATGTTTCAAACCCAAATGCTCAGTTTTCATTGGCTGTCATGAGGTGATTGACAGATAAACAGTAGCCAATAGGATGTGTTTCATGACCAAGAAGTAGTCTTTTGAGATTTTATGACTTTTTCTTTTTTTTTGGGTGTAACTTTGCAATAAAAAGTGAGCATTTTGAGTCCATCCAAAACATTGTATTGGATTGTATGAGACGATATAACACTGGTATAGGTTGGTGAAAAATATGTCAAATCATCCTTGTACAACCTACAGTCCCCACATCCCACCAATGGAATAGTCCAACAAATGCAATCAGACCCTTCCATTGGTGATTTGAGGGGAGTGAGGTAGAGGGAAGAATAGGGACAGAAAAAACTGAGGTATTCCCTACCTATTAGTTGAAGAGTAACATTTTTTGGGAGCTAATATACACATATCTGTTCTTACCTGCACTACTGAGTTCTTACACCAGGGGGCAGGCTTGAGCACAATCAGAGTTTGAAGAAGTGCACTACCTTCATACGATGGAAACCATAACAATATATTTCTTTTTCTTATCTTTGATCCTTTTTTTTTTTTTGCTTCAACAAGACTCTTCAACATTCGAATTGTCCCAAGCCTGCCCGTACACTAAGTAGGAATTATGCCATTTTAATTAATCAGGGCCCAATTATTATCAATTATCACTCCGTGCTATAAAAATATATTAAGCATCCTTACTTATCGGGAATGGATAATTCTTTAGCTGAGCAGCCTACACTTTTCTCCTGGATTTCATTGGTGCACCCCCATGCATCAGTTGGTACCTTCCAACCTCACATTCAGAATTGGATGGCATACATACAATACAATGACATCACCTCCTCATTTTTCCTGATGGTATATTCCATTACATTATTTTTCGACTGTACCAATACCTGATGTGGGGGTGAACCATAGCCTAAGCAAAGTGGTGACTGTCACTTAATATTACATACATAGTATTACTAGTTGGTGTTAATAAGAACAAAAACAATCAAGCAGAAAGTACTGAATTGTATACAACCTTACATATATATATGGATGCCAAGCAAAAAAAATCTACACACATTCTAGCCACTCAGTAAAGGCCATTCAAGCACAAAATCAGACGCTTTCTCTCTTTTCCTCTACAACAAATATAGCGTTAAACCCCGGTATAATCACCCAGGGTTTGGACCATCAACAGAAATTTCTGCATGCTATTTGCACGCGTGTCAACGTTCACAACAAGAAGAAAAAAAAATAACAAGCTGTCACCGTGGATTTTTTATGGCCACCTAATAAATACTACCATTATCTCAGCAACGGAACAAATTTCTGCAAATTTGGGTGCAGCAAAACGCTAGCAAGCACGATACTGGCTGAGTTCAAGTAAGAAATGTGGCTGTAGACATATCATACCAAGATGTGTTCGTTTCTTCCCCTGTAGTCTGTACCCCCCTCCCCACCCGAAAAGACCTACATGTATATCCTAACCTTATTACCCAGCCAGCTGGCTAAAGTTTCATGTTTTCATATCGAGAACAGACTGAAGGATAACCCACCACCTCTAAACCTACCACAAAGCAGTTCTTTCTTTCTTCAACGAAAGGTCAAAAAGTGCGAACTTTTCTACATACAGTGAGAAGAGCAGTAACTGTTATTAAACTTATGTTCTAGCTGTGTACGGCTTCCCAGAGAAAACCCGACCTTCCGTCCCTGGCCGTGGGAGTGCTCTCGAAAGGCTTTCACACTGAGGTTGGAGACCATTTCTACATAGTATACCCTGATACGAAACAACTTGAGGTGAATGAAATACATTGGTGAAGAATAAGTTACGTTTTTTGTTGTTGTTCAAAGATAGATAAAAAGGAAAAAAATCCTTAAAAGTTACAAAAACTAATTCTCAATCACGAGTAGTGGAAGGTTGACACTTTTGTAACCGTTGCCATGGCAACAAGAATATCACTACTCCCCACAACTGAATCCCTCACTTCCTGTTGGTCAGCAGCTTCTCTTTCATGTCCAAATATGGAAGGCACACTTAAAATCTCAACCAATCAGGCTGTAGCCAATGTAAACTGAGAGTACACGATACTGACCAATGAAATCAAAGGAGTCAAACTTCCAACCAATCAGATCTAACCTTACAGCAAGTGGCATTCAGTTGTGTCTTACATTCTCATTGGCATAGCAACCATGAGTCTTACAAGAATTTTTAGCATAGGTTGTGGCCCTAGCAAGGTGACTTTTTCTTTGTTAAAACGATCAATTGTGTGATTGGTTAATTAACAGCTCGTTTAACCATATACATAATCATCACAGTTTGGCAGATGACAAAATTACAGCGTTTGAGTCAAGAATCAATAATTCACATCACTAATTAGTATACAGCTAACGATGTACCATTAACCAATCACAGCTTCTTTTGTGCTACTTAATCTTGTGCTTCTTTACCATATATGGAAGAGACCTTGCATCTGATCCTCCATAACATCTCTTCTCCCATTGGCTGTTTTCTCCCACCTACGGTAAAGCGTAGCCAATCATAGCATTTCTACAGTACAAGTCACTTATCAAAATAAAGCAGACCCTGGCCGGTGGTTACATGCACGCGCGTCGTCTCTACGCGTAGAACTCTTTCGAAGTTTTGCCGTAGGCGTTGGTGTTGAGCTTCTTGGCGGGATGGTCCTCCAGTGAGTAGGACCCCTCATCCTTCTTTTTCATCCGATACACGATGAACATGATAAGGAGGATGGCACAGAGCAGACCCACAACTGCACCACCGATAACAGCTGAGCAACACAACAGGAAACAACAACATTGTCAGTAAACAAACAACATTGTCAGTAAGCAACTACACCATCAATAACAGCTGAACAACACAACAGGAAACAACACTGTCAGTAAACAACTTCACTACTAATAAACAACGGCACTACTAATAAACAACTTCACTACTAATGACAGTTGAACAACACAACAGAAAACAACGTTGTCAGCACAGTAAATTAACATTCCTCATACCTTACACTTTCTACTCTGATCAATATAAAATCACATGCAGCTGCTTTCAAATTATCTTAGATTCTTTTTTCTAGTAAGACCTCAGGAAATCAAATATTCTTTTTCCTCCCTTGAAATACCACACAGAATACAGTACTAGATCTATCTCAAATACCTGCTTTGTAAAAAAATAAGTCCCTTCATTCCCTCATATTCAAAATAGAAGATCTGTTACCTACCATACGTTAATGAATTCATACAAATGAGCTTAACAACAATCAAAATACAACTACCAGTAGTTTTTCAAATTGTATCTCCATTATGATCAACAATCACCATGGCGATGTGATGGAGTGACACAAACACATAAACAACAACAAATACAAACATCACAAGACCCTGCCATCCCCATTTTCATAAATATCACTTTACCATTCAACTTACAGGAGGAGCAATGTCATGTACTGTGGGGGGAGGGTGCCAACGATAATTTCAGAGCTGTGTGGGAGACTATCTACTGGGTAAAGAAATGCAAGTTTCGGGGGAGACGTGCTTTTCTTGGAGTGTGCGGGGAAAGGTTTTAATTCTACTGTTAGGTGGACGATCTCATTGTGTAAAGGAGGAGAAGGTTGTATGGAGGAAATACACTAAGTATGAAGTGACTAGAGAGTAGTAGATGTGTTTCATTGATGCTGTTAAGTCCACAACATCACACCCATGGTCTCATGGTCCAAGCAACACTTTCTAGATTTCTTTTTTGAAGTGATCTTGAAATACTGAGCAACTTTTCAGAGGGACAGTCACTGTCTTGAGTGAGTTAATGATATGGCATTTGTCTCAATGGTGCTATAGATGTCTAACACCTTGGTAAATGTCATATCATTCAGCAGCCAACTGTACTAGACTGGAACCAACAAAATTTTGATAACATGGTATCAAAGGGTAGAATCCAGGGCTGTCTTCAGGTTTAAATTTTTTCTCTGTCCTATTCATTGTTTGGGAGTCCAATTTGTTGATTTTCCTTGTTAAACGTGTCATTTTTTAAGCTCATGAAAGTAGATTTTCAACAGTTTTATGTTGTGAAGTTTAGATTTTTTCGGACAGGGAATACTTGCTCCCATCCCAACAAGTAAACTTCCATCCAGGGACGGGTCCTGGAGATAGCCCTGGTAGATTCACAGCCAAATTCTACCAAAAGGAACAAAAGTTAACCTGGACCATCAGACGTCTTCATGGGTGTTGATCGGGATAGAGTCAGTGCCGTTGTAAGGTACAGCAGGTAAGGAAGAAGTGGCTGGAGAGCTAGTCTATAGTTAGGCTAAGTTTGGAAGGGGGAGCTAGTTACCTTCGAACTTTCCAACTTTAAGTTAGGACAGAGCAGTTGTTCACAAGGAGAGAGTGGAGGGGACAGGCGTTAGCTTGGTTAGTTTTCACATCCTGCCACCCTGCCCTACCCCATTCACACAATGGTGTGGTCCATTTGGCCATACTTCGTGCCCACTTGGGTCAAACCATGTTGAACAATTTGGGGGGAACATAGACCAGCAGAAGACAACCACTCAGAATGGCAATGTCCGCTATTGTCGCTGCTCGAACAAATGGAACCCCCTATTCTATTTCGAACACCTCCGTCAAAAACAGCCCCAGTGGGACAGAAATGGCAGAAGAAACAGCTTTGCCTTCTTTGTTGCTTTGTTGCAGACTACACCCACAAAGTATAATTGTTTTGGGAGTGAGAGCCACTGCGTGGCATTACATTGTCAGTGGGCAGTTGTAAAGCAGGGTATGTACAAGTCAGTCTGTACTATCAGATAGATAGTGGCAGTGACCAGTTCTGTCCCACTAGCGCTGTTTTTGATGGAGGTGTTTGAAATAGAACCACGATCGAACAGGGGGCGGGGCTTCCGGATCGGTCCATTCCAGTACCACAAATGGGGATGGACAGGGCGGAACGGGCCACATATGGAAACACACAAGAGCACAATATAGAACAACATCACTACACGTCACATGGGATGCTCCAAACTGCAGTACTGTATTGTCTTCCAAAATAAAAGGTAAGGGCAGTCCCATAGCTATTGGGAGGCCGTTGTTGCAGTAGGTTGTTATCCAGAGTCTTGGGCAAGGTATTAGAAAACAGAGCCAAATCTATTCCTTCAACCACATTTTACATCCCCAACCGAAGTCGGATACATCATTTTTACACCTGGGTGGAGTGAGGAAAGTCATGTTGAGCGCCTTTCTCAAGGACTCAAACCCGCAACCTCTAGATCGTGTGTCCACCTGGCTAGTCATTCCTCCATTCAACACTCATTTATTGTGTTTACCTGCTTTAAAAATGGCAATGACCACCTCTTTAATTGGAGGTCTTGGTCGGGGGCTGATCGTTCTAAAAACAGACAAAATTTGGACTGTACCATTCTAGACTGGGGGTTTGAAGCATTCCATCTGATGTGAGACAACAACAACATGTACAAGACAGAGATCAGTTCACAAGTCACAGTATGGAGGAAGCATGCACAGCAATATGGATCAGACCAAGTCAGAATAGGGGTGGAGGAAGGGATTTACAATGTAGCAAAATGATATTTGCTGTATAGTTAGAAAATGTTTAACTTTTGTAGCCTTATAAAAATTGTTAAAACCTTATCATAGCAATGTATGCAGGGAAAAACATAGTTGATAATTTGTATGGTTAGAAAATCATTTTTAATTTTTGTAGCCTTATATAAAAAAAAAACTATTAAAACCTTATAGCAATGTACGCAGGTACACATTGATAATCGTATAGTTAGAAAAATGTTTGTAATTTTTGTAGCCTTACATAAATACTGTTAAAACCTTATCATAGCAATGTATGCTGGGACTTACAGACTTCATTATCTGTTAACCCAAAACAAGCCTCAAGAAAACAAAACAAAACAGGGAGAAACTCACCCGCCATATACCAAGGGGACAGCTTATGGCCAGAAGTAGCTACGGCTAAAGTCACAACTGTGCGCAGCAACACAGCAAGATGGAAAGGAACGGGGGTGCAATAATGGTTGGGGGAGACAGGGGGAGTTGTTGATTAGATGGAGGATAAAATATAGCAAAGGTATGTAGGAAAGGTATAGATATACAGACAAAGGAACGGGGATGGAAAAAAGAAGGTAAAATGGACAGGGGAAAGGGAAGTCAACAAGACAAACATGGGGAGGGATAGAATAATACAAATGAAACAGAATGGTAGATGCCACCAAACAATAATGTAAAAGACAAATAAAGAAATTCAAAATGAACACAAAATGACTGGCAACTGGTGGAATGGACAAAAACACTGTGTCGTTGATGTCTTTCCACTATATAAGACAGGGTTCCCTGAGAAAGGGTTCCCCTCTCAAAGGCATGGTCCCCCACCCCTAGGGCAAGGTTCTCACCCTAGGTCAAGGTTTCCCACCCCTAGTGCAAGGTTCCCCCACCCCCAAGGCAAGGTTCCCAATCCCCAAGGCAAGATTCCCCACCCCTAAGGACAAGGTTCCCTACCCCTAGCACAAGACTTCCCATCCCTAAGGCAAGGTTTCAAATCCCTAGGCATTTCCTTGGGCAACAGGCAGACACCCCTATAGCAATATTCCCCAATATCTTAAACCCAGGCAGATCTACTGATGGCATAAGACGTTTAGATGGCCAAGGAGTGTTCTGAGCTCAGCTTAACTCCTTATGCCTCCAATAGATCTGCCTGGAGATTTCAACACTTTACTCCCATTGTCCATTGTCTTATGTTTCCCATGCAGCACCATGATGCCGTACCTGCCATGACCCCCGGGTGGGAGAAGAGCGCTGTGAACTTGTTGTTGGTGTTCTGTCGCTGCTCCACTCTGTTCACCAGCACCTCACTGGTGGGCTGTGGGGTCTCCTCCACCTAGCACACAAACACGGTACTGCAGCATTAGCATCTACATCTATATATGTTGATAAGCTTTATCAGGACTCGATGTAATCTGTATCTCTGTTGTATTCTATCTGACCCTTACCTCCCTAATGACCTCAATCAAAAGCGGCCTGAAGGCCAATTTGAGCTTCTCAAAGTTCAAATAAACACCTGATCACCCATACTAGTCAAGTCTTTCTCACTAAGGCTGTGTAGTTAATACAGTGCCTGGACCTCCATTGTACCTGTACAAAGTCATGAACAAACTAAATCACTAGTGGACAAAGCTTTTTAAGACTGCACTGCAGATAAGTAAATCCTGAATCAACAATGTCAATATTGTGATGATCTTGCAGGTGAAAATTAAGAAAACTTGCATAGAATTGCTTTTAAGTTCTAAGGTCTCAGAGCAACACAGTCAGAATTGAACTCCAGCTTCCAGTTCCAGAGGCAGGGCCACTAACCACTGGACTGGGTATTGAGATCTCCATACCTTGTTGTTTTCCCTTGTGGGCTCTGGATCCTTGGAAATGTGGTTGATGACTGGTTTCTTGGTTGGCTTCTCCTCAACAGGTATCTCTTTCTTGGGTGGCTTTATAAGAAACAAAAATGCACCTGTAAGGCTCTGTATCACACATGTACAAAGGAGTTGAAAACGAGGCATTCACTTTTATACAGGTACTGGAATTTCTTTAGTCAAAGTTGATGGTATTTGAATCCTCACCATATAATATAAAGAGAATTAAAGATAATTTGACTTAACATTTTTTCTGTTGTTTTTTATATGCACAGGTTCTAATCTAAGGTAAAGATATAGAAGAGGAAGTAGAGGAATTTGAGTACGAGTGTATATGCACAGGTATTAAGGTAGAATTATAGAAGAAGAAGAAGAGGAATTTGATTTCCAAAGTCCAAGATGTCTTCAAAATTCTGTAAAAAGTAATCATCATCATAAATCAAAATCATCATCTACAGATTCTTTAACTTTACTGGATATCACAGTAGACATTAATCATTTTTTTGGTAAAGCAAAACAAAAAATGAAACAAAACATTTTCCCAGACAGTTCTGTCTTACTTTTGGAGGGTAGGTCTTGACAGGCCTTGGTGGCTTGGTTGGGTCTGGTTTGGGTGGCTTTGTCTTTGTGGGTTTCTCCACCGGAGGCTGGTTGACTTCCTCCACGGGTTTGGCAGTGACTATTGTGTCCACGATACCGGGGAAAACCTCGTTAGGATCAGTCCACGGCATGCCTGCAGAAGGAATGAAAAGTCCTTTTCAACAAAAATCATGTGTCAGACATTTCTTTACTCCATGAAGTGTTTCATCAGGTCACAGAACAACAAACTTCTATGTATACGACCAAGTATTTTATTCAACCAACTTCCCCGGAGTAATTCTGACTGGTTCATTTTGCACTGAGGCATAGGTACCACTATTTTTTCCTGAAATATGGCCCTCAAAATGCAATAAATAATGTTTCTGAGGGTCAGGTAATTTTAAGAACTGTAGGAAAAAGATGCCATCTATGCTGTGAAAAATTCCTGGCAAGAACCCTGTAATAAACAGTTGCCATAACATCGACAACAACCAACCTGAGCCGGACTCCTCTGAGTCTGAGAATCCATCCTCATCGTCAGGTCCGAGCCCCGAACCGTCCTCGTGGTCCACGAAGTCATCGATGGCGCCGGCCCCGGAGCCCCCGTCCACGTCGATGTACATGGTGGCCGGCTTGTGCTCCTCCCCGGCCTCCAGACTCTGTGTGTTTAACAGCAGCGCCAAGCCATCCTGAAATGTACAAAACATGGTGTTTAACAACAGGGCCAAGAAAACTTGAAATACAGTACACAAAACATGGTGTTTAACAATAGGGCTCAACAACAGGGCCAAGCCATCCTGAAACATTTGAAGAACAACATGTGAATTAGTTTTTAGTCATAGGCAAATGTAAGACTTCAAAATTAGGACAAGAACTGTCCAAAACAATAGGGCCAAGCCTTCCTGAAATATATAAAACACGCAAGTGGGGCCAGTTGGTAGTGGGGCGGGTGTATAGTTGCGGGCACGTGTGAGGCGGGTGGGGATCGGTAACTCTTCTTTGTGCTGCTTCTTTGAGTTTGGTTTCCCTGGGTACTCTTGAATTTGCTTGTGAATACCTCATTCATGCACTTAGTTATACTATACTTGTAATATTATAAACTATAGTTGTATATTTATAACCTGCTCCCAGAGGAAGCTATACAAAATGATGTAATTTTTTTAATATTCACAGTGTTAACAACAAATTTGTTAGTTAGTTTGATTATGTTCCAACTTGTACTAAGTTGTAGCTTCAGTGGTGTGGTACCACAGTAGAACATAGGTTGTAATACATCATCTTGCATGAGTGCCTAGAGTGTAAATTCTAAATACCAAGTACTATGGCATCAATGAGTATTGTCACACTCCACTTAACACGTAGGCCAAGCATTAAAGGAACAAGATTTATAAAAGAACAGGTAGTCCACAGAAAACCATGTCAGCAATGTTGGTGCGTCCATTGTGAAATACTGTAAATGCAGAAACTTTTGCAGTGATTTAATATTTGCGGTTTTCGCAGCGGGAACTTAAAACCACCACAAACATTTTTCCATGGCAATAACAGACTACATTGCATGGTACTACCGCGAACTTAAAACCACAGTGAAAAGTTATTTCTCTCGCTACCACGAAATTAAATCCCGGCGAACTTAAATACATTTACAGTACCAGATGTAGACTAATCATAACAGAGGCCCCATGCTGCCCGAGGCAGCTGCAGAGAACAAAGGGACCCGCATTTCTCCCTGCTATTCATACATCCAGGTGAGCTTAGGAAGCTGAAACCTGCGGGGAACCCAGACAGAAAATTGGCTACAAGAATCCGCCCAGCTACAAAACAGGAAAAATCTGATAGGTTTATGTAAAACGACAATGGTTAAAAGAAAGCATGGGTGACTATAAAATATTCGCCTATTTCATAAGTCACAGGTGCAAAAAAATCCCTTTTAAAAGCCGTTAGCTATAGGGGGCCAAACCTGCACCATTTACCCAATAGCTATCAACCCCTCTAAAATCGTAACCATAACATGTCTGGAACACAATATAAAAACTGGAATTTCAACTGCAGTACTGTAACTAGCCGGTATGGGACCCAAATCAAATTATTTCAAGATCTACCTATATACTAAATATTAAGACAATTCGTCCTGGCAATTTCTAGAGTCATGCTGATAATCTACATACGTTATAACCTTCTCAGCAGAGGTAATTAGTTTGCAGTCACATCTTTCATGTGATGATTCAGTTAGCCTACATTGCACCATGATCAGCTATCATACCAGATCTGTAACCAGCATTGTAACACTTAACACATGTCTTTGGGCACGCACACACACACACAAGCATCCATATATTTTCAGGTGGGTAACTATGTGTCAAGAAGCCACAAAACATGTGCATACTTAACCCGGGTAACCACAAGTGGCATGCGAAAACAAAGGGAACAGTGGCAGCTAGTCTTATCTTGTTTTGGCTGGTGGAAAATTCACCCAGAGGCAAAAAAGTCTACTGAACTCAGTCACCAAGAACATTTTGGTTTATTCTATATTGTTTTTTTCGTACTTTGAACTTAATTGGAATTCCTACTGATGGCTGAAGCATAAGATACTGAAGTATTATATCGTTTGTCATTTGCAGTGGTTCAATATCCAGTTTTTGTTGTGACCTCTCCATTAAAATCATGGAAAATCATTGGCATTGCAAATAAGTATTTCTACACTCACACTTAACTCATTTCTAATTTAATCTTTATAAATTACTTCTTTGAAAACCATCTTTTCTATTCTTGCGTACCATGTACAATGTACATGTACAGTAACATGCTCTATTTTAGGGGACATTGACACAGACCCCCCACCCAAACCTGTCTCACAAGAAGGCCATCTCTCAAGGAAACCAGTTGTTAAGTTGTTATCAGTAATTAAAGTGTAATTAGAGCATTCATTAGACTGTTTCACCTGGTCTGGCGGCCAGGTGTGATACATTCAAAAGGCTAATTATAGGTTAGCAACAAGAAGGCCACAGAAACCTGTTGGGCACATTTTAATGCACATACATCTACAGTACTACAGCCCATACAAACCATCCCTTTCACAGTCCTTACCAACAATTCCATCATCGGTGCATATTGAAGTGTTTGTACCCACAAAGACTTGCCAACAACAATTAGACATTATTTCATACATACCAAGATTTCTTTCTTATGCAAAACCCATAGGAGTGAGGTTGCATGCCTAGCATACCTGCACAGGTGAGGGGCACACCTGTGCTCCTTAGGGACTTGTACATGTGTGATGCGGTGGTGGGTCCAAGGAGATACTGGCAAGCTTTAATGCATAACACAAGCTATTCCGAGGAGATCTGGATTATTTCACACCCCTGTTCTGTGTCAGACTTCACTCTACAATGTTGACAGCAAAAAAGACAGCAAGCCTGGTCCCTCTCAACAGTATAGGGGACTTTCCATGATGTACTTTGAAGGGATCTACTAATTCCAGCTCCCCAACATCCCTTCATTTAAATATTGAACTGCACGCTTTCAGTATTACAGCTTACTATAGCTAGTACATGTAACTCTAATAAGCATTAGAATGCAATATTAAATTTGTCTGCTTATTCACAAGGATTTTGTTACAGAGTATTCCCTTAGTGTGTATGCACTTACATTATCTACTGTTTATAAATACTTAGCACTTCAGAAGGAGAGTGTGGAAGTGCACTGTAACTGTCTGCAGGTTGTGCAGTGCCACCAAGGGGTCAAAAGTTTAAGTTGGAACTTGAACTTGAAGCACTAAATAGTCTTCAGTGCACGACAGCAAGGCAGAAACTGTGCTGAATGGTAGAGGAATATGACAGTTGTGAGACTGTAAAAGTTGGATTATGGTGTTTGCTTGGTTTGCATGAATACTTTTAATATATAAAAGAGATAAAGATTTCTTGTTCATTTTCACATATTTGGTATCCTGAAGTCCAACATGATTGATTCTTGTACCTTCTTTCAACACCCTACCATAAATATTGAAGAATCAGAAATATCTTTCATTTTGGGGTCCTTTGACACATGTAAACCCCAATTTTTTTTAGGTAAAAATACTGTGCTCTGCTACCTTAGAATTGGAAAATGGGCCCCCCCCCCCCCCCCACACACACAGACAGTTCTATAAAGGAAACAGACATGCATTTGCACATACCTACTACATGACTCACCCATACTGCCATAACCCCACCATTCCATCCATACCATGTATGCGTATCTCTCATGTCATTTCAGTATGATACGGTATGCACAGTATCCGCGATATCGGCCTCGTATGGCATGTCAAACTCATACAAGTCGTCCCTAACAAAATACTGAACCGATCGCTAATTGAGTCCCCTGTTTAAAGAAGCCAACTGTACAAACCACCAACTTCAGTCGTAATGACCTTCAAATTGTTACCACGATAACGTCAATTAAATAGTACTCACTTTAATACTGACATGTTGTAGTTAAAATGTAGCTCAACGCTGGGCCAGATAGTGTCATACGTTATACAACTAATCAATCTGGGTATTAATTAAAGGGACTTAGGACAAGTACAACACACAGCAGGGAAATTGCTAAATAACTGACATGCAAAGCATGGGATATAAAATCATATGGTGCAAATATTTGTCAATTCCATGTAATTGATATGGCAGTGTTAAACATTTAAGTCTGTAATCTTTCAGCTTTGCCAAATTGTTGCACGTTGGTTATGATTTTTCATACAATCTCAAAGTTTTTTCCGGTAATTTGGTATTTCAACTTTAACTTCAAGCAAAAAAGTTAGCTTAAGTTGGTTTGACTGAAGTCGACAGATAGGAATTTGTGTGCAATTGGCAAACTATCCCATTTCTTATTTGTTTATGTAGTTTCACAGTAGGAGGTTAAAATTTTCTTGGCATTTGATGTTTTCAGTTGAAACAATTCTATAGTACAGTAGTAGACAATAAAATACGCATTCCCATTTTGTGGCAGCGTGGGAATCGCAAAATTCAGCAGACATAGACTTATAAATCCACCACAAACATTTAAAGCTTTACAGCAGTACTTTCATAAGTTGAATGACTCAAGAAAACATCATCAACTCCACTCAGAGCAATGAGTTTCTGCCTAGCAACAAGATGTTACTGTTTTTAGTGATTTACACTGATAGAAGATCTTTAAACTTTAAGGTTAGAATTCAGCAGACATAACTTAAAAATACACCATAAACACTTTAAGATTTAAAGCACTTACTTTCATAACATGATTGACATTTCAAGAAAGATCAACTCCTCCACTCAGACCAATGAGTTGACACTTAGTGATTTTAAGTTAACTGATAGAAAATTCAGCGGACATAAGACTTATAAATGCACCACAAACATTTTAACTTAAAAAAAAAAAATTAAGATTTACTGCAGCACTTTTATAAGTTGATTGACAGCTCAAGAAGACATCACCTCCTTCACTCAAACCAATGATTTTCTGCCTAGCAACAAGAAAACTGTGATTAACACTGATAGAAAATCTTTGAAGGTTAATCTTTCAAGGTTAGGCCAGGATTATCTCTGGCTTTATAATCCATCCCACTTAGATATGAGACGTTAGAGACAAACAAGACACCAACACCCCCAGAGTTACATCCACCTCCGCTGCAGAATAGCTTATAGAGAAATGTCTTTTTTTTTCCTTGCACGATCGTAGACTGTGACTCTCTGCCTACAGACATGGCAACTGCACCAACCCTGTCCTCCTTCAGGGAAAAGGTGGCCCATCTTAACTAACTGTGGACATCCCCCATATCATCTATCATACGAGTAACAGTAAAAACCACTCCTGGCCTGTCGGCCACCTCAACCTTTAGAAGCAGAAGACTCCTTTGTTGGGAGCTCATGTTCTTGACTTTCATTGCGTAATTTCTCATTTTAAGCTTACGAAAAATATACTTTCAGCAATGTGATGAAAATCAGATTTTTAGGACGGATGGGGTGAAATTTTTGGCAGTCCCAACGTTCAAATTTAAATCCTGGGATGGAGGAACATGTCCTGGGTCAGCCCTTAGTTAGGCTGAGATCTACTAACTGTAAAAACCCTTCTGGTGGTAGCTTTCAACACAGCCTTCTTTGGCAGCTGTAATTTCTTGAACTGGATGACTGTTTTGCAGCGACGACACATTCAAAACAAGTGGGCGATGCATAGTTTGGTCACAGAGGATTTCACTGATCAATACAACACAGGAGTAACGTATGATGTACCACTACTTTCTAGGTCAATGCCATTTGTCATGGAGGAGCAATGCCTTAATAGCTTTGACGAAATTGATGGCCAATTCATGTTACCTCAAAAGACCCTTAAAAAAACCCCACCAAGAACAAGAGCTTAATATTTGTACTGGATCAGTGGATGTTTTTATGTGCATTTTCTCACTAAAAGAAGAACAAAAAGGCTTCAAAAAGAAACCTTCATGGTTGATATACTAATGTTTGTAGCACTGTTATTTTCTGACCAGGCCATCTGTTGTGTCTCTTGCAATGATTGAATGGCTATTTTCTTCTATAGCAGGATACACTGCAATGAAAAGTGAAATGGTCATCACCTGTAAACTGCTAGGTTACATAAGACAAGAGAGACAATTTGGAATTTAGAATGGAAGTTGCTTCCTATAGGACTGGAAAGAAGACTATACTGACACGTATTAGGAAGTATCAACCTATACTATAGGAAGTCTGGCAGACAAGTCTGAAGGAATAACTTCCCACCTAACTTCCACATTAGCACAAGGCTCAGTAACTTCCTTTTCAGAATAAACAAAAAAGTGATGTCACCTGAACTTATATTTGGACATTGATCTAGACAACCTCAATATAATCCTGACTTTCTAAAGCCAATTATAACACACAACATATTATAAACCTCAGACAGCGTAAGCTATCACAAAGTCAAACTTTTCATTCAACACACACCACATGGACGTCACTTTACTCGTAAGTAGAATGTAGAATGAAAATTGTCTTTCTTGGCTAAGGTAGATGAGGAAAATTGTTTACTTGACATAGAGTTGCGTTGTGGTACCAAGTGAACCAACCATGTTTCATTATGAATATGATGCATCAAACGCACTTACTAAAGCCGTGTATTTTCTGTAGACTGGTTCAAACCAGACAATTTGGGAAAAGGACACAAACTGTATAACATTAGGTCGGTACACGCTGAGTGCTCATTTAGTATGATGGGTTACACGGGTGGACCGTCCTTTTAGTTCCATGTTGTCAGCTTGTATTCAAGGCCAGTCCCGGGCATACTCGTAACACAAAAGTCCCGTACCGGGGTGGACTAATTTGCATATGCATGCATAACTGATTGGACAGGGCTTTGTCGAGTCCCGCTACGGTCCTTTCACCCTTTCTGATTGGACTTGGCATCCCCTCTGAGGTCAGCGTCTTTGTGACCTTTCGTCTTTCATTTCTGCATATTTCCTGGCTTCAAAGGATTCTGCTGTAAATGTTTCAGACAGGATGACACGACCAACCACAATCTTTTTAACTCTTCATGTTGCTATGTCCTAGTTTTCTAGTATTGTATTAGTATTAGCAGATGTAGCATGTTTGGTATTGCGAGAGAACTTTTCTAAGCGACAACTGTAACAGGTAAAATGAATGACAACCTGTACACACTGTATACAAGGTAGCTGAACTGTTACTAATATTTAACAATAATTAAGACTAACTGTAACTAAACATATTACTAATATTCAAGAATAGTAATTCACAGAAATGAATAGTATACTGCATCAGGAATGAAAAAAAACCTGTTTCATTTTTGCATATAATCAGAGAGATATATAATTTGGCCTAAAGTGTGGAAGGTCTTTGCACAAGCATGCTAACAAGTCCTCATAGCCTATTCATTCGAGTACATGATATCCAACTTGCTGCTTTGGAGACATGAGATGAGAGCTCTAGAATAGGTTACATATAAACATCTATGAATGGGAACTTGCACTTGTTGAGGTACCAAAACAAGCACTGGAACATCTTTATTGTGTTTCGAGTACAGTCGTTTCTTTGAGTTACATTGTTTAAGGGTACAATAAAGTTCATTTCACACAGACTGTCAACAAATCAAAGTAGTCTAACTCTTTACACAAAATTTCAAGACCAAGGCTAGAAAATTTTTGGTCTCTTTTGGAGGGCCATATCCACATTTTTTTTTCATATTTCAGACATTCAGACATTGTTCCACAAATAAATATACTGCTAAAGTTCCATTACGCTAGTCGAAAATTACCGTAAATAACTAATAGTACTCATTTAGTATGGTGGTCACCTATTAAAGTGTGGTCGTATGTTACACTAAATTAAAAATACACAAGGCAAACCCTGCCATCTACTGACATTAAAGGCCCCTAAAAGAGGAGGTCTAGTAAACATAGCATAGGTTAGTCTGTAATGTATATGTAACTGTTCAACCTCGAAGCTAGTGTGTTAGGCCAAAGGCCTGTCATACCGGCTATATAGATACAGATACCGAACCCGAAGAAAACGTTCAGCGTTTCATAACTGAAGTGACCTACTTATGGTATAGCCAAAGATAGCTTTAATCGTCTTATTACCACTGAAATGTTACAACTTATATGTCCCCTGCATCCTTGCATGGTAAGGCCACCAATTTAATTTCTTGGTTCACCGATTTTTTCATAAAAAATATGGAGCGAGAGGGCGAAATAAAAATAAAAATAAATATTGTAAAATGGTTGGGGTACAGGTAACGGTTAATCCAAAACATAAAGAAAAAAAGTTTTCAGCTTGAAAAAAGTACAAAAACACTATTTTTGTACAGTAACAGCACCTGTACCCACACTTTAAGGAGCTTATAATATAAAGGCCAATTTGCTACACCAGAATATTGGTGAATGGTTTCATTAATGGTGAAAATTTGCTGAGTAGTAAGTTTTATTTTTTATTTTTTTTTCCAAAAAATAGGAGCGAGTGAAACCGTGAACCAAGAAATTAAATTGGTGTGGCCTAAATATGACAGATAGTTAAGTACAACTATTGGTTTCACTGCTGACCAAGCATGCCTACTGCCCTGCTTCGATGGACACAGACGACTTGACGAGGGCCTCAAAAGGGGGGTTCCGTTCGATTCCTCACAAAAGAGGAGGTAATCTGGCGACAGGAAAGACCTTCCAAAACAAGATTTCCATTTGGTTGGCTTCGTATCAAGCCCGTAGACTTGTTGACATGACCATCATCATTTCGTACTTGACCTGTGATGACACCAAGACAACCAAGCTCATTCTATTCCGAGGAAACATTGGCGGGGGATATGCTTTATCGGTGGGATGTAATCTTTTTCTCATTTATCAAACTTCACAAGTCCAAGTTGTTTTGATGAATGTGTTTGTACATGTCGGTGCAATTCAGCGCGTAATAAGATGATGCAAAGCCGTGCATTTTGAAATAAACGTTGTCCAAAAAAAGTCCAAAGCTACATATATTGTGGGACTATACTTAATAGGTATGCTGGATATATCATATTCAAAGGCTGATCAGAAATCAGTCAAATCACTGTGGAAACAAAAGCTGTTGTAATCTGAGTCAACGATGCTTTTAAGCCAAGATACACGTTGGTGATCGGCTTGCTCAGACATAGAATCTTGAATGCTCCATGAAAAGTCCTTTATTGACTTCATAATTAATGTGGGTGAATGCAATCAACTGAACCATGAGAACACAATATGGTGGCAACAGCTTTAAATTCGTGATGTATGAAAACTTCTACAGAGTGCCAATAGAAGAAGTACCGAAGCCAAAATAAAGTGAATAACTCGATCATCATACATGTATCTGCTATTTTTATATTTTCTTGTTGCCTAATGCAACAGTTTTTAATTCAATCATGAAAACTTGAAACAAGTGCCAATACAAGAAGTACCAAAGACAAAAGAAAGTGATTAACTTTATCATCATCCATGTTTGTCCTTTTTTTTTATATCTTCTTGTTGCCTACTGCAACAGTTTTTAATTAATGATGCATGAAAACTTCCAACAAGTGCCAATACAAGAAGTACTGAAGCCAAAATAAAGTGATGATCAGATCATCATACATGTATCTGCTTTTTTTCATATCTTTTTGTTGCCTACTGCAACAGATTTTAATCAATTTTGCATGAAAACTTGAAACAAGTGCCAATACAAGAAGTACCGAAGCCAAAATAAAGTGATTAACTTTATCGTCATGTCTTCTTGTCGTCATGTCTTCTTGTCGCCTACTTAGCTACTGTTGACTACGGAAGAATAGCTGGGTTCAGATAAAAAGGAGTTTCCCTTTGTGCAAAGTTATGTTCTGGGTCAGGTAACAAACATACAAGCTGGGCCCTACACGTCAACCTTATTTAGTGACACTGACATGTCTGTTCACAGGGAAGTCAAAGGTCTCTGCACCCGCACCTGGCTTTGCTGGGAATCCAGCACAGAAGACAACAGAATCTTTCACCGAGCTGGAAGAGTTTTTGCACAAAGTCAAACTTTCTGGCACCCGAATCTGAGCCTAAATGAAGCTGCTTGGACACTAAAGACTGTGTCCTTTGCCATATTTGTTGCCAGAATCTTTTCAGACTTTCCAAATAAAGCCAAGATTTCTGACACCTAGATCTGGGCCTAAATGAAACTGTCAGAACACTAAAGCCTGTGTTCTTTGTGATAATGTTCTTTGTTGGCAGAATCTTAAACTGAACTGGTAGACTTTTCATATAAAGCAACTTTTTGGCACCTAAATCCAAGCCTAAATGGAGTTGTCTTCCTTGCCATAATTTGTTGGCAGAATCTTTCACAGAACTGGTAGACTTTTTTCATATAAAGACAAGCTTTTCTGGCACCCAAATCCAAGCCTAAACGAAGCTGTCAGAAGACCGAATTTCGCCCATAATTTGTCACCAGCCTTTGCAGAATTGATCCCACATATTGTCTCCTTACTTATCTTGTGCACCTTCTACCAGACAGACAGGAACTTCCTGAGTCTTCTCTAAAGCACCTCGTCATGGTAACACATCCTCATCTCGCCTCAACACCTGGGGCACTATGACGACTTAACTCTGCCTTCTTAGAACATACTTATCACTCATCCGTCCGCAACAGTTACAAAACCACATTTATCGTTGTGGGCAATATAGTGAAAACCTTCTTCGGTGGCCTTTGCTGATCTGGTAACTTAGGTTTGTAAACAGAACCAGCACACATCTTCCCACATCACAAGATATGACAACTTAAGTCTACCTTCTTAGAACATACTAACCACTCAGATCCGTACGCAACTGTTATATAATCCACTTATATAGTTCCTGGGTAATATAGTAAGGAGATTCTTAGATGGCCTTTGCTAATCTGATACAATTAAGATCTTAGTTGGAATCAGCAAATGTCTTCCCACATCACAAGATATGACAACTTAAGTCTACCTTCTTAGAACATATCTACAACTCAGATCCGTCCGCAACAGTTATATAACTACACTTATATAGTTAAATAGCATTGGGGTAAGTGAAGGGATTCTTGGATGGCCTTTGCTGATCTGGTACAATTAAGTTCTTAGTTGGAATCAGCAAATGTCTTCCCACATCACAAGATATGACAACTTAAGTCTGCCTTCTTACAACATACTTACCACTCAGATCCGTACGCAATAGTTGTATAACCACGCTTATATAGTTTAATAGCCTTTGGTAAGATAGTGAGGGGATTCTTGGATGGCCTTTGCTGATCTGGTACAATTAACTTCTTAGTTGGAATCAGCAAATGTCTTCCCACATCGCAAGATATGACAACTTAATTCTGCCTTACCACTCAGATTTGTCTGCAATTGTTATATAACCCACTTATATAGCTAAATAGCATTTGGTAAGATAGTGGGGGGATTCTTGGATGGCCTTAGCTGATCTGGTATGATTAAGTTCTTAGTTGGAACCAGCAAATGTCTTCCCACATCGCAAGATATGACGACTTTAACTCGGCCTTCTTACAACATACTTCCCACACAGATCCATCCCCAACTGTTGGACACAACCACGCATATAGTTTCAGGTGTGGGCAAAATAGTGGAAGGATTCTTGGATGGCCTTTACTGATCTGGCACAATTAAGTTGTTAGTTGGAACCAGCATAGGTGTTCCCACGTCACAAGGCATGACGTTCAACAACAAAGCATCAGCTGTAATTGCGTACATCCTCTGTACTTCTATTGAAGAGGACTTATCTAAATACACAAGAGGTAGAATCGAATGACACGCTTGCACAAGTTATCTCCAAAAAACGTCAAATGACTGCTCAAATTATCTTCAAATGGGGAAGAAAGCTATCACCAGCAATATGAACATTTGTGTGTTAACTGGGCCTTAGTTCCCTATACCGTACCCATACTGGGAAGGGTTGGGGATTTCCCTCTAGTACTTTGTTGTCTTTTCACAAGTACATTCTTCCTTTGCATAGAAAATAGTCCACTGTACAAAATGGCAGCAGCTTGTACTATTGAAACAAACCACAGCTCTTGTGGACTTGGTTTAGTTTTGAGTAAAGAGGACAGGGCCCTTGTCTCATTTTACCTGACACTGGACACTGACTTTATCCAATTAAATTATCCCTTATCAGTATATCACACCACCTAAGCCAATCAAATTACAAGCTTTATCTGCGACAACATAGCCATAACAGCTAAGTAATGGGATCCTAAGTGATCGATACCATCGCAAAGTTATAACGAACTCACTCAATCAGATACAAGCTCTGCCAGTTCAACACTGCTCTTTCCTATAGGCATACTACAGAAGCGTGGTGTGAAGACTAGCCGACTGCTGCCTACCCCTGCGTCAGGGACTCCAGCAGCAGTATAATCAAACAACGGATAGTGAGTGATCCGACACAAGTTGGGGAAAAAATCTAGCTTTTCGTAAATTTCCTCGATAATATTCTAAAACTAGTAAAAGTATTTACGACTGAGGGAACGAGGAAAATGTTTTTCTAATAAACTACTGGTCGATCAAAGTTGGACATTCTTTGTCGTTGTTGTAAACGTCATGTTTGTTGCTATTTCATCATCCTCAGCGTAACGTCCTGCACAGAGAGTGTGCAAGGCCAGCAGGACCCATTATAGATATTCAATACTTGTGATCGAACAATGCCCTCTGCTATATACAACGACACCCTTGCTAATATTCTACTTACCACTATATATCCCTAAACCCTGTCGTGGATAAGATAGATGGAAAATTATCTGCTATAATTCTCATCCAAACTTGTAGTACCTTTCAGCCAACCTTTATAGCAAACCCACAAGTTGTATCAGCTGTTAGCAAACAGTAATGGAATGGTCCCCGGAGGAAACAGACATCTCATGCAAAAATGGGATGGAAAAATATCCTTTTCATGTTGCCCACATAAACCTCTGTTGCTGTCTATCTGCTACTTATTAGTATAACCTAGTAGCAATCGATTTTTGTTGTACACTAACTATTCATTTGGCTACACAATGGTGACATATATTCCAGAGATTCTCAAATGAAACCCCATCTAGGAAAGAAACCCCCCTTAAAGGTACCCCTGCCATTTCTGACTCCCAACATTTGTCATTAACCAAACCAACCAGACATGATAATTGTGCCGCATCTCCCGAGCTTTCCTTCCCAAGTACGACCATATTTCATGAACCATCAACGGTAATAACTATCTGTGAATTCATACGTCTTTGCAGGGACTTAATCTCATGGAAAGTGGGAGAGGGGGATTTAGAAGGGTTTTCATTTCGGGGTTGAGACAATTCTGTACGGCGTAGTAATGAAATGGAGACACTTAAACGCAGGAGAGGTCAAAACAACGGTTATTACTAGTATATTTCAAGATCTTCGGTAGTCATGGTCTCTAGCCCCCATTACGATTAATGGACAATCCCCCCTGCTGTCTGTGAAATCTTCCTTGAAGTCTTTCAAGATAAAGAAATAGTAAATTTCCTCTCTGTCTGCTTCCACTTAGGAAGGTGATAAATAATTATTGTCATCAGCAGTTTACCAAAACCCCCACAGTAAGAATTGTTGAAATTTTCATGCTGGTTAATGTTGATCAAAAAACACTGACTGAAATTGTCGGCTTTATTGTTTTTTCTTCTGCCCGACTACTCTCTTGTATAATGCCATTAATGGTATAAAAAAAAATCATCAACCAAATCAAACATGTTTTCTCCACACCGTGAAATCAAACCATGCAAACTTGTGTAATTCTATATTATGGCAGTCACTGACTATTTTCCCGAGTTGGTCATCTCTTGCCTACAAATCACTTCCACACTGATATGCTTCTTTGACAAAAAGGCCAGTATTACTGTATCAATCAACTGCAGCTAGAAATTTTGCCAAAACAAGCAGGCGTTTTGTCTTTTTTGTATTTGCAGCAAATATTGCTTGCAACTTACACGTTTCAAGGCAAAGATATAACAATCTTTACCTTGAATCTTTACCTTGAACCACAGCCAGTCGATACCCTTGCGGGTAATAAGGCTGTCCTCGTTGTGGCGGTGGTACAATAACTGACTGTAATTTCAACTTTTGTGAACAACTTTACTCCTAACAGTATGTAATGTTTTTGTGTACTAGTTTGTCCTCTTCATCTCTGGAGAGACATAAGGCCATGTTTTTTGTGTAAGCTGGACAAATTTGGAATTAGAGTCCTCCCCTACCCCCCATGACCACATCTACCCCCTGGGAGCATGATTTTCAACACAATTGTTGCCATATGGCACAAGGTAGCAAACAGACAACAAACACCTTTGAGATCATGATTGCAAAACAATAGGCCTACCCTTAGCAGCTTTGGTATTATTTTTGTTCCAACAACTATGTACTATTTGTTTCAACTTGATTATCACTCATGAGTGCATGAAACTACTAACAAATTCACCAGGTGCAGGTAACTTGCATCATATTATTTTTGCTGACCGAACACTAAACAGAGGTTCAGAACAAAGACAACTTGGTTCACATAAGGTATCTTAAACTACTAAAAGAAGAAATTTGTATAGTTTCAACATGAAAAAAGCTTACTGGCTGTTTTCACCAACATAAATAAGCCTTTCAGCTATTTCCAACGACTGGAAAAAAGCTCATGATCTCAAGTATTTGGCTCTTTACTCTTTGACCCTGTTTATTTGCATGAGTCACACTAAAACGACTAACGTATCCTGTTTGATTTTAAAGCACAAGCCAGTACAGAATTGACCCCTTTTTCTACCCAAAAGTCGTATAAAATATGTCTGACATTTTTCTAGCAATATGTGGTGTAGTTTTACATCTTGATTTGTTCAGTACCCCGTGGTGTGTTATAAAGTCGGGAATTATCTCTCAGTATGAGGGAGGTAGACCGCCATCTTGGATCCCCCTCCCTCCCACATCACAGCACTTCCTGTGGCCACAGTTCCCTAAAATTATCTCCATGCACATCAAAAATACAGAAGTCATACCCAGAAACACGTCAGCAACAAATTTTGACTAAAAATGTGCGCCTGGATGCGTCAATGTTGGATTAAATGGCATAAATGTTGGTGTAGCGAATCAGTATGTTATGTTGTGACCCAAACTTGCATGAACATGATCTTTTCCTGTCAAAAATCATTTCGTAGCAAACCTAACAAGACTTCAGTGACATTCTGTGTAAATGTTGTACATGAAAGTACTTAAATTTACTTGTCGTCGATACAGAACCGAAAAATAGTGAACGTCGCTCTCAGCAATTTTTCGTCTGTGATTTTTTTTTGTTGACACTGAAAAAAGCATGGCGCAAAAGTGAACAACACTTTTGGCAATGTTCTACAAGACATGAACGCCTTAGAACTACTATACCAACTTTATTTTATACACCAAACATTCACAAGCTTTCTGAAAAACCTGTTTTACTATTATCTAACGTCGTTATAGTCTATCATGTCGCAACACGATTACAAAGACGAGCACACCAACTGGCCCCACCACCTCTACAGTTCAGCATACGACTTACCGATTTCTCTTGCCCACACACTGTCGTGGCAGCCGCCAAAAACAGCAGGAATATCGCCCGCCACTTCACCATTTTCTTCAGGTTTGGGCCCTCTCTGGTGTTGCTGTCCTTCCAAGGGCCCCAAAATACGAGAAAAACGAGTTGAGAACGTAAAAATTCGTCCGTAAAAATGATTTTTCACTCTTCCTGTCCCGCTTTTCCAGCAGGCCTCTTCCTCACCCAGACACCTCACCTAATTACGGAATATATCACTCCGCACCGAATTCGCGATTCTTGTCCAAAAAATTATCAATCGAGTGAAAACACCAATATATATCAGCTGAAATCCCCCTTTTAGTACTAGATGCTGAAGTTTGAACCGAAATTTGTTTCGTTTTCTGATGATTTCACGAGTTTTCCTTCCACAGATCTATTTTTATCGCGGACGACGAATAGTTGGTGAGAGGGACTTCCCGGCCAGCCACAAAAGGTAGTGACGTCACACATTCCACGGGAAATGTCACGTGACCCTTACACCTTTGTTTTGTTGTTTTCCTGCGTTTTGGCATGAGTTTCTTTTCTACTCTGAACTTTTGGGATTATTTTTACACACTAAACTTCAATTCTATCATCATATCATGCATAAAATACGTGTGAATTAGTCGTTTTCTGTATGTTTGCTGACTTAATTCCTTTTTTTGACACACCTGGTTGATTACTGGACAAACATTCTCAATGATTGGAATGGAAACAATGACGCACCACCGGAAAAACATCTCATGACAAAAGTTTTTCTCGTAAATAATTATCTATGCACATAGATAAAGATAAGTTCATGAATCACAAATCAATGTTCCGAATGAATGAAACACAAAGAAGAGAAGAACACT
Organism: Branchiostoma floridae x Branchiostoma belcheri; assembly: GCA_019207045.1. NCBI lineage: Eukaryota > Metazoa > Chordata > Leptocardii > Amphioxiformes > Branchiostomatidae > Branchiostoma > Branchiostoma floridae x Branchiostoma belcheri. The sequence continues at coordinate 5,348,132 of CM033040.1, read as the reverse complement.
TCATGCATCTTTAATACCAATGAGCTTTTTATCTTTACAGATGATATTGAATACAACATTCCCTTCCTCGGACAAAATCACGATATTGTGTAATCCAGGACAATCACATGATATAACGTTAATGTCCTACGTATAATCAAATATGTACGTGAGACATGACAAACCATACAGATGTACGCGCATTAGCAAAATGAAACACAAAACGGTTTTCTTCAGTGACGTAACGTTACTCTCTTAATAAGTAACATTTAATGTAACCATTTTTTCTTCTAATAATATTCTTCTTTTAAAAAATATAACAAAGCAAAAGATGAAAATACATGAAACCAACTCAAAATCGTAATGGGGTGTCGAACTAAAATGACAAGCACTAGTGATGTGAAAGTAACGTGGCATCATTCAAATTCTACTCTCTGAAAACTCCTGCGTTCGTTTGACACCAATAACAACAAGATGCTACATTCTCTGGTTATATTCAATTTTTCTTCTGCGCCCAAATTGATCATGCTATAGAATATCGCACCAGGAAAACAAAACATTCCTCTGCCTCTGCCTCTGGATTTCTGATTGCATATTGCCCGACGATGACGTCACACTACTGTAAACATGGAAGCGAAGTGGTCGAACTAGTAGCCACAGCCCCCATGCACGTGTGACGTGCCACAACTATGACGAACGGGTTCCGGACTTACTTAGAAAAGAAACAGGATTTAGACACGGTCTACGTTCATAAGACACGGGCGGCAAGGCATTTGGGGAGGGTCATAGAAAAAATATACCTGAAGCCAAAGTTACTAATGTCATCATGTTCATTTTGGAGGGTGAATGTCAAGTATCCGAAACCGCCTCAACTTAAAAGAGCGAAAGAGTGCCAGTTAATCTTTACTAGGGCCGTGGCGTACTAGTAACCTATATCCGTTTTATTTGAAAATAGGATATTTTGGGATATAAAGTTGACAGACACTGGCATATTTTTGATGAATTGCCAAAAAAAAAATCTTCCGTCGACTTGACAACCTTACATACCGTGTTTTTAAATAAAACGCACATAGGTTACCCTGCGGTTAAAGGTGAACTAACGACACATTAAGAGCTGGCCAAGCATACTCTCCAAGCAGAGGTTAGGCTCCGGTTGTTTTTTAACGTTTTTTTAGTCGTTTTTATCGGGCTTTCTTTTATTATATCTTGCTGTGTCAAAACCTAGGCCGGACACAACAACAAAAAAATGACAAAATAGAAAGCCCGATAAAAACGACTAAAAAAACGTTAAAAAAAAAACAGCCGGAGCCTAACCTCTGCTTGGAGAGTAGGCCAAGCAGCCCATGCAACGGTTTTTACAAAGGACTTGCCTTGGCTCTGTTAGTCATACATGTATTTCAATTTGATGTTGTTGTTGTTGTTTTCATTTTATTTTCTGAGTAAATTTCCTGTTTTACTTGGGTTTACTCATTATTCTGACTTTCTCGCTAACTCACCACCACAAAAGCTCCTCAATAAACTTTAAAACCAAGGCTAGGAAGGCCCATGAAGGTCTCCTGATCAGTCTAATAGACGACTACAATTTATATCTTAATCAGAACGTTCGAACATAAGATTTGAGTCTCATGTGCAGATATCTTAGAGAAACATCAACAGAAAGATGACGATGTGCGGAGTTGTACAACGACGTACATTGATTTGGTCATCGATGGCAGTGTACGTTTTTCTCTATCTCATTTGATGAAAGCTCATTGCTATACTACTGTAAATGCAAAAATGTTCGCGGTGGATTAATATTCGCGGTTTTCGCGGTGACCACTTCACCGCGAACTTAAAACCATCGCGAATATTTTTCTATAATGGTATTAGACTGCAGTCTATGGTGTTACCGCGAAATTAAAACCACCACGAAAAGTCCCTTTTCCCGCTACCGCGAAATTAAATCCCCGCGAACTTTAATGCATTTACAATATATAGGCTAAGAATAATCAATAGTATTTATATTATTATTCGTTATCCCGATAACTCTGTTAGTGCATGCATTTTCATGCCAGCCCGCGGGAACAACTTTGGACCCGGGCCAAACCAACCTTCCCATCCCGCCAGTCTCCAGTTACACCATCCCGGAGATAAATATCTAAAGGATCTACGTGGTTATTTCTGTGTGGTCTCTATTAGACTCTCTCGCCTGACCGAACAGTAAAAGGAGGATTTACCCAAATTAGGAATAAAAGTCTAGTAGTTAATTGCTCTAGGAATGAACTGTTCAGGATATACAATAACATATTGCCAAAGCCTAACTGAGAACCCAAAGTAACTTCTTTGTCCCTATTAATTGGCAAAGTTCTTCTCTTTTTTTTATCCAGCTGACACGTCTGCTTGGAGACCATTCATTTGTAGTCACCAAACACACACGTCCGCATACTAGTAATCGGAACACAAAAACCGTACCACACTTGCGCGCCGCGTCACCCCTGATTTGCCTCATGGCCTCTTCACTCAGTCTCTGACACAGAAAAATGCTGCGCCTCCCTGGGAAAAAATGTCCCCCATTGTCCGACAACAAGACATGGCAGGTCATGTTACAATAAGCTAGGTGGCGCTTACACAACCTCCCTGTGTGTGTTCATACCAAGTTAGTGTAAATGCAGAAACTTTCGCGGTGGTTTAATGTTCGCGCTTTTCGCGGTGACCACTTCGAATTCACCGCGAACTTAAAACCACCGCGAACATTTTTCCATGACAGTAAGAGACTGCAGTGCAAGGTGCTACAGCCAAATTAAATCCCCGCGAACTTAAATGCATTGACAGTATTTCAAAGCAGGGGCAATGCAATCTCCAAGCAGATCCTACAATGACATAAGATAGTATCCAACTGGCTTGAGGAGTGTAGTCAGTCATAGGGTGTTCATTTGCCTTGTAGCAAAACTCTCTCCTAAGCCGGCGTCACTCCTCTGCCAGCTTTTGATACTATCTTATGCTACCGTAGGATCTGCTTGGAGATTAGAGGCAATGGCGCTCACTATAGTTGACACTTTCGACTCTCCAAGCAGAGGTTCGGCTCCGGCGTTTTGACGAATTTTTATGCATTTTTGCCGGGCTTTCTATCATGCAGCAGACATGAAGAAAACTGTACGATTGACTAGAAAAGCGGCGACAAATATGCCTATGACCAGGTTCAGAACAGACGGAAACACATTCTATTCTACCAAAATGCAACAGGTCATTGATACAATCATAAATACAGTGTAATAATTTATTGCAAATTCTTGCCCGAGGGCTAATTGCAGGTACAATGTAACATGGAAAGTGACAAATAAACAAATAGTGTAGAACAGTATAGAATATATCTGCTCTATTCTAAAAGCTTTTTTTTCTTTTTGGCTTAGCAAAAAGTACAAACTTTAATAGCACTCTATAGGTTGGGGGACATATATGTACTGACGCTCTATAGCAATTCTGTGAACAATGTGTATCTGTAAGAGGGGGTAGCAATGCCCAGGAGAGGTAATATTACATTCAGTAACCTTTAGTAGCATTACAGAATTAGAAAAAGCGACATAAACCGTATCGTTTTGTCTGGATGAGTAGACACTGCATCTATTATGTTCGAGTTTTAGGCTAACGTCACAATTCCAAACCGTGGCCCGGAGACGAAAAATAGACATGTATATGTAAATATATACACAAATAATACCCACAACTATTCTCTTGTAGTTTGGTGTCTTTTATGTCATACTTTTCGTTCCAGAAAGCTGCCTGACCGGGTCCCGGTTTGGAAATGTGACGTAGGCCTAAGAGGGGCATAGCTAGTCTCTAAGCAGACCCTACGGTGCCTTAGAGATAGTATCAAAGCTGGCAAAGGAGTATACCCGGCCAAAGGGAATCAAACCGGCAAAGGGAGTCAAATGGGCACTTTGGTACCATCTCTAAGGCACCGTAGGGTCTGCTTGGAGACTACCTGATAGCTATAGTAAGACCACATTCCTCTGGAAGAAATAATCTGCCAATACTGTAACTTGAATAAGATAGAGGATGGGTGTCACTTTATTGTTGACTGTACTTTATACAACAACGAAAGAAACGTCCTTTTTGAAAATATACAACATATGTTTCCTAATTTCCGATTCTTGAATACCACGGAAAAATTCATATTTCTCATGCAACTAGATAAACCATACATTATTGATTCCATCTGTCATTATGTTTATAACTGTTTTAAGAAGCGATGTTGAACTTGTACATACTAGAATGTATTAGCATATGTAGAGATGATAAGATACCTTTTTGTCAAAATTGTACCTTATCATTAGCGCTACGACCTGTACTTAGCTTGTTTGAGCACAAATGTACAATAAAGAGAGGCACTGTAATACATTCAGTAACCTTCCTCCTGCATGACAAAAGAGCGACTTAAGTATCGTTTTGTCTGGTGAGAACAAAGTCAGCCTGCCCCGGGGAGTGGGCTCAGCTGACGGGTAAATATTTACACAATGCGGTAGGTGAGTCAGGTGGGTGCATTAGCGGACGGTGTATATAGGTGGGGTCACACATGCGAATATATTCAAGTCCGTTTGAGGTGCGTATGACACTCTTAGTCTCTACCAGGCTCCACAGGTCGCGGGAAAAATAGTACAAGTTAGACAAATATAGATACATAACATGCCAGATTAGTTAGCTGACCGAGAAGTATGGTTAGCGACTCAGCTAACTTCGCTGACATGTTATCTGTTTACGTTTGTCCAATTTCTAATATTATCCAACGACCTGTGGAGCCTGGTGGAGGCAAATGCTCCCATGCGCGCCTCATACGGACTTAGATATATACGCAGGTGTCACCCCACCTTATGTACTAATCTCCAAGTAGATCCTATACATACGGTGCCATAAAATAGTACCAAACTGGCCAAGGAGTGTAGTCAGCCAAGAGGTGTCAATTTGCCATGTACTGATGTAGCGAAACACACTCCTGCTTTTCTGCTTGGAGACTCTGACCTAGTCTCGTGCTCTCTCGCGAGATCGAGACTATGCCACTCTCCGTGAACAAGATGGACTGATAGCCGTCGAAAATTTGGAGGTGTGTACCTTACCTTTAAAAACAGTCATTGCTTGAGGAAAATTTTGAGTAACTGTTTCCATACGTGACTAATGAACTTCTTCAACGATATCGTTTACACCAAACGAAAAGTTTACGGATATTGGACACAAGAGTTTTCTTTTACACGTACAACCAGTTTTTCTCATCTGCTGACACTTCGTGACTGTCGTTGAATATTTTGTATCAAAATGCTTTGTTAAATCAAAATCAGAAATATTTATCTGCCTATAATGTAACAATAGTCATTGGAAGGGTATTTACGTGCATATGAAGTGCATTATTGGAGCTGGAATGGCAAAGATGCAAATGTAACTGACGTGTGTACACAAGCTTTACTGCAGTTCTTTTGTCTGTCAGACATCTTCCTCAGAGCTTCTAACTGGAGTTCTGCTACTCGCCATCAGTCTGGATAAGGAAATCCACCCCAGTGATGAACTGGCACGAAGGGAGGGTACAAGCTCAGCCATGTTTGGGATAGTGCAAAAGCGCCACCTAAATCGGCTACATAATTACAAGGCGGCGAGAAGCATAACTGAAGCATAACAGTTAGAAGCTCTGAGGAAGATGTCTGACAGACATCGAAACGTCAGCAGGTGAGAAAACTGGTTGTACGCGTAAAAGAAAACGACGTATGTCCTATGATCTACCAACCTGATGAAATTATTTCGAATGTACGGATATTTTTTTTTTTTTTTTTGATCGGTACTAAAGGATTACCACAATCATGTACTGTTTCTAATCAACGTGAAAAATCTCTAGCAGTAGAGATTTATCCAGAACTTTGGTGTTCGTCATTGAGATGGCCCTTCTGACACCGGAAGATAAATTTTGAGGCATCTTGTGCGTCTTTTTTAGAACATGTGACCAATCGTGCCACTCCATTTTTAGTTTGAGACACAAGGTCGGATCTATGTCAAATTCTTCATGCCACGCCGTCTTTGGAATGGTCAGTTTGCCAGCTTTCAAATCCAACTTAATTGTCCACCTAACAACTTTTTTGTGTTTTTTGTCATAAACGGGTACTTTCACCATTGCTTTGGAACAAAAGATAGTCGTTTGTTTCAGCACGTTTCGAAAATGGTGCACTTCGTGTAGAAAATCGGCGCCTTCTTTTTGTATCTTTTGCCAAAGTGTAGCTTTAAAGTGATCGTACAGCTGATAATCTACATTGCTCCATTGGCGATGCTGATTCAGTAAGGCCGCGCTCATTGGTGACTTTTTATATTTCTTAAGGTTTTTGGGTGCGACGTTATAAAGAATGTCTTTTAAGGTCCAACACATCATCCTCCGCAGCAAGACAAGCGATTCGTCCATATGTTCTAAAATGAGAACCAGGCCAAATTCTCTGGACAGCGTTTCGATAAACTCATCAATGGACGATTGGCTGTCCGACAGCCCGAGAGGAAACCCTAAGTCATACGCCATGAAATTCTTTTCAAGGGTATATGGTGCTTTTGTATGGCTAAGGGCTTTGACGTACGGGACGTGAAATTTGTTTGGACTTTTGATGAAGGACGCTACCGGATCTGACCGGCCCAAACCTTTTATTTTCTTAGCAAGGCCATACCAGTTGAACGTAGACCGAAGATGAGAAAGTGGCTGCCTAAGGATAGAAATGTACACAGTGTCAGGAGGCATGAGATGGTCTAACAACTGCCTATTGTAAACCGTGTGATCGACTAGAACATTATAAGTACCGTCTGCCGACGGTATGAAGTCTTCTCGTCTCAAGAGGTTGGGCCAACCGACGTCACTCTTGATCACGGGCAGAACGAAGGTCAGGTTGTGTTCGTAACCGAAGCGTTGGAAGATGCAGGTGGCTGTCGTGCCTCCAGCCTTGTGCACTTTGACGAACATGAAGTTTCGCTTGGCGTCACAGGCACCTTCCCCTTTAAACGTCCTGTCATACAGCAAAGCAGACATTTTTATTCGCTATGTGTTGATTTGTCATTTTCGAAAATCTGAACCATATGGTTGAATACATTACGTTTGTAAAGGTTATCTGGTAAACCCATCCTCCTAACGCCCGGTCCCCAACGGCATTAGCCTTTAGTATGGGGCCCTGCTATCTCATGCCCTATCCGTGGTTATTATGATTGTCGCCACAAATAAGCTGTCAACCAATCAGAGAATAGGCATTTCTTGGGCTTGTTGTTGTGGCAAGCTGTCTCGCAAAGGCCGCTGGGAAGCTATCAGCCAATCATGTTACGTATTACATGGCTCCATCCTCCTACGCCCGATCCCCAACGGCTGACTGCCCATATAAGGGCAAGTTCATTAATATTTATAAGTAGGGCGGTCCCTAACTGGTCTGAGTGCACAAGATAGCAGAGGTAAACACAGGAAGTTTTGACACGACTGTGGTCCCTCTGCGTAGGAGAATGGGTAAACCATTAGCTGGTGTGTTACACCGGTTAGATAAATGCAGATACAGATTCCAACAAGGACTATATATATATATATATATATATATATATATATATATATATATATATATATATATATATATATATATATATATATATTGCAAATTCATGCCCGAAGGCTTATTGCAAGGGTACAGGCAGTAAAAAGTAAGAAGTGTCTATTCTATACAGCTATCTATATACATGATTCTACATTGTTTACTGGGAGGTTTGACTTCTTCTTTGTGGCTGATGAAAAGTCCCACTTCTTTAATGACCAGTGGGTTCTATTATATAACGCCCTTGATATAAATAATCTCCAGGCAGGTATAGCGGTGCCATAACATAAATTTAGCATCAAAGCTGGCTAAGCAGTATAAGCCGTCTGATTCTCTTTGGCCGGCTATACTCCTTGGCCAGCTTCGAAACTATCTTATGACACCACGGTAAGTCTGTCTCGAGATTAATGATTCATTCGAATCCCGCAGTGCCACACTGTTGCCCCAAGTGTATCGAAATTAGCCTATCATCCTCCATAGTAACCGCTGGCTCACGACTTTCGCTTGCTAACCACGGAGCCAGCGGTTACTACGGAGGATGATACTCAGGCTACATCGAAATACTAGTACCACCTGTATGAAGATACTGGTTACCTGTTGAGAATCATGTAGGGAGGCTGCCTGGACTGGACTGTGGGTTCTTTCATAAAGTTGTTTCTATAAATCCCACCGAGCCCAATGAAGAAAAGAACCACGAGAACAAAACCCCATGATTTTATCGTCGGTCTCGTAATGTTGGACGTGGCGTTTGCCATCTTGACGATCGATCCTGGATCAAAAGAATAGATATATTTCAACTTTTTTTCCTTGAGTGTCTTTCCTTATCATCATGTAGATTCCATGTCCTACGTTATATTTTCTTGTAGTAGGATTCATTTGTGATATCCTTATCTAAATGTGAGTCCGAAATTTGTATAATCGTTGTGAAGATTTGTAAACAACTGATGATTAGAACGGATGGTGTACCTACAAATAGCTAAGTACATTTTCTTCGAAGGTGGCTGAAGAACATTCCTAGACCGGCTGCACTCCTTTGCCGACTTTTGATACTATCTTATGTCACCGTAGGATCTGGCATAAAAATTGAACTGAAATGGCACCTAAACATAAGTCTCCCCATACTTGACTCATGTAGCCGCAAATCGAGTCAGACGAACCAGTGACCGCAAGTGACCCCAATTAGCCAAAGGAAAGGCGAGCCATCAGAATAGTCCAATGTTACATTCAATTTACATACAAATTTGTATTGGATTTGTAAAAGAACAGGAAGTTATGATATATTGCACACACAAATGTATTATGGGAAGTCCTATGAATGATACCCCTTATAAATAACGATCGAATGTTTATCAAATATGAATATATAACGAAAAAAGGCACCCCCACCAAAGCGGCATAATGGTACCTTCCGAACGCGTTCTACCCCCCGGAGTGTGAAATGGCGCGAAAACGGGGACTGAGAGGCCCGGGCTGACCGCGGAACGTGTTTACTACCTTTAAATGCTATTTCCCCGGTCAAAATTGTATTCTTGATAGAAAAAGTAGTTATTTTGTTGACATTATAGCTTGCAGATGAATATTATCCAAGGGTATTTGAACTTAGAACGATAATATTTTTGTAAGAGCGATATTTTGGCGGAAAATGTAGGAAAAATATTTGTTTTTTGATGTTTTTGCCCCCAAATTATCACGATTTCGTTACATAATCCAAAATACCCTTGGACAGATCATTTCCGTTGGGAATAAGCTCTTATCTCTTAAAAAATCAAGGCTATAGTCCGTGTCCCCGCTGGGGAATTGATACATGAATGAAACAACAATATTTTAAACCAAAATCGTTATTTCTAACCCAAAATTACAGTGCAGCAACAGATATCGCATGTGCATTTTATGTGTACCGCATAGAACTAACTCTGTATAAAGGTTTCGTTACAATACGACAATGCGTTAAAAAGTTACAAGAATACACGTGTTTTCAACTAACTAGAACCGTGTCACATGCCGTAATTGACCAGAGAAATTGCCTTTTGAATTTTGCATCAGGTTTTGCCATGGAAACTCGCTGATCGGCATCCCCGCATACTTCTAGCCTCTACCAGACTCCGGGTCGCTGGAAAACCGTAGAAATGGAACAAATAGAGGAGTAAACCACGTACACTCCTCTGGCCGGCGTACTCCTCTATTTGTTCCATTTCTACGGCTTTCCAGCGACCCTGAGTCTGCTAGAGACTAGCATACTTCATTGATCTTCATTCAATATGGTTCACGCTCGGAACTTCTAGCCTGCGACTGATCTCCAGCCTAGCTTTCATGGTCCGCTCACGAAGGTTTCTAACCAGCCTACGGAATAGAGACCTTGATCGGGAGGGGGCCAAATCCAACAAGGCTGGACTCCAGGCTACGGAACTTCAGAGCCAAACCGGGCAGTTCTATGTGCGATTCAACAACAACAACGACAAAAAGAGATCCTTGACCCGTTGTCTATGGGATAATGAGCACTTGTTATTCTTGTCTCGTCACGGGAAGGTCATAAACAGTATCAACAAACACAGGTTAATACCCGTGACCTACTTTACACACACAGACACAGTAGATGTACGAAACTGTTGGGGAAATTTTCGAAATAGAACTAACATACATTCTCATAATTCCACCAGGTGCCAATATACCGCCACCTCAAAACTCTTTTTCATAGAGGCCTTCTGAGGATTGTCTTCAACACCTAAATGTCTGAATTATATTACATTTAAGATATTCAACATTCGGTGTTCAAGACATTCATGGGAAGATCTCTTTACTAACGTTTTTTTAGGTGGCGGTATAATGGCACCTGGTGGAATTATGATAGTCGCTGTTAAAAGCAGAGTCAAATCATTGTTGCTCTTACGAGCACATTGGAACTTGGTCACCACATTTACGTCACCACTAGTATTTTTACACCACTCTCTCCCTCTCGTTTTTTTTAAAAATGAAAATCTATACTAGCTACTCTTCATTTTTCGCATTACTATAAAAGACACTGAAGATTAATTTGTTTCTATAACAAAAGTGGAATTTTGCGCTGTTGTAACGTTACATGTATACCAGCCTGTTAAACAGTGCGTGAATGATGATTTTACCTTGAATTACCAAACCACAACTTGATCGGAACAAATGCCACAAACCTGCCGTGAGTGCAGCCCGAGACGTTGCCGTCACACTGTAGCGTTGAGTATTCCACCACGTACGGAAATATGTACAAACTCCAACGTAGGTGTTCGTGTACAATCTTTAAACCTCCGACTCCTGTTATCTTAGCTTCAATCTCTGGGCGTAACCGTCCCTACGAACCAGAAGGACCGGTTATTAACCTATCATAACAAGGTCTTCCGTCTGGAACACTGGTCAATGTAGTCAAACTCTCCAAGTAGATGTTCGCCTCCGGCTGTTTTTTTGACGTGTTTTAGGCGTTCAATTATGCGAGCCTATGAGCAATGTAGTTGGCAGGACAACAGTGTGATGACTATGGATATTTTTTTATAATCAACTTGGTACAAAGTACAAACTGACGCACATTTTTTGATCCAGTATAGTTTATTGTTTGTGGCAATAGTGATCTAGACGATACTCAATAATGCAAAGCTAAACTTTCTTCCAACACTAAGGCATACACGGATGAAATTTTCAACGACCACTTTGGCATTCTTTAGCCTGAAGAACTGTCTCATCATCATCCTCATCGGTCGACGTGATCACACATGTTCGCACATGTTTACACACAACGGATTTATACCGCCCCTTACGGGGTGACATACCCTTTCGCTGGCTAATTACTAGTACAAGACGGGGATGCGCAGGGTCTCCCGTCCGGGTGAATGATGTAATTCACCATGTGGCTGATACGAGACAGAGGTCACATATATTTCAGTACTAACAAAGCAGATGGTTAGTGCAATGCTTAACAACTATTAGACTATGTCGTTGTTTTCAGCGAGCACACTGATGTCATCCATACAATTTACTTGCTGTGGCCTAATTGTCATTTGGAGATTTATCGTTATTACTACAGCGTACAGCGATACCCCCCCCCCCCAACCCCCCCAAAGAAACATGTCCTATTTCTAATTAACGTCAAAGATGTTTAGCAATAAAGATTTATCCAGAACTTTGGTGCTAGGATATTCGATAGCCCTTGTGATGCCGGAAGATATATTTTGAGGCATTTTGTGTTTCTTTTTTAGAACATGTTCCCAATCAACCCACTCCATTTTTAGTTTGATACACAAGGTCGGGTCTATGTCAAATTCTTCATGCCAAGCTGTCTTTGGAATGGTCAGTTTGCTAGCTTTCCCATTCAACGCAAATGTCGACCTAACAACGTTTTTGTGTTTTTCGTCAAAAGCAGGTACTTTCACCATTGCTTTGGTGCAAAAGATAGTCGTTTGATTCAGCACGTTTCGAAAATGGTGCACCTCGTGTAGAAAATCGGCGCCCTCTTTTCCAATCTTCTGCCAAAGCGTTGCGTTAAAGTGATCGTACAGCTGATAATCTACATTGCTCCATCGGCGATGCTGATTCAGCAAGGCCGCGCTCGTTGGTGGTTTTTTATAGCTTCGTAGGTTTTTGGGTTCGACGTTATAAAGAATGTCTTTTAAGGTCCAACACATCATCCTCCTCAGCAAGACAAGAGATTCGTCCATATGTTCTAAAATGAGAACCAGGTCAATTTCTCTGGACAGCGTTTCGACAAACTCATCAATGGACGATTGGCTGTCTGACAGTCCGAGAGGAAAGCCAAGGTCATATGCCATGAAATTCTTTTCAAGGGTATATGGTTCTCTTGTATGGCTAAGGGCTTTGACATATGGGACGTGGAATAGGTTGGGCTTTTTTAAGAAGGACGCAACCGGATCTGTCCGTCCCAAACCTTTTATTTTCTTAGCCAGGCCATACCAGTTGAACGTAGACCGAAGTTGAGCCAGTGGCTGCCTAAGGATAGAGATGTACACAGTGTCAGTGGGCATCAGATGGTCTAACAACTGCCTATTGTAAACAGTGTGATCGACTAGAACATTATAAGTACCGTCTGCCGACGGTATGAAGTCTTCTTGTCTCAAGAGGTTGGGCCAACCGACGTCACTCTTGATCACGGACAGAACGAAGGTCAGGTTGTGTTCGTAACCGAAGCGTTGGAAGATGCAGGTGGCTGTCGTGCCTCCAGCCTTGTGCACTTTGACGAACATGAAGTTTCGCTTGGCGCCGTCACAGGCACCTTCCCCTTTAAACGTCCTGTCATACAGCAAAGTAGACACTTCTATTCGTTATGTGTTGATTTGTCATTTTCTATAATCTGAACCGTATGGTTGAATACATTACGTTTGTGAAGGTTATCCTGGTAAACCATTAGCTGGTGTGTTACACCGGTTAGATAAATACAGATACAGATTCAAACAAGGACTATATAACGCCCTTGATATAAATAATCTCCAGGCAGGTATAGCGATGCCAAAACATAAATTTAGCATCAAAGCTGGCTAAGCAGTATAAGCCGTCTGATTCTCTTTGGCCGGCTATACTCCTTGGCCAGCTTCGATACTATCTTATGGCACAGCGGTAAGTCTGTCTCGAGATAAATGATTCATTCGAACCCCGCAGTGCCATACCGTTGCGGCAATGCCCCAAGTGCATCGAGATACCCCCTGTATGAAGATACTTGCTACCTGTTGAGAATCTTGTAGGGCGGCTGCGCGGACTGGACTGTGGATTCTTTCATAAAGTTGTTTCTATATGGCCCACAGAGCCCAATGAAGAAAAGAACCACGAGAACAAAACCCCATGATTTTATCGTCGGTCTCGTAATGTTGGACGTGGCGTTTGCCATCTCGACGATCCTGGATCAAAAGAATAGATATATTTCAACCTATATTTTTCCTTGAGTGTCTTTCCTTATCTTCAGGTAGATTCCATGTCCTACGTTATATGTTCTTGTAGCATGACTCATTTCTGATATGCTTAATATCTAAATGTGAGTCTGAAATATGTATCATCGTTCTGAAGATTTGTAAACATTCAAGTGATGATTAGAACGGAGATTGTACCTACAAATACCTGAGTACATTTTCTTCGAAGGTGGCCTACCGAATATTCCTAGACCGACTGCACTCCTTTGCCGACTTTTGATACTATCTTAATGCCACCATGGGATCTGCTTGGAGATTAACTGAAATGGCACCTATTACAAAAGTCTCCCCATACTTTGCAGTGACGTGTAAATTGCCCATTGAATTTTCCCTTAGGCTTCGCTGGAAACTCGCTGACCGACATGCCCGCATACTTCATTGTGGGTCACTGCGGCTCGGAACTTCTAGCCTGCGCCTGATCTCCAGCCTAGCTTTCACGGTCCGCTCACGAAGGTTTCTAACCAGCCTACGGAATAGAGACCTTGATCGGGAGGGGGCCAAATCCAACAAGGCTGGACTCCAGGCTACGGAACTTCAAAGCCAAACCGGGTAGTTCTATGGGCGATTCAACAACAACTACAAAAATCCTTGACCCGCTGCCTAAGGGATAATGAGCACTTGTTATCATAGTCTTAGCTTGTCTCGTCACGAGAAGTTCACAATTCGACAGAAACTGTATCAACAAACACAGGTTAATACCCACCTACTTTACACACACAGACACAGTAGATGTACGAAACTGTTGGGGAAATTTTCTAACTAGAACTAAAAGCTGAGTCAAATTGTTGTTGCTGTTGTTACGAGAACATTGGAACTTGGTCACCACATTTACGTCACCACTAGTATTTTTACACCACTCTCTCCCTCTCGTTTTTTTAAATCAAAATCTATACTAGCTACTCTTCATTTTTCGCATTACTATAAACGCCACTGGACATTAATTTGTTTTTATAACAATAGTGGAATTTTGGGTTGTTGTAACGTTACATGTATACCAGCCTGTTAAACAGTGCGTGAATGATGATTTTACCTTTAATTGCCAAACCACAACTTGATCAGAACAAATGCCACAAACCTGCCGTGGGTGCAGCCCGAGACGTTGCCGTCACACTGTGGCGTTGAGTATTCCACCACGTACGGAAATATGTACAAACTCGAATGTACGTGTTCGTGTACAATCTTTAAACCTCAGACTCCTGTTAGCTTCAATCTCTGGGCGTCACCGTCCCTACGAACCAGAAGGACCGGTTTGTAATCTACCGTGACAAGGACGGCCGTCTAGGTACAGGTCGTAGCAATAGCTATAAGGTACAGTTTTGATATAATAAAATGGTATCTTACCACATCTACATTGACAAAGACATTGTAGTATGTACAGGTTCCACTTCTCGCTTCTTAAAACAGTTGTTAACATAAGGACACATGGCAAATCTACCGTAAGTAGAAAGGTCAATGACCGAACCATTCGCCCATTACATACTCCACTGCCCTAATTATATGAACCACAGGTTATAACTCCTTGGCAAACTTTCCCGGCTTGTAGCACACTCAGTTAACTTATTAAAAAATTTCCGAATATGCTCAGATTTCTTCATACATTCTAGTGTGTATAGGTTCAACTTCTTCTCGCTTCTTAAAACAGTTGTTAACATAAGGACACATGGCAAATCTACCGTAAGTAGAAAGGTCAGTGACCGAAACAGTCGCCCATTACATACTCCACTGCCCTAATTACATCAACCACAGGTTATTACTCGTCGGCAAACTTTCCCTGCTTATAGGACACTCAGTTAACTTATTAACACTTTCGGAAAATGCTCAGACTTCTTCATACATTCTAGTATGTTACTGTACAGGTTGAACTTATTCTCCCTTCTTAAAACAGTTGTTCACAAAAGGACAAATGAATATCTACCATAAGTACAAAGGTCAAGGATAAATCTCTCCAAGCAGATGTTCGCCTCCGGCTGTTTTTTTGACGTGTTTTAGGCGTTTAATTATGCGAGCCCATGAGCAATGTAGTTGGCAGGTCAACCTGTGATGACTATAGATATATTTCTTGTAATCAAGTTGGTACAAAGTACAAGTTGACGCACAGTTTTTGACCCACCATAGTTTATTGTTTCTGACATGTGATTTAGACAGTAGTACAATGCTAAAGACACAAAAGATCAAATTTCAACGATCCCACCTTTTCTATTATGTGTGGGTTTCGTGAAGTTAGAAGGAGAATTGTTTTCTTTTTGTCGGTGAGTGTTGAGAAGTTTGGATGGAATTGGGTGACCTCATGAAACAGCTATTTTCTTTCGTGATCATAGAAAGAGCAGTTTGACATAAAATGTGTTTCGTCTTCCACCATGTTTGACGTGCACTGTTTGAACGTTTGCACATTATAAATGTCTTGGAATTAAAGTTCATCCCACGATTTCTAAGTATTCGTCCTGTTGCGAATCCAAGGTGACCTCGTCGGTGTCAGTTGGGTGGTCTTCTCGACTTGGTTCGCCTTGGTCGGGATTCTCGTAGTCGTCCTCACCGGGATTCCCGCTACTCCTGACCTGTTCGTAGGTGGGTTGTTGCAGACTGGCGTACCCGCTGGAGGCCTCCATAGTTTCCCGTGACAGGGGCTGGTAGGCCTGGTCCTTACCCGGGGCGCTGTACGGGAGTGGGAGCTGTAAATAGTAGAATTTCGTATGGTTAAGCCATGAAAAGAAATCGATATAATTTACCTATGTACATTGATTGATTGATTTGCAATTTTTATCCGGGAATACGACTGGAAAGGAAAAATGCCGAGAGAGGTATATTCCCGGGGGGGTGGGGTGTACCGGCCATAGTACTAAAAGGATAGAAATCGCGAATCGAGCCCCCCCCTTTCCCCTCCCCCCACCCCCCACCCCCCAAAAAAACTTCCGCCATGGCCCTAGAGACGCCGGTGAAGGAGGCTAAAGGCGCGTGCTGTCGACTGCACGACGCTAACCTGCTGGGTTTGTGTGGACGCATTGACGCGACGATTCGGTGGTTGAAGCCCCGTGTAAGTGACGTCCAGCGTAGTTGGCGGGTTGAGTGACTGGTAGACAGGTTCTTCTGGCATGACGTTCTGTTGGGCCTGTGTTGTCTCCTCCTTTGACATTCGTGAACGACATCTAAGATGCGAAAATATTCTGTTGGTGAAAATCGTTGTTTCTTGTTGCAGAACTTAACATTACAATGCAAACGTTACTTTGCTGCAACAAATAAAGTAAGCACACATTTCATCAACATAGATTATACTGAAATATTGCTTAAAGTTGGAATTAATGATACCTATCTTATAGTTATATAATGCGTTATCGAGCACGTCTGTTTAATGATTTTTCTCAAGACAAAGAGTTTCTGACTGCAGTTATTTTGGCGAAAGTTTTATCTAGTGTTGATTCCTTTAGACATAGATGACCTGGTCTGGCCACATATACAATAATTCATAAATATAACTCATATATATTTAGCGTGGCGAATAATAAAAAGTAGAGATATCGATGTCAAATTGGAATACGCGTGTACTTACTTCTGAGAACGGAAGATCACAACCACGACCACAAGAACTGTTGGGTGGAAGGAGGTGTACGTTAGAACGAGGAAACAGCTTGTTTGTTTGTTTGTTTATTTATCGAACCTTAAGCCTATTTAACAAATTTTTATGTGGAAAAAGATTTTCGGTCGAAAACCGTGATAAACACTTTTAGTGAGTTTTACGCGTGGTATCATCATTTCATATGTTTTTAAATCCTAAAAATTGTTCAAGTATGGACGTACTTACCTAAAAGGACAATCAGACAGACAAGAATGGCTGCCAGGGCGGCGGGCGAGATGGGAGGAGTTAGGAGCGGGCCGCAGCTCTGACCTAGTAAAGGATACAAAGGAACGTAGGGAGATAGGTTTATGACATGTTCAAGATCTCATCCATATGTATATTCCAAATATCACAAAGCATATGCGATAGCATGAATACAGAGGAAATATTGGCACTAATATTTTTTTCATCCCTTATTTATCTATGAAAATTACATATCTTCTGGCTTGACCGTTTTTCAAGAGTTCCAGGTTTTGGTTGTACACTTTGGTATCAAAGAATCAAACCGTTGATTTCTCTAAAACTATAGCACTGACTCAAAGAATACAATTAGCCTCCTTCACTGATTCGCGATTTTCAACATGTTCTAAGGTTCCCTAGATCCATGCCGGGAAGGGACTTGCCCGGCGATACAGTAATCGAATCAACGAAAATAAACACTGCCGTTCCGAAAGTCTGCATAAAGCATCCTCTTACTCAGGGACATCCAACAGCCAAACTGCCTGTCTAGATGTACCCTGATCATTCAACCGTCACCCTTAGTTCCAGACCGCCCTGCTTATAAATGTTAATGAGGTTACGGCCTTATACATGCGAGACAACTTTTGAAAACGGAAAGCCTATTCTCTGATTGGCTGACAGCTGGTTTGGGTGAGGGGCGTCCACAGGAACTAAGAGTGGCGGTAGAAAGAGCAGGGCACATCCAGACAGGCAGTTTGGCTGTTGGATGTCCCTGCGTAGGAGGATGGCACAAGCAGGCAATCTGATTGCTACAACTCACGGTTCGTCACTGCTCCAGGCGGGTCGTCGGGGCAAGTGCAGTTGTATCCCGTGAGGAAGTTGTTACAGATGCCGGTGCCGCAGGGGTTGTCCTTACAGTGGTCTATCCCACTGCTGCAGTCCTTCCCTTCGTAGCCTTCCTTACACTCGCAGACAAAGTCCCCGATGCTGTTTTCACAGCTGATGGAGTTTACGCACATTCCGCTAGAGGGACCAATTGCAAATGTACTGTAAGTGATTGGAAATACAGTAAAAGCCACTATATTGCAAGGCCTATTTGCCAGTGAATTTCATGCAATTATCCGACTGGTGCAATAAATCGAAGTTATCCAGCTGGACCGCACCAGTTTGGGATTTGGGGACTCCGTGCAGTTAACAGAAGTGTGCGTTAATCCGTTGTGCAATTAACTGGCTTCTACTGTCTCATATACATGTAGACTATGATATACGTGTCTTTAGATTGTAATATCCAAGCAGATCCTACGGTGGGAAATGCACACTCCTAGGCCGGCTACACTCCTTTGGCCAGATTACGATACTAACTTATCTCACCGTAGGATCTGCTCGGAGATTATTGGCCTTGTATTGTCAAAAAATGTGATATTGGCTATTGAGTAATATTTAAGGGTTAATGACCCGCCCCGAGGTGTATATGGTGTGATAACACCTGGTCCTTTGCTGTAACCACCGAATGAAACCACCGAGTGATGCAAATCGACAACATATGGTGTCGATTCAAATTCTGACCAATCAGAAGGAGCGATACACACCGGAATGGTCGGAATCTATGCGTTACAGCGTCATAACCAACATGGAACGGGGCCTTCTGATTGGTCCGCGGCGCCTGGCTATATGAGAATATAAAATAGCACGGCCGACTCAGAAACGCCGGCCGCCCAAGGTATTTCTTATTTGAGACATTTAGACATTAGACATTAAGTGTTGCAAAACTTAGATACCTGTTACACTGTTCGCTACATTCGTCGCAGTCCTGTCCACAATCCACGCCCTTGTAGCCTGGCGCACAGCTGCAGTTCCGACCAGCCGCGCTAGGTGTCGCCGTGTCCAGTTCGATACACTCGGCGCCGTTCAGACACGGGAAGTCGTAGCAGCTCCGGATGACGGAACAGTTTTTACCTGGAATGAGTTAGACTTCATTAGCTATAAAAGGTTAGTTTAGTTTAGGAATTTCCGACAGAAAACGCTATACATGTAGTTTTAAAACTTGTGATCGTTTTTGAATTGCAATCTTAAAATATTGTCTGCTCTTCTAGTAAAAAAAATGTGATAGAGAGGTGCTGTCTCTGCATATGTACGAAAAAATGTGTAACTACAAATGATGAGATAGAACCTCTCTATTTCATTTTTAACAATTAGAAAAAAATGAATTTCGTAGCGCCCCACTGGAAAGCTGTGTCAATCACTGAGCTGGGCAACCCGGGATAAAAATTGAAATTTAAAAAGAAATAGTATACTTAATTGGACGCACCTTTGTACCGGTCCGTACAGGTGCAGTTGTAGTCGGCTATCTTGTCCGTGCACTGCGCCCCGTTGCGACAGGGGTTGGGGGTGCAGTCGTCGATGTTGTAGCATTCCAGCGGATCCTGAGACAGGACTCCGTATCCACGGCTACACTCACACACTCCCAGGCTGCACTGCTGTCCCTCTCCCGTACACGAGTAGGACTGGCAGCTGGCAGACTCCAGACAGGCAGAGAAGTCCACATCCCTGTGAAAAAACGTATAAGTAGCGCCAGCTTTGACAAGCTCAAACGAGACGGGGGGCGACACAGGTTATCTGGCACCTACGACCCGCTGCTGCAATCACGTGTTTCCGACGTCACGAACCCATACTATGAACGAGACTGGCGGTGTCAGCCGAAAATTTGGGTAAGTCGCGACTATCTTTAGTTTTGGTTGGGTAAAGTTTAGCTTTTTGTAGCTGTAATACACAAGTGTATTACGGGTGGTTTTCGCGTGACAGGTCAATCGTTAATCGTCCGTTGTATTTTGCCCTAAGTCTCTTCACACACACACACACACACACACTCACACACACACACACACACATACACACACATACGCACGCACGCACACACGCACGCACGCACACACACACAAACACACGCACACGCTCACATACACACACACACACACACACACACACACACACACACACACACACACGTTTGCTCTTGCATGCGTTTGTGGTTTGCTCTTAACTGACCTGGACGCCTCATTTTGGTTCTCGAAGTTGATCAGCGCGGGCGCCTCTTCCACGGCGCTGTAAGAGGCGAAGCGCAGCTCTTCCAGACAGCCGCGGAACGACTGCCGCACCTCGATGTCGTCGGCCAGGTCCGCGCTGTTAGCGTCCGGGAAGCCGCCCACATACAGGCGCTCCGCGTTCAGGGCCTGGGCGCTGTTCTGACTGCCTCCTGGTGGGATCAAGGAAACACGTTAGGGGGACGGTAACGAAACCTGGCTACTTAAAATTACGTACCCTTTAGAGTGTTCGCGTTTCTCATCTATATGGGGTCGTAATGCACTTTTTACACCTGGGCGGAGTGAGAAAAGTCATGTAGAGTCTAAAGTGCCTTTACCAAAGGCACAAGATCGGTAGCAGGACAGGATTCAAACCCAGGTCCTCAGCATGTCCAGGTCAAAAGATACAAAAAATTGAAGTTCTGCTGCAGTACCATGGTCACATACTGGAGGGGGGGGGGGCAAATTGACCTTGACCTTTGTCTTCCCAACACCTACCTAGATGCCAAATGTCATCATAATCTATCAAGAGGTTCTTGAGTTATGCTGATTGCAAAAATCTGGAAACACAAACACACACGGACACACCCAAAACAATTTTCATGGAGATAATGACCGGCAAGGCGAACTTACCGAAAGTTACTCGGGCAATGATGTTCCCGGCGCCATCAACCAAGGTGGCCATGTTGCCTGTCCTCGTCACGGAAACTTCCTGCATGTTTCCATCATTGAAGGTTGTCCTGGTTGTTGTATATTTAGTGTCTGCGCCAAATCCCTGGTTTTGGTTGAAACCCACAAGAACAAACGCTTGAAATCCAAAATACAAACCTTTTATACATCTCTTAACTATACACCAACGTCCCCAAGCATGTTTCCGAATGTTGCATAAATACTAGTAGACCACAAACAGATTTTTTTTTAAGCCACATAATCATATAGTGTGGATACTGCATTGCACACTGCTGGCTGTAAATTGTACTTACTGTCAGTCGTATAAATGTGCTGTAAATTACCAAAAATATGGAAAACACAAGATAGCGTAATCAACACATAGGAGCTGCAGCCTTACCCTTGTGTTCAGCCGCAGCACAGGCGCTCCACCCTCCAAGTACAGAGCCAGGTACGCCGGCCCTCCGAAGTAGAACAGGAGACCGTCTGGAGCCCTGTAAGAAAGGACGTTATGAACTGTGAGACTTCTTCTTTCTTTTAGTATTTGACTGACGACATACTAAGTGAGTCGCGTGTCTTTTCTTCATCCAAAAACTGTACTAATTTCGTAACGACATGATTGTTTATCTGATGGCATTATGGGACGGAATCGGCGACCTTATTTTATAGACGTACTTAGTTCTGAAGTTGATGCTGATGATAGTGTTGGACCGGGGAGTGCTGTCCACCTTCATCTCTAGGAATGACGTCGTCTTCGTCAGAGTGACCACGGACGGCGGCAGACAGACGACACACCGGTCCGTCACGCCCAGCGAGCTGTCGGGGGTGTTCAGATCGATGTCGGTTTGCCCCGCACGCATGAAGTCTATGCAGACGATGGGGTAGGCTTTCAGGCGTTGAGTGTTGAGCTGGGAACGTGAAAATATCTTATTATTTGATGACTGTTCACACCATGCAATTGCGAGTTTTATCAATTCAAATTCAGTCCTAATTTTGAATCTCATTTTGCACACCGCTGTCTAAGCCACCTGCATAAAGAATATCATTGAAATCCGTCGGCTCTTTCTTCAATTATTTCCCTTGCAAAAAAGCCCTGCAGTTCCAAAGTAAGGTAGTAGAAGGCCCAAACCTACAAACCTCCATATGTATCTGCCACAAAACAATCAAGAGCATAGCATGTCTAGGACAAAGGTACAAAAAGAAGCCCCAAAACTATACGTCTATTTTTGTCATGTTTGATCTTGGACGTTGCCAATCAAGCCTAACGATGAATTTCTAACGTACTCGCACAGAATCAAGATGGCAAAATAAGTAAGTGAGGGACATTTAGTACCCTGAGTTGATCGATGGATTCATATCCACCAATCTGGGTTTCTCCGACGAGTATGCTACGGCTGAAGTCCAAGTCCACGACCACGTCCGTCAGCACCTCTGGCGTGTAGGCGATCCCATCGATGATGACTCCGGTGTTGGCGTTCAGGGTCCTCAGGTTTGTGATGGTGACATCGTGGGTCTGGTTTCTCATAACGTCCTCGCCGGCGTACATCTACGGAAGATACAACGTAACCGCAACCGTAATCGTAAATGTAACTGTCACCAGTGTAAGAAAGGAGTAGAAACAGAAAGAAACCTGACCATCGGGAATCGAAACCCGGGCTGTAAGATCACAACCCTAGCAGCGCAAACCACTACGCTACAAAAGGTTGACCAGCCAATTTGCATGGCTGTTTGGCGCTACTTGACCCCCCCCCCCCTCTCCTCCCCCACACTGTTACAACAGCATCCGCAGCTATCAGCCGCAATACTTTTCTTCATCAGGCAGATAAATCGTCACCTAAGTAGCTTACCATTGACATAGTAGTACCCATAATTCCTGTCGCGTACTCGGAAGTGTTCGAAAGTGCTTATTGTATCAATCCGCCTTTCAAATTATAATAAATATTGACGATGTCTTTATTGTGTCATTGGGAGGCTAATATTTATTTACTAAAGGAAGCTGCGACAAAGTTGACTCTTAACTCAGCTACTATGAGTCTAAACTGCAACTTCAACTATTACCTCCACGGCCAGTCCATCTATGGACGCCTCGATGTACAGTCTCTGATCGTTGACTCCCAATGCGAAGAAGTTCCTCCCCTCCCCTTGTTGGTGAATCAGCACGCCCTTGTTGTTACAATAGCGGAATGTGAACTCCAGTCTGGTCTCGGCGCCCACTAGAACGTTGCTCCCGAGGTTCCACTTCAAGTAGCCATTCTTGTCTATAAACTTCTCACACCTTGTTTGTTGTGCCAATGCTACCAGGAGAACTGTGAACAAAAACAAAACAAAACATGTGGATCAAATTATTTGGTGAAAGAAAGGCGGAGTTTATGCATGTAGACGCCAAGTAGTGTCTTTTTACCTTCCCATCATGCAATGTGTGCATACATTAATATCACTAGCCAGGGAATTGTGCCATGTAATATCATTGTGCCCAAACTTCACCAAACAGCAGTGTTTTTCTGAAAATACTATTGATTGATGATATTATACAACTTGTGCATCAGAAAAACATGTCGGGGGCTCTGGGGGTGGAGGTCAAAGCTGTAGCCATGTGTAATTTGATGAAAATGTCAAAATCAACCTAGCTTAGCCTGTCGGCAAAATTTGCCGAAAATGCAGGAAAGGCATTTAAGAGGGTCTTGATTTTGAAAATTTCCCGGGGGAGCATACCCCCGGACCCCCCCTGAGATGCGTCGCGCCTTCGGCGCTCCATGTACTGAAACAATAGTTCCATCCCCCCATAAGAAATTTGCTGCCGCCGTCTCTGTGGCGGGCCGGGAACTCCGTCAATTTACACATGTCATGGACATTGTCCCTGTCATTCCTCCGGGTTCTGGGCACCTTTTTCTTCTCACAATGCCATTAGTCGGATATTTTCACCCATTGATATAACTACTCTAGCGTTGTATGAATAAGAATGCACGTCAATGTTACTGTTATGCTTTGTAACTCTTTCTGAATTTACCGTTAAGCGTTACCGGGCCTCCTGAATTCACCGTTAAGCGTTACCAAGACAACCCCCCCCCCCCCATGCAGACCCTCATTCAACTCTTGAGCAAACAACGTTTTGACGATACACTGATATGTTGTTGGATGATGAAGCACCTCGCTGCAATGGGTCTAGTAACCCTCGCCATACGATAGGTTTCAAACTCTAGAGTGGGGACATTTGATGTGCCAAACAGAATTTCGCTCTCTCGGAAAAAAAAGTTGTGTAAACTAAGTAATGTGAGTCATACGTTCGTGTGGAATGATTAACTACAGGGTATTTAGCACAAAACCAAGAGGTGCTAGGTTCGAATCCACTCATGTTACCGCATGATTTTGTACTAATGGGAAAGGTACTATACAGGACGTTCCTCATTCCACCCAGGTGTAAAACTGGGTACCTGACTTTGGTTTATAGACAGGTAAAAGGCGGCGGAAGTTTGATATTGGATCCGCCTTCGAATTGCAGTACCGTGCCCCATATAACAACCCACAGTCCATATAAAAAATTAACCTCCTTGCTTTTACAAAGTCTATTAGTAGTAGACCATTGTCGATGGTTTGTTCTGTCCTAGTCTTGGTGAAAAACTACACTATTGTGGCTGCCTAAGGTTACTAGTACCAGTATCTGTCCTCACCCGTTCAACGCAGTATTAGATACGGGCAGGTGGTAAGTTGCCAAGTAACCGTATCTAATTGACTGCGCTGGAAAGGTCAGGACAGAAAAATTTTCAAAATTTAACTTACCTGTGACAACAACCCGTAAGCTGGTCGGTACTGCGACGCCATACAACAACATAGCTGGACGACAAGTGAGAAGTTTGGATATACCGAGAACCGTTCGCAGCCACTTCCTTGTTGTACTTTGGTGACGTCAGACACCGGAAACGCCTGTGCAATAACGTCATTATATACCTGTGAGTTCGCCGAAAAAAGGAGTGCATAGGAAGTTCAAAGGTTTTGAAAAACAAACTTTGACAGGGGGTGTTCAAGTATTTTTTAAATATTTTAAATAGTCACTTTAGCTGTACTGTGCTGTCTTTTTGCAAAATTTAAGGAAACTGAAATAATTGACACCTTTTTTATTCTATTTACAACCAAGGATTTACATACATGATATAGGTTGTGGTGTCGCCAAGTGAATAAATATTTGCCGTTAAAAGTTAAACAGGCGAGTCCAAGTCCATGACGCAGAGGGGGGTTATTGGTTATTGGGTGGGCCGACTACTCTCTCTTCGCAGCCAGTGTCTGGAGCGAGCCTACGATTCGGCGCCACTCAGGTGACCTCAATACGACATGAATTTCCCCAGGTGCGGCCATGGGACGGGTTTGAACCACTCTCATTGGGAAGGACACCTACTCTTTTCGATAAGTGCGGTGGATTCGGTAAGGTGATTGAGGTGTGGCTCTCCTCAAACACGGGACCTCCATTTAACGTCGCATCTGAGAGACGTTCCTATCCGAAGCTATGTACTCATTTTCACCTGATAGAAGTGAGGAAGGTCAAAGGGCACAACATCGGGACAAATCAGCGGTTTCGAACCCGTTTTCTCTGAGGTCTGGGTCAAACACTTTACCGATTGCGCCACATGATGCTGCGTTTACCTGTACTGACAGTTATACCGTTTGCAGAGGGTAAGAACACTACGAAGCCAAGGGTTGGAACTGTGGATGATAACGGTAATTAATAAATTGCACTTATTACAACCATGTTTCCTAAGCTGTAACGCAAACGTTTTCGTTCCAGACAGTTGGATACTATAACCTTGTTGGATACTACAACTCAGAAATAGTCAGGCAATCAATTCAACACTTTACCGCTAGGCGTCGCCTCTGACATGGTACCTGCATGTGGTGAAGGTTGTATCTACGCTTGGTTATATACACCTAATTAACTGACATAAACAGGTCACAATGTTGACAATCGAGTCATTTGCTACTTAGAAGAACTATGACGCTTTTGCATCAATTATGCTATTATGTTACATTTATCAGAGTCCTATAATGGAAAACACTGAACATATAGATTGTCCTAATTCGTACAAGATGTACTTTATTATGTAGATCTCTGCTTACTGATACATGCATACTAAATATCATGGAGATTTGTTGTTACATTGTTCCGTTATGTTCCTTGGAAGATTTTGACAAGTATGTCCCTACAGTTCCAGAGCAAGCTGCCAGAGGACCCAAACATACACCACTTCTTCCTTACATCACAGGCTATCTGCCATCAAAACAATCCATAAGACCATAGTATGTCCAGGTCAAGAGATACGAAAACGGAAGGTGCAGTCACAAGGTCACATACTAGAGAGCCCCAAACTAATCTTGACATTCGTCTTCCCAACAACTGCGTACATACCGAAGATCACCGTAATACATCAGGAGTTTCTTGAGTTATGTTGATCACAAATATATTTCCATTTAATATTTTAAATGAACCGTATAACTGTCAAAACAAGAAACTAATTCAACTCCCTTGAAATTTTCACCGCCTGTTAGTAAAGCAGGATTGGGAATTCCCAGATAGAATGGCCTCTACCAGGCCTTCCTACGGGGGTGCTCGGATCGTAGAACTCTCCAAAAAAGGGGAAATTGGCCAGGGGAGTCGGTCCACGCTAAGGTTGATATGTTTCCGCTCCTATGCGGCCGGCCAACTCCTCTGGTAGGAAAACTTCCCTGGCAAATATTCTTCCTTTAACAGCCAGCGTAGTCAGTTTGGTAGAGACTAGAGAGGGATGTCGTTTTAACAAGGAAGTTGGCTCCCCAAGAAGTTACTTATTTTGTGATCATTTCCCGTGTGTTTTACAGAAGAAGAAGAACTTTATTGCACGAAAATTGTACATGGTACAAAGTATGGCAACAGCTATTACATAAAGTACGAAGTAGAGGTATAGGATAAAGCATAACATAATAATAAGGGCTAAAATAATTCATTCATATAGTATGATAATGAAGTAGTTTACATCGACTTCGGGAGGGCTCATTAGCATATAACGCGGGCTCATTAGGCTTAAATAGCTGTTTATGACTGCAAGCACCACGGGTGTCCCGCGGCCAACGTTCCAGATCCCTCCCGACATCTCTACAGATATCGGCAAAAACTGTGTATAGATTGGGCCTTATAGTTTCCACAACAAGACAGTTTTGACAAGGGATCTGTTTCCCTTTGAAGTTTTGCAGCCTCGTAAAAAAACAAGATAGGGAATTCTCAGACAGATGTCGTTTTAACAAGGAAGTCGGCTCTCTAAGAAGCTACTTACATTGTGATTATTTTCCATATGTTTTACATGGACCTTATAGCTTCCACAACCAGAAAGATGATCCCCTTGGAAGTTTCACCGCTTGGTAAAACGGCAGAGTGGGGAATTCTTAGATAGATGTCGATTTAACAAGGAAGTCGGCTCCCCAAGAAGCTAGTTAAAACTCGGCCCCGAGGCAGAGAGCCTGCCTAGCAACTGAGCTACCGAAAGGTGCCGTGCGTCAGTGTTGTCTGGGACAACCGTTTCAGAACTCAGAGAACGCGCACAAAACCGCAGGATGAAAGAGACAGCCTGAGGACAAAGCTCATTGAGATTCTAACTTGATTTCACAACATAAATGGTAAAATTATCCATGAAAAAGGAAAGACAGCCTGGATTTCAAAGCCCAGAGCAGTGATCCGAACGACCATGAAAACAAAAAGAAAGATATCAGAAGAATCTATACCCTTTTATAACAAGGTACTCTTAACATTTAGCTTCCTGTTTTCAAACCTAGTGTTCACGTTTCCAAACATGCATGTCTGTTTGGCCGTCCCTCGGGCATTTCCTATGTCTTCCTATCTAGTGCACAAATCATTTCATTCCATTTGACTCGCATCCCGTTTGAAACAGACACTGCAGTTCAAACTTTCGGAGGTTTTTATATATAGTCGCTGGTTGTAGGACATTTCAAAACATCAGCAAAGATACTGGCAATTGTGTTAAACATGATCAAGGAATGAACATGTCGCCAATCAGAGAGTCTCTCCCAACCAACCAAGGAGTAAAGAGTAAGAAGAACCTCTTTGAGAGGTTTTGTTGATATTAGCATGTCGCTAGAGCGCATCACCTCTCTGTCCTGTCTACTTTGTTGATGGATTTAAAAAAAACATCAGCGAAAAGACGAGTGGTCGAAGCTGCTTGAAGGAAAGTAAAATGCTGCTATGCTAGAGGCATGTATGGCCAATGAACTGTGGAATATGACATAGCTTGTTAAATGGTGCAGTAGAAATGGTCAATGGTGCGAAAGATGGTCCGAGCAAAACCATCAATGTGCTATCACATGTATCGCTACCGGTCCAGGAAAAAATAGCTCTCATTATAATCTTCCGATCATTGGCCACATGGCTATGTCTGAGCTATGAAAGTTTAGCCCTAATAGATAACGGATGTCGCAATTAAGTAATAAAATAATTCTTTAACACCAGGGATGTTAAGCTGATTAATCTTTGCTTATAGCAGCCCATCCAATATCCGACCGGCCTCCTACGGGGAGGGTGTTCTAGGCAGCGAGACATCAAGAAAACAGTATAAAATGGAAAGCCCAAGAAAAACGCCTAAGAAAAACGTCGAAAAACAGCCGGAATCTAACCTCTGCTTGGAGAGTACGGGGAAGGACCAGTTACAGCCCCAGACAGCACAGTTTGTGATGTACAGACCACAGGAAGGTTGACCTACTACCATTCTCTGTAGTATAGGATACCTGATAGTATGATGGCATTTTCTAAGTAAGGGAAGTTTTCATGATATTTTTCTATGCCCATGATGAACCGAAGAGTTTTGGTGCGAATGTTCAAAAAGTCAACTTACAGTGGCACACAGACAGCAATGGTACGCGAGGGCTGCTCAATTCAGATTTCCTCTTTCATACTCCTAGATTATTGCAGGAAACTAAAATTGCACATACATATACATGTATATATCTGTAAGGTTCACATGCCTATTTCTATTTTATCTGAACCCTTAATTAGCAGTTCCATTTGACAGTTGGATGACTTCAGAATGTTTTGAAGTATACGACATCGGAGGCAGCTGAGTTTAGAATAGCCCAACGTTCCCGTTAAACAAATGTCATAGATCTAGATGACTGAAACATGAGCACACTTCCTAGTAGCACACAAGGGCTGACATCATCACCATCATCATCATCATCGCGGGCTGCTTGCCCGAACCAGGTCCACTCTCTCCTTCCAAACGTCCCTGTCCCTCATAGCATTCTCTAAGTCCTCAACCCGCAACTCCACATCACGAGCAAGCTGGTCTATGTATGTTAGTCGAGGTCGCCCAGCATGCGCTTGTACCCGTGTGTTGGCTTCCACAAGGGCTGACAGTTTCTCTTTACATCTGTCTCTTTGACTTCTACAGCAACAGTTTCTTTCCTCGAACTGTCTAACCATGGAACTCTCGATTACAACTGTTTCTCTCCTTTGTTACCTTCGCCAAGAAGGTTATATTTTGGGTAGCGTGTGTATGTTTGTATGTTTGTACATGTACATGTAGAAGACCAGCATGACTCAAAAACGCCTGGATAGATTATATCAATATTCGGTATATTGTTGAGACGTAAAAACGATTAGATTTTGGGCCCCCTAGCGGCCAGTTACGATACTGCAGCGGAACTTCCTGGTTTGATATTTCGAGGACATTCTGGACATGCTGCGGCTATGATTTTTTAAGTCGTGGATAGCTCTTGATGCCGAGGGTAGGTGGTATAGGTTTTGGCCTCCTTTGTTTGTTTTATTTCGATATCTATTAGTGTTACACTGGTGTGTACAATATATTTAACGTTCAAGCCTTCAAAACCAATGTTCACCGCTGTCTCCTAGCATAACAATTTCTACCATATATCAACTTAGTTTACTGCCTAGATGTTGTTAGATGGTTTTGTATTGATGAACAGACCCGTTAAAAAGGCCACTAGGGTTGAGTAAGGTGGTGTGAGTTGAATTCAGATAGTCCTGAATACGCAGTGTGTTCACCATGAAACCTTTGTTAACTGGTGTCCCATAGTCTTCTAGTGGAATGGAACTTGAAAGAGTTCAATGAGATATGTGTTATTTCACAAATGCAATTACAGCATCAGTGCCTGTAACTATATAGCCCTCCGGCGTACCAAAACCAGTTTCGCAGGCTTGCGGCGCGTCAGCAGCTGGTTATGTTACACCTGTCACACCTAACCTTTGCACATCTATCTGCAAGTATTCTTTAAAACTATCCGGCGAAGATGCCCCTGGTGCTTGCTGATATTTAATAATTCCACCCAATGATAGTTCAAAACAACTAAAAGTGGGTAAATGGGATTTTTAATGAGTGCCCCTCTTACATATATGAATCCCATGATGTTCTTGCATCAGTTCGCTCTGTTATTATGTAAAACATTGCGTGGGGGGTTTCTCTTATCTATTTTTGTTATAACTGTATGAAACTGAAAATTGACCCAAATTTGAGAATGCAAAAATGACGATCCTTTTTTAAATGCGCTTATAGCTAATGATTACCATTTAAAAAATTTCTGAAGTTGCTAAAAATATAATCGAATTTCAAAAAAAAATTATTTATTTCATTGCTGACGTCATTCCTGACGTCAGCTGCAGTTGGTGTGTAACGCCGAAGGGTGGTTATACCCTTTACCGGCTATACAGGTATAGAATCGTTTCTCCTTCCGAGGGAGGTGATGAAAGGTGGTTTGTAAAGTGACCTTTTTAAGGAGACTGACTTTTTCTTATCGCGGAAATTCCAAATTTCTTCAATCGACCAGAGGAGATTTGATTATTTCGGTTTATTTCCGGAAAATATGTTAAAATTGGCGAAACGGAAGGTACTTCCTCAGTGATCTGCTACCAGATCGTACAAGTTATACTTCGGAGATAATCGCTGATTTACGAGAGAGACAGAGAGAGAGAGAGAGACAGAGAAAGAGAGACACAGAGAGAGAGAGAGAGAATAAGAGAGAGAGAGAGAAAGAGAGAGACAGACAGAGAGAGAGAGACAGAGACAGAGAGCAAGCGATAGAGAGAAATATATAGAGAAAAGAGACATATATAGGAGATAATCTACGAGAGAGAGAGAGAGAGAAAGGAATATAGATATAGATAGATAGATATAGAGATGATAGATAGAGAGAGACAGAGAAATGTAGATATTGATATGCAGATATTAGGCAGATATACTTTATTAGATAGATATAGATATGGATGACTTGATAGCTTACAAGATAGATAGATAGATAGATAAGCAGATAGCGAGCTATAATGCCTATATAAATCGATACAGATGAATAAATAGATAGATTGATAGATATAGAGCTTTCCACGCTGCCATGCTGAATTCTAACCACAGTTAAAAGCAGAGAAAAGGAATCAACACTGTCACGGTTTCGGCTAGCTGAACATTGATCAACCTAATCAAGAAACGCTGTCTATTAATCAGCAATGTACTCTGTCAATTAGAACCACTTTGCAGAACGTAAGTTTACTGGTGGTTGAGCCGAATAAGCTCTAATGTTATTCCAGCCTGGCATAAGTGTTGTGGCATATTCAATTTGTTTTCATTCAACGAACGAGAGAGGTGACACTTTCAGCAAAACACTTGTTCATTACATCATTAGGTAAGAGGTTGTTGACCTCACACACTTTTCTTCAGCATTTAGGGACACATCTGCGATGCTATCGTTAACAGGTTGGTCAATTCACAGTGACGTCGTGTGTAGCGTAAGTGATAGGGTGGCGGGAACCTAGACGTAACGCTAGTTTACCTTTTTCCACGAAGTGACCTTTATCCGTTCTCTTCAAAAACAGCACATTTCGCAGTATTAACTCTGCGGAGTGTGGTTTCACATTTGCAATATTTTCAAAATGTTCCGATTTTAAACCACCGTCCGTAGACTTTATATCCCTAAATAAGCTTTTCTTACAGACATCGGATATAGGTTACCCTCGGATAAAGGTGAACTAGCGGTTACGGTTTCAGAAACTGGCACGGTGGTATACGTTTGCAAAAGACTTTTTCAAAGCCGATAGAGTAAATGCTACAGTGGCATGGAGCCAAGATGATTTAGCGAAGTTTAAAACATTTCTTTTATGTTCGGCGGTTACCATTTAAAAAGGTCAATGATATTTCGTTAAAACCTAGACGATAAGTATATCTTCACGTTCGTTCAACCGACTAATGTTCTGTGACGTAGACAGTTCTTAACTACTTACAATATATCAGCCTTAGTGTATGAAATTCCAAGAAAGATTACTATGATCATAGAACAAACGTTCACACGTCAATAACATTTCACTAGTCTACATCAAGAAGCTTTCGAGTATTAAGGAAATAGAATATAGCTGACCCCCTCAATGACCGGGAAAGACTGGCATTTTGGCATGAACTTTCAATGAAGATTACTATGATCATAAAATAAACGTTCACACGTCAATAACCTTTAACTAGTCTACATGAAGAAACTCCCGAGCATTAAGGAGGTAAAATAAAGCTGACCCCCCTCAATAATCGGAAAATACTTTTGTTTGCATCACCTTTAAGGTTCTAAAGGATATACAGATACGAAAGTACATATGACCTATACAGAGGTATGTATTATTACACAGATGAAGTCTCAGCACCCCACAATGGGTAAATGTGATCCTTATTGAAAACCGTGTACATGCATGTGTTCCACCATATCCTTGCACATGTTTTCCCCATTAGTATCAGTAACATTGCCGGGAGATTTTCCTTGACCCATTTTTTTGTCATTGTAGGAAGCTGAAATTTGACACGCCTGATGATACACATGTCCATAAGGTGCATTAGAATTGAATTTCCTTTGAATTGCTATTGTAGCTAACTGGCATTTTGGCATGAACTTTCAATGAAGATTACTATGATCATGAAATAAATGTTCACACGTCAATAACCTTTTACTAGTCTACATGAAGAAGCTCCCGAGCATTAAGGGAGTAGAATAAAGCTGACCCCCCTCAATGATTGGAAAATATACTTTTGTTTGCTTCACATCATAAAAACCTTTAACGTTCCAAAGGATATACAGATACGAATGTACATATGACCTACAGACGTATGTATTATCACAAAGATGAAGTCTCAGCACCCCACAATAACAAAGTGTGTAAAATGTGAACCATATTGATAACCCCGTGTACATGCATGTGTTCCACCATATCCTTGCACATGTTCGCCCCGTTAGTATCAGTAACATTGCCGGGAGATTTTCCTTGACCCATTTTTTTGTCATTGTAGGAAGCTGAAATTTGACACGCCTGATGATACACATGTCCATAAGGTGCATTAGAATTGAATTTCCTTTGAATTGCTATTGTAGTAACTGGCGTTTTGGCATGAATTTTCAATGAAGATTACTATGATCATGAAATAAATGTTCACACGTCAATAACCTTTCACTAATCATGATCAAAGTGTTCACGAGTATTGAGGAGGAAAAGTCACGCTGGCCTCCTCTCTAATCGGTAAAGACTTTTGTTGGCGTCACACCATATAAACCTTTTAACGTATCAAAGGATATAAAGATACGAAGCTGATACAAGTAGCACTGCATGAAAAGTGGTATTAACTTATAATATTAAATGTCAACTAGGTCTGACACCGGTTGCGTAAGGGGATAACAGTGTAGTATAGTGAATAACACGATTCTTCATACGCATGCACAACTTACTTACCTTACTTTACTGCAGAGGATGCAGAACAGAGTGGACAAACTTATTCTTGGTGTTCGGTCCAGAACTCCAACTACTGCAGTGTACCATCTCCTTGGGTGGAAAGATGTACAATCTATACACAATATGCATAAGCTCCTGGTGGTGTATAAGTCGCTTAACAACATGCTACCAGCCCACATGGGTGAACTTTTTATGACATGCCGCGAAAACGCAGCCAGAGCTACCAGACAATCTTCAACCCTGAAGTTGATTGCGCCCCGTGTGAGCAGGGAGTGTGTGAGGAGGTCGTTGGCGGTGTCGGGTCCGGCAGTATGGAACGTCATCCCAGAAGATGTACGGAGTTCTTCCTCCTTGCGAGCCTTCCGACATGGATTGATTTCGAACTGTTAGCTGATGTTGATATTATGAGTTTGAATTTGATACTATGATTGTACTTAGTGTAAATAGCTGTATTAATTTTCTATTTGTTCATTTATTTATTTTCTCCCGTGACACCTCCCCTCAACTGGTCCTCTAGGAAGAACGGCCTACATGTTGGCCGATAGGGCTTACCAGTATAAATAAAGGTAAACTGAACTGAAATTTGGTCGAGCTCCCACTCGAGCAAAGCTTAAAAGTTGCGTCCACTTTCGTCCATGACTGGATTTCCTTCACACCAGGAAAATCCTAAGGTGCCATAAGATAGTATCAAAGCTGGCCAAGGAGTATAGCCGGCCAAAGGGATCCAGACGGGGACCGGTAGCACACACACCTAGGCCGGCTTCACTCTTTTGCCATCTCTTGGTAGTATTTTAGATATTAGTGTCCAAGTGTTCAATATTCAACCGGCATTCGAAAGTGATAGACGCCCTCCTAAAAATCAATCAAACAATTGTTTTGCCAAAAAAAGCAGTTGATAAAGGAATGGGATGTTATTACAACAGCTGGTTGTGTACAAATAATCCAGTTATCAAGTGCTTTCCTACCCGATGAAACTATTTACGGGCGTTGTCAGTATAGGTTTCTTACATATATTTATCGCCAGTGGTAAATCTCACAAGTTCTCTGGTGATAAAACAATAAGCACAACTCGAAGCGTAGATGTCAATTATACAGTCTTTCATGAATGTGTACTGAAGTAAGGTAAGAGAGATGGAACAAAACATGGACAATCGAGCGGCGACCTGAGGTGTCAACTTGCTTTGCTAAAAATCAGAACACACACTTCTTTTTACTCAAATCATCAAGCATTTTGACAATATCTTAAAAGAACTTACGGCATGTGGAACTCGGCCAACACATGTCTGATCACCGTTCACACTTCTTTTTCTCGCCACTTACCTACTGATTTTCCCAAAGACATGACTAGATGTATGTCCTAGATAAGTCTGACAAGTACGTCAGTGAATCATTGCCTAAGTAACAGAGATAACTGCCAGGTAAGTCTGATAAAAACCGTCTTACACATCAAATGCCAGAGGCAGCCATTATCATCAGACTTACATGGCGTTTATCACCATAGTGAAATCCCACTTTTCGATCACTTTTAGCTTACACTTACCTGAAGGCAGACGCAACTATTTGCATATCTGTGGATAGTAGCTCAGGTTTTTTTTCATGTCATGTAGCCTCATTTCTCGAGTAAACCCTGTCATCAGAGTGTACACTCACGGAAGAGAATACGTGTACCAGAAGAATACTTAAAACCTGTCGATAAATCTTCGTTTTGAACTTACCAAAACGAAAGGAAAAAGACTATGAATGCTAAGCTTTCGATCTACTAATGTTTTGTGTCATGTTGGGGTATATTTTGATAGATTTATTAGGTTTAGATGTAATCTGTATCTCTGTAATATTTCATCTGACCCTACCTCCCTCATGACCTCAATTAAAAGTGACCTGCAGGCCGATTTGAGCTTCTCATGAATAAGTAAAGGTTCAAACAAATAATCAAACAAACGTTTTGTACACAACAGCTTAAATGAATTGAAATGCAATTCATGGACATAGGCATAGCGGTCAGTATCTGCAAACTTTATTTTTTTAAGATTATTGAAGATTCATGATGACTGTTGAATTTCACAGTGAAGCCTCCAATGGATTGCATTCAATGTACAATCGTTCAAGTCAAAAGCATTAATTTTACAGATTACCCTATTGTAATGTTGATGTGGGGATTAATTTAAAAAAAAAAAAACTATTCACAGTAAACATGTGGATCATTCGATGCATTGTCACATTAGCCGGAAGATACTATACCATGTATTTAACAGGTATAAGGTGTAACAGGTGTAAGGGCCCTTTCCAATAGACGGTGATCGCGATGCGCTCTCACTGCGACCTAAAAAGGATATGTGTATATCTTGCAAAACGTAAAATTTTGACCGAGAAGACATCAAAACACACAGATCGTAAAAATATCCTTTCCTTTATATACAATTAGTTGAGTGATCTGTCAAATTTTAGATCGTAGAGAGAGCGCGGCGAGAGCGCCGTCCTAGTGGAAAGTGGGTATAACAATCGTAACATCGCTGTTCTAATTCAGGTCGCTAACACACTGTATACAGAATGCATATATCTATTGTATATGAATTTTTCATCATCCCTTTGTAAACGGTCAGACGGCGGAGAACCCCCACAGGTCTTTTACGGTCCACTGTTCTGAACAATAGACACGAATATCACATTAGGAGATAAGTGGCCGGGGAATAACCGACACCTTTATGACTGTCTCACTTAAAGGGCAAATCATTGAATAGTTCATGAAGAACGGAGTTGAATATTTGATGATTCATGATCAACTATAATGAACCTTCTTTATTACGTTGTGCATCTATTCACAAAACGTATCAATTTGTTTAAGTACCGTTTGTATTGAGTATCTCATTACTTGGATATATAACCTTCAAGTCAAGATCAAACCAGGGAGGTTAAAAAAGAACCATTGATTAAAGAACTGTGAACGATGACATCAGTGAATTGATTTTTATATCAGAACTATTACTAACGTCATTCCAAAGTAGTTAATACAATAGAAATACTTGTCTTCTTGCTAAAACTTATATCTTTGCACAATAATCTACGTCCGAATATTTTGCAAATGAATTGACATTAAATGCGTCTCGTCAAACCTTTAAGTACCCAGTGTATAAATAAGATAGGAGCAAGGGGCAGCTCCTTGGCCTAAGCACTTAGTCAGTCATTCATAAATGAATGTAGTCTATTGTACGTAAACCTGGTGCAATGGCCTAGTGGGTAGAGTGTTCGCCTTGCATTCGGAAGATCGTGAGTTCGATCCCTGGCCGAGTCATACCAAAGACTTTAAAAATGGTACATGCTTCATGCTGCTTTCTCTGCTTAGCACTCAGCATTCGGGAAAGAGTATGGAAGTTGAACACACAGCACTGCCAGTGGACTAGCCCCCTGCTGTAGTGATTGCGTTGTGTGGCCCAGGGGCTACTGAAACGGAGATGGGCGCCGCCCTATGCGCCATCAGGCGCGGAAAGGACTTTAACTTTAACTATTGTACGTAACCTATATGACCTAGGGTTGGCTGAATAAGTTCCTTTTCACAACACATTTAAAACACAGCTACCTCCAGTGTTGAGAGAACCCCACCGCTGACACCATTATGACATACATAATCATAGTTTACTTTACACCACATGACCAATATGCCATACACGCTAAGTATTGACAGCATAAAAGTTGTTGATTTTTCCGATCCATTCATCATTTTATGCAGTCATAATTTCGCACTTCTCTAAAATATTTTTATTGATAACCCAAGACTCCACAATATAACGTGTAATTTACGTACCAATTATAACCAAAGGGAAACAGTTTATTACATATCTAAAACATTATGCCGTGCACGACAAGACACAATTTAAAACACACTATAACCCAACAATTACATTAAAATTTCTACTGTACCTTTTATGTTTCTACTTCGAGCTCCCAGGCCTGATACATTTATTTCCCTCAAGCATTTGTCTGGCTCTTACAGAAAACAAAAATTCTATTTGCAGGACGTTATCACTCAAAATAGCATCAAAGGTATAGCCATACATTCTCAGACCAATCATAGCATTTCTGCCTGCCCGAACCATGCTTATCTAGCGCTGAGCAGAGGTGATATCATAGCCGGAGAGGTACAGCTAAGGCGTGATTATTGGCATAGTGCTCACATACATACATACATATTCATACTTGTAAACAAGTTGAAGCATTCACATAGTTTTCTATCTTTCAACAGTTCAATGAGGTCCTTATCATATAGACCATTCTCTGCTTCAATAAAGTCCTTTAGCGTGAGGTATGGACGTTCTCTTCTTCTATTTGCTTCTGGGCACCAAAAAAGCAGTTTACCGGCTGGTTCGCCATGTCGAACAACATGTCCAGCAAGGCTTAACCGGCGTCGCCTGACTTCGGTTGAAATAGATGGAAGAGTCCCATACAGTTCTTTGTTTGTTGTGTGTTCCCACCAAGGTTTGTGCAGGAGCCATCCAGTTTCCTGGTCTGAGAAGTGTTTATTGTCCAAGACGCTCAGCCATAAAGTAAAATTGAGATAATACAAGATTGGAATACTCTAGTTTTTGTTTCTTTTCTGATGTGCTTGTGCATAGTGTTTGTTGAAAACCTTTCCTAGTACGCCGCCTGGAGGACATGAAATAACGTCCACCATATATGCATAGCACGTTTTGTGAGCACTTCCGGGGGCACAGATCAGAAGGAAAGAAAATCGTATACAGGTCTCAAAATACGGATCATAGACCAAGGAAAGAGTATACAGGTATTAGAATATTAATCAGTGACAAAGGAAATAGTATGCTAGTGTCAAAATGTTAATCAGTGATCAAGGAAAGAGTATAGAAGTGTCAAGATGCTAATCACTGACATTAAACTGATTAAAGTGATATATGAGCTGTCTTATTTCTTGTGTACGGGCATTAAGTTGCATAATCAGTCTTGTATGGCCAACGCCATAATATTTTATTGTTTGTTTGTTTGTTTGTATTAACTGGCTCGCATTTGGCCGGTTGACACACAACAGCACATTGTAAGATCAGAAGAACCATTGTCAAAGTAAAAGTACAAGTAATTTCTCTAGGCCATGAGTTGAAACAGCCTTTTCAAATTACTCTGTCTGTGTACTCTGTGATATTCACGGAGCACAAGAATACAAGAATGTGCCCTTGTGGAAATGCATGAATTTTGTTGCAAAACAAGTTTTTGTCCTTATAGAGAATTGCTAAACTTTCATTCTAACACAAAGATAATGTAGGGACTTACCCCTAAATTTTCGGTCGATTTAGGGGTAAGTCCCTACATTATCTTTGTGTTGGAATGAAAGTTTAGCAATTCTCTATAATGTATTTTACCAACACAGATGAACTTTCATGCTAAGTTTTTGTCATACTTGACTTATCGTGCACCATCATTGTACGGCGTCGGAGGCTGTCAGTCAGAAGCCATTTCTTCTATTGCCACAGGTTCCAGGTCACCCTTTGTGTCCCTCAGTATCAGTAACCTTTGTACAAATCTATACATGGCAGCTTTGCCTGTTCTCTTCCTGGAAGCCTGTGTACATGTAAATCTGTTTATGTCATACCTGGGCAGAGATAACGGAGTCTGTCAGCCAGAAGCTATTTCTTCAATTGCCACAGGTTCCAGGTCACCCTTTGTGTCCTTCAGTATCAGTAGCCTTTGTGCAAATCTATATATAGAAGCATTGCCTGCTGCCTTCCTG
This sequence comes from Branchiostoma floridae x Branchiostoma belcheri, assembly GCA_019207045.1. Classification (NCBI taxonomy): domain Eukaryota; kingdom Metazoa; phylum Chordata; class Leptocardii; order Amphioxiformes; family Branchiostomatidae; genus Branchiostoma; species Branchiostoma floridae x Branchiostoma belcheri. The sequence goes on along the minus strand of CM033040.1, from coordinate 5,308,643 downwards.
GAAACCTCTGTAAATCTGTTTATGTCATACCTGGGCCGCGATAACGTTCCCTACGGGTGTTCCGGACCGGGTGATACTTTTCCGTATCATACAGGCTTTTTAGTTGTCGTGCACAGGCTTCCATCGATTGAATATAACGCACTCCACTGTAAGCAATTGAAGTTCTCTTGTTCGAATTTTGGTCGAACTCTTAAAGAATGAAAAGTTGTAGGTTGAAACAATGTGTCGAATTCCATCCTTTTTATGAGTAGGCAATTAAATCAGTGTTTCCGACCTGGGTATGACATGAAGACCGGAGGGCGATCCGACCCGCGGTCCGGCTGATACCTCGGGTGATATGGAATACACCATACATATAAACCTTCCTTTTCCTATGGCATAGAAATATGTTCTACTTCACCGTTAATCGTAGCCAGTACGCACTAATCTAACGCTAAGCTTTGTCGATTACTTTTTCGTGAAGCATATAAATTTTATAATTGGTTGCTTCAATTTCACCGTATTAGCTATCCAAAATTCACCGTTAAGCTAAGAGCACAACCCGCCGTACGTGCAAATACGTGCTGTCTACGTGTCAAAACGTGGGCAGTCTTTTGGGATCCGTAAGAGGTCAGAGGTCATCACCAGCGGTCAGACACTTTCCAGTTCGCTCCGACAATTTTCCCTATTACGCAAGTATTTGCCCTTATTTTGGCTTTATTTTAAGTTCATTTCGTTGACCCAAGCATACTTTTTTTATATACACAGCATTTTAAAAACCTGAAAGTAAAATCCGACGGAAAATAAGGCTCCTAGCCGTATGCCCAATTCAGCGGCGCACATACCTGTGTGGAAGGTGTCTACCATTCAGTGTCTACCATTTGCGTTACCCCACAAATATTACCTATGCAATATCTTAGGAATTAAGTATAGACTGTGGATATTGTAGTGATAGTTCTTAGGGATTATAGGTGATAATGATACGTAATTAAGCCTTTGTTTCATGTAATACAGTGACGTTTCTGTTACACAATTTTGGCGCCAAACACGCGGCCATCATTGCATCATTGTAAACGCCGCTTTTCATATGTTAATTGAGCGCCCAACTAGATCCACCTGTAAGCATGCAGTTGACTTGATAGCCTGATTACCATCACACTGTATCATATATTGATTGATGTAGTTAACTCCTTGCTACGCTTGGAACTTCCTGGAGTCCTCTATTAAGATGTCATTACTAGAAAAAATGTTAGTGATCGTGCAGCTCTTGGCTGTAATTACAATAGCTTTATTACCTAAAGTCAGCTGCACACCAGAGTCAAGTAAAGCGGAATCGACGGACAGATGGCAGATCGCACCACGTCGACCCCCATCCCTCGCTCTGTGCGGAATCTACGCTGTCAGCAACATTGCTACATCTGAGCACTACACTGAAGTTAGAGACACTAACCCATCAACATCGAGCCATCATCTGAAAAATGTGTCTAAACTCCTGGCGACACTGGCCTTGCTGCTGGCTGGAGATGTCCAGACGAACCCTGGACCCATAGACCTGCATTTGGCACGCAAAGGACTACATATCGGCCATATAAATATCAACAGCTTACGTAATAAAGTTCATGAGATCGCCAATGTATTGTACGCGAACAACCTACACATTCTCGCAATTTCTGAATCACACTTAGACAACAGTGTGTATGACGGAGCGCTTGATGCCGGCGATTACACAATCCTACGCAAAGACCGTAATAACAAAGGAGGGGGTGTCGCCATGTACATAAAAACAGTATTCCATATAAAAGACGGTTTGACTTGGAAACTCCCGAAATTGAACTTATCTGGGCGCAGATACACATTCCACACACACAGCCAATCTTGGTAGGATGTCTATACAGGCCTCCAAGTGCCAAGTTGGACTACCTCAACAGGATCATACAGGCTTTTGATTTGGCGACAAACACAGAACAGGAAGTATTAATACTGGGTGATTTTAATATAAACTGGACAAACATGACCTGTTCCTTAAGAGACAAACTTTACCTAGAGTCGACTGCCTTGAACATTACGCAAATGGTTAATCAAGCAACTAGAATAGTTAAGACTTCCAAAGGTCCAGTAAACTCTTCTTGTATAGATCTAATTTTCTCAAACAGGCCTGAAAAACTAACAAGCACACAGTCCGTCCCACTAGGATGTTCAGATCACAATCTTATACACACAACTCGCATAACGAAAACTAAAGTACCAAAAGGACAACCTACAGTGATTCTCAAGCGGTCCTACAAGAAATTTGACCAAGATCATTTCTTACATGATATTGAGTCCGCGCCATGGCACGTAGTGGAAAGCGAAAACAATGTAGAAGACGCCCTAACATGCTTTATGAACATTTTTACCGATATCATTGACAAGCACGCTCCGGTGCGTAAACGTTCAGTAAGGGCAGCGCCGGCCCAATGGGTTGACGGTGACCTTCGAGAACTTATGCATCAGAGAGATCAGGCGAAACGCAAAGCTCAGGCATCTAAAGAGACAGCCGATCACAAGGCTTATAGAAGACTGCGGATTATAGTGGTCCGTGAAAACAGAAAAAAGAAAAAGACCTTCTACACACAACAGATCGACCTACATAGTAGGAATAACGACAGCAAGCGACTCTGGCAAACAGTAAATGGAATGCTGGGTAGAAACATCAGTAAGACACCAAACTTTATTGAATCAGATGGACAAATTTTATTGAAACCAGCTGAAATTGCGGAGTATTTCAACAATTACTTCACTGAGAAAGTCACAAGACTCACAAGTGGCGACGATCCTGACACAGACAAGGCAGTCGAACCAATTAAAGAACATATCATGGCTGAAAAGTATTGCTCTTTCAGTTTTCAACAAGTATCAGTAGAACAGGTGGAAGAACAGTTAAAATCACTACACCCTGGCAGAACCACCGGGCACGATGATATAGACAATACCTTGCTGAGGCTGTGTGCTAACTACATTGCCAAACCACTTTGCCACATCTTTAACAGCTCCCTTGTGCAAGGAATTTTCCCCTCCCAATGGAAGAAAGCTAAAGTAATTCCATTAATAAAAGACAAATCCTCCCCACTCAATGGACCAAATAGTCGCCCAATAAGCTTATTACCTGCCATAAGTAAAGTCATGGAGAGAATATGTCAGAAGCAAATACAAACTTACATGGTATCAAATGATATTTTCTCCGGTAATCAACATGCGTATAAGCGCTTCCACTCCACTTCTAGCGCGCTCACACAAATGTCAGACTACTGGCTGGAAGAAATAGACAAGGGTAACTTAGTAGGAGCAGTTTTGTTAGATTTTAGTGCTGCTTTTGATGTTATCAATCATGAGATCTGTCTGGCCAAATTACAAAGTTATGGCTTTACACAATCTGCCATAAACTGGACAAGAAGCTACCTAGAAAACAGGAAACAGGCCGTGTTTGTGAATGGAAGCTACTCATCATTCATTGAAACAAAATGTGGCGTACCCCAAGGCAGCTGCCTCGGTCCCCTTCTCTTCTGTATTTTCACAAACGATCTGCCAACGATAACTACCCAAAGTGTGGTTGTGATGTATGCCGATGATTCCACCCCATCCACATCAGCTTCTGACATTACAGAATTACAAAATATGCTGCAGACAGACTTATCTAAGATATGGAATTGGGTGAGGACAAACAAGTTAATCCTCAACATTGGCAAAACAAAATCAATCGTCTTGGGTTCACCACATAGGCTAAAAAGGAAGCCGAAGCTACAACTTTCCATCGAAGGCAAAATCATTACACAGGTGGAACAGGCGGACTTACTAGGTGTCACTGTGGATCAGCAGCTCTCATGGGCTCTACAAGTAAACAAAACAAAGATGAAGATGGCAGGAGCTCTTGCTTCAATTAGGAAATATAAGGAATACTTCACTACCAACCTGTTGAAAACTGTGATACAGACCTTGGTCCTATCTCACCTAGATTACGGCTTAGTACTCACGTCCTCATCGCCTCAGACCCACCTAGACAAACTGCAAGTTATCCAGAATAGAGCAGCTAGGCTGGCAACAGGTGCATGTTTTGACGCAAACCTAGACGTACTACATAATCAGTTAAACTGGCCCTCAGTAAAAGAAAGACTTTTCACAGGCACTATCAACATATTCCATAAAGTTGTAAAGGAAAAACAGCCAAAATGCATTTTCAGTCGTTTAAAAACAGTTAACACCGCACATTCTCACAACACAAGACTAGCGCAGAAAGGAGCATTCCTGCTACCTAAACCCAGAACTAATGCCATTACTCGAACCTTCTTATACAGAGCTATCAGAACATACAACACTCTACCAATTCACATTACATCCTCAAATCCACGTGCATTCAAAGTAAAAATCTGGTCATGGACAAAAACTCAAAGACATAAAAACTCACCTATCAGCTCATGGTGGTAAACTTGACTATGTCCCATCTGTATATTTCATGACCTCTGACCTCCACAATATCTAATATATGATAATATTATGTACATGTATGATATGATATGATAATAATGTTTTTGTTTATGTTAATTGAATGAGGATAATGATGAATTGATTGATTGATTGACGTTATGAGTAATTTAATGTATTGCATAATATGATAAGTTAAGAATGTTAATGATTGATTTATGCTAGTTGTCTGATCAACATTATCTGTATAATTTGTTGTTATGTATTTTATTCATTGTGTGTAAAGGACTCCAGGAAGAATAGTTCAATGTAACTAATGGAGATTCCTAATAAACAAACAAACAAACAAACAAACAAATACCTTCTCCGTACGAACTTGTAGGGAATCCGACGGATTTTGGATCACGCAGACACGCCATAGAACTTTACGTGCAGGCAAAACTTTATGTGCCATCGGGCTGCGGATTCACCCCCGTACGTACCAGTACAGTCTGAACGTTTTCAGAAATACGTGGCGGACGTGGCCTCTAAAAACGTACGGACAAATTGCACGCATGGCGGGTTGTGCCCTTAGCTAGTTAAGCGCATCACGTAGTCAAACGTCAGATTGCCCAACTGAACAGAAGCCACCGCAAATCGTCAGTTCGTGACGTCGTTGACAAATTAGTTTTCAATTCGAGGTATCGAATCTAGTGCAGTGCGCGTAGAAATGTGCCGGTAACCGTTAAGGTGGTATCTCACTGCACTTGGGGCACTGGTGCGGCACTGCATGGTTCGAAAGATTACTCAACAAAAGTCAGAGATAAAGAACGAAGTTTCTCACGTTTTGTGTATTTTGTTGTCTTCTATGTCATACGTTAGCGTATTGCTCAATATCTAAATTGGCGAAAAAGCACAACAATGCCGCAATGAGCGAACCCCGCAGTGCCACACCAGTGCCCCAAGTGTAGTGAGATACCACCTTTACTGGTCTTCCTGAATTTTCCAGTTAGCTTTGCCGGCAATACTAAATTTGCCATAATACTAAGCCTGGTCTCCCTCATGCAGACCCTTAACGTAGTAATCTTTATCGCATTCATATTCATTTTATCTATGATGTTTTTATTAACACAGAGTGTGTGATATTAAACTAATCTCTACCTAGATTCCCGACATATTAGTTTAGGTTCTATGCGGTCTTTAGATCTGCATAACAGGAAACCGTCAGTTGGAAACCGACTGAACTGATGATTTATGTGTCAGGCACTAAACACGGAAAAGGCAATTAAATGGTTGATTGATTTATTGATTTAATTGAAACCCATAGCCAGGATAAAACCAAACCCAAAATTCTATCAAAGCACATGTTGATAGGTATTATGAGCTCAAAGTTTCGTGTGCGACATAAATTGTATCGCCACGATATTGTTTTTGATTACATCATGTCATAATACTTTCCATAGCTGAGTTGTATTTTGATTGCCAAATACTGTATCTATCCATGTTTTGTTAAAAACGTCAAACCGACTTTTGTGTATTTCAGAAACAGGCTAAATAAGGCTATAGAAATAGGCAACAATCTATGTAACTTCATGAACACAACTTGATGATAATTGCTTCTTATGTTTGTATTATTATACTGTCTGTACACGTAGATGTGAATGTTAATAAAGGTTTAAAAGAATAGCTGCGTTGGTTGAAAGAAATGGAGAAACCTATAAGAAAAAACGTTCGTCATTCCGTCCTAAGAAATGTTGCACATGACGTTGTTGATTGGAATGGAACAATTTCAACAATAATTCGTGTGCGACATGAATGTTTTCATCACAATACCATGTTTTCTCACCATGTCATCATGCTTTCCATAGCTGCCTTGGTTGAATGAAATGGAGAAAACCAAACGAAAACCATGTTAAGAAACCGTCTTCCAGTCTTAAGAAATATCACACACGACGTTATGGATTGTAACCATTTTATCCTGGCCCCTCTCAGCGGACCGCCGCCTCTACCACGTGTCTTGATTAGATTCGTGACAGATGATGAAACCCACAGCGCGACCGCTGTGAACTTTCCGGTTATTTTTTCTACATCATGACATCATGATTTCCTTAGCTGCTTTGGTTGAAGTGAAGAAACCCATAAGAAAATAAAGAAGAAACCCTTAAGAAAAACGACTGGAGAAAAATCACCAACGACGTTGTCGAATGTAAGCATTATTTTCCTGACCAGTCTCGGCGTACCACCGCCTCCACCACGAGTTTTGATTAAGGTGGTATCTCACTGCACTTGGGGCACCGGTGCGGCACTGCGGGGTTCTAAAATTACTCAACGAATTTCAGAGATAAAGAACGAATTTTCTTACGTTCTGTGTATTTTGTTGTCTTCTAAGTCATACTTTTACGTATTGCGAAATATCTTAATCTTAATTTAAAAGATGGTAGAAAATAACAGTGATGCAAGCTTGACGCAAGTGCAGTGAGAGTGCACCTTAAGGAAAGAAGAAATATCACACACTCGGTTGTAACCATTTTTTTTTCCTGACGTATCACCGCCTTTCCTCTCCCCTTGTCTTGATTAGATCCATGACATATGATGAAACGTACAGCGCGACCGCTGTGAACTTTCCGGCTTCCCACCGCGCACAGTCATGCGCACACGGCCTCCTTTTAGTCATCTCGTTGTCCCGGGTAACGGGGCTGGCAACAGTCTTGCGTCACTTCAGCTGACGTTTTATCTTCTACTGCAATGCGAACGGTCATCCGCCGCCATCGCTTCTTCCTCTCCCCGCCTAGTACGTGTAGGCATCCTGACTGAGAAAGCTGACTCTTCACACGGTGCTGCCATGCTGTCTACACCGCTGGTTTCACCGTACTGAGGCTATCTATCGGAGTGGAAAGACAAGGCAAACGGAGGAAGAGCGTCCTTACACCGAAGAAAGTTCCCGCAAGCCGCCTGGTCGTCGGGCTGGCATGGGATTCACCTATGTGCACGTACGTGGTGTCGTGACGGTGAGTAATCCTGTCTAGTTATTTCCGTCTAACGATAGCTCACCTTTATCCGGGGGTGGGGGTGACTTATATCCGTTGGTTAAAAAGAAAACAAAGATGCTAAGTCAACGGTTGGTGGTTTCAAATTGCAACATTTGTTTCAAATCAGTTTGAAGCCACCGTCAGTCGACTTGACGGTAAAAAGTCCTGTCTCGTTATTTCCGTCTAGCGATAGTTCACATCTATCCGCGGGGTAACCTATATCCGTTGTTTTGAAAAACAAGGTATCTACTGAGGGATGTTAAGTCAACGGTTGGTGGTTTCAAATTGCAATAGTTGTTTCAAATCAGTTTGAAGCCACCGTCCGCCGACTTGACATTACAATTATTACCCCGTTTCTAAAAACAACGGATATAGGTTACCCCACGGATTACCAAGGTTACCAAAGCTGGATAAAGTGGCCGATTGAATGTGATAGCTCTACGTTACTGACCTCACAGATATCATTGCGTGGGTGCCAAGTGATTATGAGGCTGTGAAATACAATATAAGTTCAACAATGAGGTTCTGCCTGGATGGTCATACTGTCGTGATCGCGCATTACTATTTTATGAGGGTGTTGAGTGGTGTTTGTGTCTGTATAGCGCTCGTATAGTGAGGGTCTGCATGGGGGGGTGGGGAGGGGGTGACAACGATTTACGCTGAATTCAGAAGATCCCCCTACGTATTACGCTAAATCAAGGAAGGTAATTACGCTTAATTTGGTCACCTCACTACGATTTACGTGGATAAGATGGCTTTCCCTACGAATTACGGGGAAAAATAAGCTGCCAACGCCTTACGGAAAAGAGCATGCAGACCCTCTATAGTGTCTGGCTCCGATATAGAATATTCAATGATACATCATGCGCTGTTACATGACAACACAGCAAGCGCAAGCATATCCAAGTGATTTTTCATGACACCGATTTCAAAGTAACGAAGATGAAAACACAACACTTCTTACCCCAGAGCGATACCACACTGCGCTAGATTATTCTACACTTTACTGTGCCGAAAAACGTTATATTTAACGTGACATGCAAACATAACAGGATATTCTCAGTGACACTCACGCCATAGTGGTCTAGCAATACAGGATATCGCGTACCATAAGATGTCACTACACTACACTACACCACATTTCAGTACACTACATTACGCTATACTACACTACACTGCGCTACACATAAAACCAGTACCGTAAATTACAATACACTTCACTTTTGACAACATGACACAAAAACATAACCATATATACAAACGTATTTTAGTCTTATTCAGTGGCTCAACAATGCAAACACACCACACCACACCACACCACACCACACCACACCACACCACACCACACTACACTACACTACACTACCCTACACATCAGACCAGTACGTATACAGTAATCTACTCTACATTTCACCGTGCCCCAAACCCTATCGCTTCACGCCAGCTTGACTCCGTCTCGCCACCACTCCGCCTACAGCGTAACAACACTACACAGCATAACACAACACTACACAACACAACACAACACAACACAACACTATACTACACAACACTACACAACACTACACAACACAGCACAACACAGCACAGCACAACACAGCACAACACAACACAACACAGCACAACACTATACAGCACAGCACAACACAACACTACACCACAAATCACAACACAACACAACACAACACCACAACACACCACAACGCAACACAGCACAGCACAGCACACCACAAATCACAACACAACACAACACAGCACAGCACAGCACCACACCACAAATCACAACACAGCACAACACAACACAACACAATATAGCACGGCACAGCACAACACAACACAACACAACACAACATCACACTACACAACATCACACTACACATCAAGTCATCACGTATACGTTAATCTACTCTACATTTCACCGTGCCCCAAACCCTATCGCTTCACACCAGCTTGACATCGTCTCCCCACCACTCCGCCTACATGCCCAGCGTAACCCAGCACGGCAAAGCTCTCAACACAACACGGTGCATTCATCCATTAGCAAGCAAATATCCGACAAGAGGAGTCCATTATGTCCGGTGTCTCCCATCCATCATGTTCCAAAATGTCTAGATCACATCGTGTCACGACTGTACGTCTCTGTCTTTGGGGATACTATTTTTGGTGTTTATTTTCAGGATCAAAATATGCAAAAACTGTACACAATTAAGGCCGCAAGGTTCCAAAATCAAATTTATTTGTTAAGTCAATTAAACTCTGTTACTGTTATACTTTTAAACAACATTGTGGCACAACTGCAAGTCTGTCTTGGGGGTTAATATTTTTGCGTGGCTGCTGACAGGATCAAAATACGCGAAAACTGTGTACCAAGGAAATTGTAAATTCTAACCATGAAAATAAGTCACAAGTCATAAGTCACTTGAATCTAATTTGATCAGTTGAACCCTAGCCGCATTCCAAATTTTATTGTCATCTATCGAATTGTGATGATTTTTTTTTCAATTTCAGTTGCTAAATTTCAAATGATCAGATTTTAGGTTCTTTGATCTATTCATTAGCTTTATTATCTACTAAGTATCTATATGTTATGATTAAGTTGTTATCGGTACAAATTGTAATATTTTCTTTTGTTATGTCCCTTTTAGTTATTATAGTTGATAATTTGTAATATGGAGAATTGCAGCTCATAGAACATATCGGTTCCCTCATTCACACAACACAATTCACAGGTATTTTGTTTAGACGTCTCTATGCTTTTGTTATTGTTATTGGTTATTGGGTGGGCCGACTACTCACTCTTTGCAGCCAGGGGCTGAATTGCGAGGAGCTTACAATTGGCGGGGCTAAATCGCAAGGGTCTGGAGCGAGCTGCCATTCGGCGCCACTCAGGTGACCTCAATACGACTGTCGCAAGTGTCTGGAGCGAGCTGCCATTCGGCGCCACTCAGGTGACCTCAATACGACAGTAATTGCCCCTTGTGCGGCCTAGGTACTGTAGGATTTGGACCACTTACACCGCACCATCGCACGTGTGGCGGGTTCTTTAACGTGCCTGGGGTATGACACGGGACCTCCATTAATGTTTTTACTTCTTTTTATCATGTTTTTATCACGTGGTAAATAAATACAACAAAACAAACAAAACAAGTTCCATAACAATCCAAACCATATATATAGCTTAGTGAAATATGCCTTAAACAAAAAACACCGTTACAGACAATACCAAAAACGGAACCTCTTTGGCTTGGCTCTGCATCTAATGACGTATACAGAGAGGCTATTACGGACCTTTTGTGCTGCGACACAGCTATATAAAGGTTGGTATAAACACCGATCCATGGCTAGTGACGACATTAATTATGGGTACACAAAGACATTTAAACGTGCCTTGATGGCTAGCTGGAATGGAATCAATATCCACCACTAAGATTAGAGGAGAAGTAAAATACGTTCATCTTTATCGTAAAGCGTTTATCCTCCTTTCCCTTTTCCTATATATTTGCTAGGTCACAGATATATAAAGGTTGGTACAAACACCAATCCGTGCCTAGTCAGGAGTTTAATTATCAGGTTCGAAGAAACCTAAGTGTATCTTGATTTACCACTCAGATAAGAGGAAAAGTAAAATACGTTCATCTCAATCGTAAGCATTTATCATCCTTTTCCTGTCAGTCAGAGGACTATATATTTGCTAGGACACAGCTAGATAAATGTTGGTGCAAACACCAATACGTGACTAGTCAGGATTTTAATTATTGGGCTCTTAGAAACCTAAGTGTAGCTTGATTTAACCCCCTGATAAGAGGAAATTTTAAAGTAAAATACCATCGTCTCTATCGTAAAAAGCGTTTAACCTCCTTTTCCTGTCAGTCAGAGGACTATTATTTTCTAGGACACAGCTATATAAATGTTGGTGCAAACACCAAATCTATGGCTAGTGAATACTTTAATTATTGGTACACAAAAGCTTGGTGGCTAGCTGGAATGGAATCAATATCTACCACTCAGAAAGGAGGAAAGGTAAAATAGGTTCATCTCCATCGTAAAACGTTTATCGTCCTTTTCCTATCCGTCAGAGGACTATATATTTGCTAGGACACAGCTATATAAAGGTTGGTGCAATCCGTGCCCAGTGAGGACTTTAATTACTGTAAATGCAGAAACTTTCGCGGTGGTTTAATGTTCGCGGTGACCGCTTCACCGCGCACTTAAAACCACCGCGAACATTTTTCCATGGCAGCAGGGACTGTACAGTACATCGTGCTACCGCGAACTTAAAACCACCGCGAAAAGTCCCTTTACCCGCTACAGCGAAATTAAATCCCCGCGAGCTTAGATACATTTACAGTATTGGGCTCGAAGAAACCTAAGTGTAGCTTGATTTACCACTTAGATAGAAGGGATAGTAAAATACGTTCATCTCTATCGTTAAGCGTTCATTGCCCTCTTCCTATCCGTAACAGGACTATAAATTTGCTAGGTTGGAACATGTACCACAACTGGGCAATGGATGGCATTTTGAGAACGCAATAAAATCAGTTGATATCAGCAGAGAGGTTGATATCGTCATTACGGAAGCCTTGATTATGTTCTGCCTTTGGTCATTTCCGGAATCGAAACATTCTAGTCTCAAACCTAGCCGCGAGGTAATTTGCATGTCATTTTTAAGAACTGTAAAAATTGTTTAGTTGAGCAAATTCCTCTCTTATTTGTAAACGGTGAACATGGAAATTACAAACCGTTTATGGAAAAAGAGGAACTTTAGGTCCGTTCTTTATAAATGATACGTCAAACCTAGCCTCCTTCACCGGCCTCTCAGTGGTATTGGCGGAAGTGTTTTTTTTGGGGGGGGGGGGTGTCCTAGGCTTTTCTGGGCGGTAATGTGGAAGGTCAATTCACGATTTTTAACCAGGAGTACGGAAATAGGAAATATTTCAATCACTGGCGTATTCCCGGCTAAAAATATCGAATCAATGACCACAGAGAGGCCGGTGAAGGAGGCTACTTCAAACCAAGAAAGAAAGATCCTTTGTCCAACAAATCAAGATATGCCCAGACCCGCCATGTAGAGAAACATGCCCATCATTAAACACCTGGTAGTGGTGACCGATGGACTGGCAGCTCAGTAGGGTTTAGCCCGTAGGAGGGTGTTAATCTTTATAACATATAGACAAGTGACAGGTTGAAAACACAGCACAGCATATTTCACATAGGAACTGTCCTAGTTTCCGTATTTGCAATATGTTTGAGCTGTACACATGTCCTTATATTACCTCTTCTTGTACTTCTTGCGCATAAATAGGTTATTACTTCCATGAAATATCATGGAGGTTGTATTTTCACTATCGTTTGTGTGTGTCTGTCTGTAAACAAGATAAGTCAGGAACGACTGGGTGGATTGGTTTCATACTTGATGTTTTGGCGGGGTGTGATGAAAGCTGGAAATGATTAGATTTTGAGCCCTCTAGCGGCTTCCCTCTGTACTGTAGCCTAACTTGGCGTTTTCTTTGCTTTATCTTTCTACCGGTGGGGGAGATCGATTCACGTACATTATGTATTTTCATGTATGTATATGCTTATTCAATTATTTACTTAATATAGTCCTGTCTAATAAATTATTTTCAATAGCGGCGCTGAAATAAGTTGAGTGCAACTTAAGTCCGCCGTCACTTTTTTCTTCGTACCTTTATTTGTATCAAATCAATGTATTTTTTTCAATTTAAAGAAATAACGATTGTCTACCTACAAGACATGGCTGCCGAATTCATACATATCCTCAAGGAGGTTACATAATGTCCTTGGTATCCTGGTTCTCCGGGCATTCTGCATTTTTCACGGCTTAATTGTGAATAAGTCCCAGTCCTCTCCCGTCCTGACGCCCAGGCCAACCACCCGTTCATCCATCTTCCACGGTTATACTGCCCCACAGGGCTTATGCACTGAGATGCACCCATGGAATTTCATATGCTTAGTACCAGGGGAATTGCAACAATACTTATCGAATAGACAATTTCTTAAAGGGAGGAATATTTTAGAAGTAATAGCATCTTTCGCAGTTTCACTTATTGATTTTTATGCTTATCTACCTCCGGTTAAATTGTATGTCCCTTTTAGCTATTGCAAGTCAGAAAAACACGTTTGATGTCAAACATTTTGTTTCCTATGCTTAATATCCTGGGACTTGCAACAATACGAGGTTTGAAATTATCGAACAGACAATATCTTATAGGGAGGAATATTTCAAAACTAATAGTATTTTCGCGGTTTTAGTTATTGATTTTGTCTAACGTTACTTATCTACCACCGGCTACATTATGTGTCCCTTTTGTAGCCATTGCAAGTCAGGAACAAATGTTTGATGTGAAACATTTTGCATAGAAATGGTATTGAAGTGAAGATCAAACCATCCGACTGCCACGTCGCGTTCTCATTTTTGTTATTTTTGTCTCCCTTTTAGCTTTCATCGCCAATCGAACGTAACATTGCTATAATTCATGTTTTCTTTCCGGATGTATCAACGCGCTTTTCTGTGCGACATGCTTGGCTGACTTTGTCGAGAGGCTTTGTCGTCTTTCCGGAGGTGCGTTTGTTGTTGCCACTTGCACTGAGTGTACATGACAGCCCTCTCAAATCCATCTGTACCCAGTACTAAGATCCGGGTGTTGTATTACATTTGAAGCAACGGCAACTGCGCTTGAGTTTCCGTCTGTGTCTCGGATGCCAAGTCCACTCATTTCTCTCCCACGCAGTAAATTGACAACGTTGCTCTTAGCTGTTTGCAGTGTGTGTGGTCGGTGTGAGAGGAAAATGCATACTAATGCCCCGGCTTTGCTGCCTTTCCGAGGCTTGTGTCGGATGGTAAATAGTCCCCCCAAAGGCGTGCAAACTCAGAATAAAAACATCCCAGGAATACTAGGCGTCTACCAAGGACACATTAGCTCTATCGTCTGAAAGAGACCGTGGCTCCTGGAAATCTTTTTGAGACTGGCTTCACACGCAAGTCAGCAAAAATAAAAAGACTGGTATTCACGGACAAAATGCAGTATTTTTGTTTCATTTTTTTAATTTTAATTTTAATTTTAATTTTAATTTTAATTTTAATTTTAATTTTAATTTTAATTTTAATTTTAATTTTAATTTTAATTTTAATTTTAATTTTAATTTTAATTTTAATTTTAATTTTAATTTTAATTTTAATTTTAATTTCAATTTTAATTTTAATTTTAATTTTAATTTTAATTTTAATTCTAATTTTAATTTTAATTTTAATTTTAATCTTAATTTTAATTTTAATTTTAATTTTAATTTTAATTTTAATTTTAATTTTAATTTTAATTTTAATTTTAATTTTAATTTTAATTTTAATTTTAATTTTAATTTCGACCTTAATCTTAATCTTAATCTTAATCTTAATCTTAATCTTAATTCTAATTTCAATTTCAATTTCAATTCTAATTCTAATTCTAATTTCAATCTTAATCTTAATCTCAATCTCAATTCTAATCTCAATCTCAACCTCAACTTCAACTTTCAGCTTCCAGTTGGAAAGAATGAAAAGGGCTATTCGTGGCAACAAGGAAATTGGATCAGTGACGCTGGGAGAATTATAAAAAAACAACACAATTAGGCTTCTTTCACCCATTCACGCAATTGAATTATGTGACATGTTGTCTATTGAATCGTGTAATTTTGCGCACCTTCATGTAGGCACGTAGACCATGTTTACAGTACACTTACATCAACGGTAACAGGGATGGTAACACCGTAACAGACACGAAAGGTGCATGGACTATTTGTTAATAATTCTAAGGACTAAAACATGCTTTTGTATATGCACATGTACATACTCTAACATGTACCTTTTGTGGACCATGAGATGAAAACAACGATTCATTTAAACATATGAAACTTGATAAGATAGTATTTACTTTGACATAACGTTAACACATTTTAGAGATCGCCGAGCCATAGTGACTTAACCAAGGATCAGTCGCCACCACCTGCAAATTCAAGCTGGTAGATACACCCGAACTCCTGCATTGCCATTGTCATTATAATCAAAGTGTTATATATATAACCAGGTTAAGAAATGTTAACGCACGTTACAGCACAGCGTGAAAATCAGAAAAACCCACCATTACAACAGCATATGGCAGCAAATCTAACGAAAACAAAGACATCCGTCAATAGTTTCATCAGGTTGGTAGATCAATTGCACAAAGTCTTCTTCGTTGCACAACCTCCTGTTAATTCTTCCGTAATATCGTAGTATAAATAAGAGGAATTTGTTCAAAAGAAAACATAGACAGTTTTGAAATCAAGCAGTCAAGCATTCAAATCGTCTCTTCTGTTCACATCGGTAGTCACGTATCTGCACAACACGGGTATGTGATACTGGAGGTGTAAATAACAAAGTACTAATGGCACAAGCAGTCGTGTTTCAGAGATTTAGAATTCCACATTGAATTTCTCCGGGGGAGCATGGCTCACCTGGCACATTCAGCGCTCGTACTCAAGTTCATTTTTTCTATTTGCTTTTGGACAGACGAGGACAGTGTGGCACTGCACTGAAGTTTATGTGAACTTAAACTAACAGTGCCACATACAGAATATCTGTGAAGGAAAAGGTAGCCTTTTCTTTTACTTCCCGACCGAAGTCAGCATTTTTACACCTGGGTGAAGTACCCAGTTTTGCACCTGGGTGGAGTGAGGAAAGTCGTGTTAAGTGCCTTTCCCAAGGGCACAACGTCGGGGGCACGGAAAGTATATAAAACTCGTGACCTATAGAATCCGAACCGAACGATCTAGACAGCAGTTACGCCACGCACGACGCCACAAGTTGCTGGCGCACTTGACGTCAGGGTTAGCGACAAGGCTATTGATATGAGGAATGTCTTGAGTAACTCTAGCAATCAGGGCAGTTTATGTTTATTTCATGGATAAAAGTATTCGACGATACCTCGCCAACGCAACCTTCAGCGCACAAGACAACACCAGGGGCTGGTAGAAACCATCAGATTCCATTTTTTTAAACTAAAAGCCTGCGTCATGGTTCAAACGAACGTCGGTCGAAGTTGAAGATCCGCTGGAGCTCGCCGAATTTCAAAATCGCTCGAGCGTTGATCGTATTTTCTGCTGAAAATACTTAGTATGCCCCCTCAGAAATTGGATAGGATTCGGGCAACGCCTATCCAACACCTATGGTTATTCCCCATGAGTTATGGACGAAGTAAGAATCGCCAAACCTGGTAGAAAGCCAATATTTGGATCCGGATCAACTTTAATTTCTGACTTGTGATATGTAGGACATGGGTTGAGTGGTCGCGCACGCTAAGAATAATGATATCAACAGGAATTTTGCGATTGGCCAATCCAAAATTTCATAAAAAGAAAAAAAAATCGTCGCCGAGGCCTCGCTGAATTTAAGCGTAACTTCCAAGCCGGCATAATCGCCAAGACGTCGGTCGTTATTCGGCCGAAAATGCGCATTTGGAGCTTTTTAAATGACATTTTGGATTGGTCTATCGCAAAATTCCTGTTATATCATTGTTTCTATGGTGCCCTACATATTTCCAAAAACCCAACATTGCACTACATTGTTTCTATCATGCCCTACATATTTCCCCAAATCCGGAAATTAATGTTGATCAAAATATTACCAATTTGCCGGTTTAGTCCGTCGATTCTCACTTCGTCCATGATGCTGCCATCTCATGGGCGATATATAATCATCGGTGATGAACAGACGTCGCCCGAGCCCCGTCCAAATGGACCGATCCTGTCGAACGCCATATCGAACAAATAGAGTCCCTTATTCTATTTCGAACACGTCCGTCAAAAACTGCCCCCGTGGGACAGAAATGGCTATAGATCGTTTTCACAATGACGTCACAGTCGCGTTCGAACGTTCGAACGGCCATGTTGGATGATAAGCGGCTCGATCTCCATACGGCTGTGTGTTGCACGTGGTGGACCCGTTCGTGGAAAGAAGCCTTTTTTATTCAGAAACGGACTGGATGTTTGCCGTGCTAACTGCGAGTTCCATAAACACTCGCTGTTTCTATTCAACAACATTACCTGTATACAGTCCGTCCTATTTTCAATAACTTGATTAAACCACTCTCCTACTAGCCCACCAACAGTAGCCCTGCCGCGGAGTTTGTGCATGCTTTTTAAAAAAAAAATTTGGGAGAAAGTTGGTTTCTGGTACAGTGTATGTCATGGACGTATACCATGTTACACGAAAATGTCAGCACTGCTGAGCTTGTTCTATTTCTTCTTCATAAAACACGGCACATGGCGTCCTGAGTACTGCCCCCGATGTTCTGTCGTTAATCAAGCGAGGATTGAAAATTGTTTGGCTTGTTCACGAGGAACGAAAATCGAACTTTTTCACCCACGATTGTGTAGCTGGTAGAACAAAACAAAAATTTCTTCAGCCGCAAACTTTGCCTAAGGCAAGACAAAACATGTCAATGCGGAACTTACACGTGTTAACGGGCACAATACACCCCTCACGCGCATCTCAATCGTTGTGTCAGTTTTACGCTCAGCACGGCCCAGTACGCTTACCTAAAAGTATGAGGCGAGGTGCGTATTGTGCATACGACTGGTATGATCATATGAAGAAAAATGTCAATACGGACCTCAGATGGACTTGATATATACGCTCGTGTGACTGCACCTGAAGGATTGCACATGCGTACACATTCAAGTCCGTATGAGGTTCGTATGAAATTCTTAGCCCCCACCGTGCTCCACAGGTCGCTGGAAAAATAAAATTGGACAAATATATACAGATAACATGCCAGAGGAGTTAGCTAGGTCGCAGGCCATACTCCCTCGGCCAACTAACTTCTCTAGCATGTTATCTGAGTGTCTATATTTGTTTAATTTCTGCTTTTTCCAAGTGATATATGTGAAGCCTGATAGAGACAAATAGTCCATAGGTACCTCATACGAACTTTGATAAAGATTCTTTATTGAGACACGGCAAAAGTACAGAGACTTTCGTAAGGTCTACATGTACAACAGATATACGCACGTGTGACGGCACCCTTACACAAAACTTTGACAGCCCCTTCCGTATCTCGCACGATTTCAGTATTGAATCGACAAAGTGTGGCGTGTCTTCCAGCGAGCTTTGCGCTTGTGGCGAGGGAAGCTTCTACAAGTCTGGTCGAGTTCTGTCACCTCCATGTCGCGACGGGCACTAAACGCAATTTGGCATCTGACTAAACATGTGCTAAGCATTCTCAGAGTTTGAACTTTCAGTATCAAGTGCAACGTTACAGTCTGTCGCAATTACGTCAGCGCTAGCAGCCCTGATTCGTATGTTTAACGTTAGTTGATCAACTGAATTGTAATTTTGTAAACAGACCTTTCTAATACACATGTTGACAAAGCCAAAATACGGAAAAAAGACGCGCGCACGAACTTATTTAATACCACTATCCCGCTGGCCCCCACTTGCCTCACGGAGTTAGGGTCGGGGAAGCGCTAAATCTTGCCCCTTGTTAGGCAAGTGGACAGTGAGGGCCAGCTCGTGCACGTGCGCGCATATGTGGTGGGGATTGGTAGCTAGTCCTCTGCACGCCACCTGTCAGTGAAAGGATATCACCCAGGGTAGCCGGGCCAGGTACAGTGAATGATCGCGGTTTTTGCGAGGCCGCTTCACCGCGAACTCTAAACCACCGCGAACACTCCATTTCCCGCTACCGCAAAAGTAAATCCTCGCGATCGGCACCAGCATTAGATCGTTGAAAAAAGTGCCATTTTTAAAAGTAGATAGATCAAGACGTATTATTGCAACTTTGTCCAGATTATTGCAACCTTGGCTACATCACTTAATGATTCACAGAATGGAGACAAAACAGCACACTTGAACCCGCAAGTAACTTTGCTGGTGCCGTTCTGTGTTCTAGTCATCCAGGTTATCATCCAACATGGCGCCCACGCGTGATCGAACGGTTTTCGAACGTTCTGTGAAAACGATCTATTTTTGACGGAGGTGTTCGAAATAGAACCATGATCGAACAGGGGGCGGGGTTTTGGGATCGGTCCATTGTGAAGGGGCAGATTTTCAGCGAAATCTACAGCCGATGTTGAAATTTGCGAACTCTGACCGACCCACAAATTCGCATGAATGGTAAAGCCGGCTCGGCATCTTATTAGCAGTCTTGTTTGGCGGACAAGTGCGCGGTATACGAGACAGAATGTCTCGCACGACATACCATTGTTTGACCATGAGCCAATTTCTGAATTTTTCTGCCTAAAAATGCTCATTACAAACTGACGTAATGTATCTATGTCACATTGATGAACATCACAAGACCCCTCGGGGCCTTCTGGGTATGAATATTCCCTGCTTTGATCTCGTATGAGTTTCCTGTTGGTCGCCAGAGGGCAGGGAACTTCAATCAGGATACTTCAATGCGGCAGCTGTCTGTGTAATCTTTTAGCGCTCGCCCACGCCCCCTCTTGTTAATCGGTTGGTACAGTCCAGCGCTGGCAGTTGACAGTGGTGTGAGAGACTAGAGAGGTACAGATTTCTACCTCTGTGCGTTTGCGACCGAACCTGGAGAGGCTAACTTCACGGCCTGGCGTCTCTGTATCGTCAGCATGTTATTTTTACCTCTCGTCCACGTCCCTTCTTGTTAATCGGTTGGTACGGTCCAGCGCTAGCGGTTGACTGTGGTTCCAGAGAGGCACGTTTGCTACCTGTACGTTTGAGACGGAACCTGGGCATCTAACCTGCGAGCCTGGCGTGTCTGTATCGCCAGCATGAACTTTTTGTCCCTTATAGGGCCCTATATCGGACAGACAACCTCGCCACACGTGGATTTACTCCCGACTTACTGCAATGGTTGGGTGGAATCTCTGGACAGCTTGTCAGAGTTGGTGTCACAGGTAACGTTACAGATTGTACGTGTGTTGACGTGAAGTGGCGCTTCCGTCTGTTGCGCTTCTGTGTCTGCCGACGAGATCTTAAATAGGTTGCACGTAGATGTAGTTCTTGGTCATATTTCTCAATGAATTCGATCGACATTTAGCCGTTTCTTCCAATTATATTGCCCCTTTTTATATATTACTAATTAAAAAGAATGGAATATGTTTAATGAATAGCAATCTCGGCAGTACATTGCCTGATGTTTGATATCTGATATTCTAGACAGTTCTGTAGAGTTTGTCGTTGAGATAGTCTTCTTTTCACACACTAAGGAATACACTAAGGAATTTTGTGGATGTAGTTCTTGGTGTTATTTCTCAACGAAATGGTCCGAAATTTAGCCGTTTATTCCAGTTACTTAGTGCATTGCCTTTTTGCCCAATGAAGAAGGATGGAAGATGCTTTGGGAAAGTGTATCTTGACCAAAATTTGCTTGATGCTTGACATCTGATATTTTAGATAGTTATGTAAAATGTGTTGCTCAGATCTTACTCTTTCAATACCTAAAGATCACAGAATTTCGCGCGGTTAGAAAGATGTCATAAGCTTTTTCTGGGAATCAAGTTCAATGTTTTATCATCTTCGGGTCCAAATCCCAGTGCCCAAGAGTGCAATGTTGATTAACCAAGCATACGTTCTTACTAATATATATATATACTAATCTCTTGTCAATAACGTTATGTTTCCAATGGCATGTATTTGTAGGTAGGCTTAACTGTGGGTTGTTTATTTGCTTGTTTGTTTGTTTGTTTGTTTGTTTTCGGACATAATAATTTGAGAATCTTCGAACGAATTTCTATGCTATTTGATACATCAATAGGTGTCATCATGATGAAGAGGAGGGTAAGGTGGATTGTAGAACCCTAGCGACTGTCTATGATATTGCAACAGACCTCACAGTTTTGTAGATTTTTACGGACCAACTATGGATTAGTAAGCATTGAGAAAAAGGCACGATTTTCGATACATTCAAATATGTATTGACAATGGTAAACGATTTTAAATGTCCGCGTTAAGTTTGTAACGGCAATGTGAGTACTAAAGCAATTGAGAGCCAAATTTTCGAGCCCTGCTAATCCGTAAATTTTTAAGAACCGAATGAACCATTATTATATTACTATAATTATCAACTTTAGTCTGTGTAACACAAACTCCGCTGTCCAGGGCTGTAACTGGCCCCTCCCCTTCTAGGGGACCGGTGGATGTTTGGCAGGCTGCTATAAGCGAGATTTAATTAGGCTATATCAACTTGTTGCGCAATATTAAAATCAAGAAATGAAGGCTTATACAAAATAAACAATAAACAAATCAAGGGTTGCGCAATCCCAGTTTTGATCATTTCTATGCTCGCACAGCGTTCGCCATGTAGTGAAGATGGTTCTAAGCGGCCATGACAAATGTATATTGCCATAGGAGACAGCCCGGATATCTGTATGTAATTTCGCATGCAGAGTTTTCAGTTATGTCTGCAGGACTCCTACGCTGATGTGTTCAGCTGTCGGCGGTGAAACCTCCCAGTACCGCCGTTTGTCTTCCTGGTAGGAGCCATGCGCGCTAATGCCAATATAACGTCCTTGGTGATACTAACCGCTTAACAACCAACCATAAGCACTTCACGACATATTCTCACAATAATAATAATAACAATAATGATAATAATGATGCTGTTGATAATAATGATGATGATGATGATAACGATAATAATGATAATATCAATGATGGTGATGATGATGTATTAAAGGGTTGATGTCTACAAAAATTATTGCTTTCCCAGAACTATCGTAAAGTGGACTTTGTTATCACCAAGCACAAAAGGAGCATCTATACCTGCTATATAGATACAGAGTGGACGTCACTTGAAGACAGAAGGAAAATGTCCAGGCTCTCCATGATGTACAAAATGACCAATAAACTGGTGGACGTACAGACTGACAAGTATCTGATACCAGCTCAGAAAATCTACATTTTTCAATCATCAAAACCTGTCAATGGCACACCGAATCAATGCGTGTCCTCATTAGGGACTGATATGGCTACTATGACATGCCCGGAGGAGGGCTGGTGCACTGGGGGCCATTAAGGATTTTTTTGGCCTAAGGGGAGGGCCATCGAAAATTTTGTTGAGCCGGAGTAACCCTGAAATACAGGAAATGAAGTTTCAGATGGTCAAGATTTCAAATTCTTCTGGACGCCCCTTTCGCTTCCGGTGCCCACGACGCTCCGGCGCTCGTCGCCATCAACATTTTTTTCTCTCACGGAAATGCCATGACATTTAGCACAGTCTGTCAGCAAAGTTTGTCGGTTAATGTCCTTTAACGTTCTTAAAACGTAATGTATCTCCTGATGTTCCAGACCAAGATGGGTGAGAAACAATTAGGTCCTGGTTCAGGTCCGGACATGAATTTGATCCTCTGTACCTGTACCGTACCTGTACCTGAATTTTATATACCGGTACTCACCCCTAAACGTAATGTATCTCCTGGTGTTCCAGACCCAGATGGATGAGAAACAATTAGGTCCTGATTCAGATCCGCACCTGGACCTGATCCTCTGTACCTGTACCGTACCCGTACCTGTAATCCTAATGTATCTCCTGGCGTTGCAGACTCAGATGGGTGAGAAGCTGAACAAAGACATCAATGCGAACGGGGACCTCAGTACCACGCCGCCGGTGGCCGCGGAGCCGGAGGAAATCTTCGTCCTGCCGGGTACAGTCACCACAGACGATCGGGGCGGCCTGTCACCCTCCACCGAGAGGCTAGACGATGCCAGATCGGTAAGTTCATCTCTCCTCGTATGTTCTTGTTCTTGTTTTGATACTGTGTAACACCCCTTAGTGTTGGGACAATCCACCCAGGGCGCAGTAGTTCTGTTTTATTGGCCGTTCCTCGGGTGTTGTAACACCTCTTCCTTGAACTTAACGGGATTAGCTTGAAGGGTGGTTGAATATGCATATGGTAGATTATTCCAGTCGATAGTGATTCTTGGGAAGTATGAGTATTTGAGACAATCTTTATTGGTCTTGGGGTACCGGAACGGTGTAACGGAAAACAACGGATTTTCTTTTTGGACCGGTCCAAAAAAAAAACGGACCTGAAAAAAATCAGTAGACCGAATGTTGGGCCGATTCTAAAATGAAGAGATTATATCGGCAGGCGTCCACGTGTTTGGGGGGCTTACAGGTCCAAGAGAAGTACACGAGCGAAGAAGAGTTGAGTCATTTTTACCAAGCTTCTACGGCAAAACTTGGTCTAAAACAGAGGCAGTTAGTGCTGTTTACATGAAGATAGAATTTTCAAACGCCTATGGACGTACTCCATCAAACAGAATCTATCTAGATCTATCTATCTATCTGTAGAGAAAGGCAGAAAGAAAGAGAGAGAAAAGATACAGACAGATGAAAAATTACAACTCCAGTGAAGAATATGTCTCTTAAATTGACCTCATGACCTTCTAAAGACAACCCGCAATAAAGTATAAAACCGCTATTGACTGAACAACCTGTGCGTACTAGATCTCAGCTTTGAAATAGAATTTGATAAGCACTACGATTACACAACGACCTGAACAAAAAAGAAAGAAGAAAAAAGAAAAGAAAAATTACCGAAAAGCTTAAGCACTACGAGCACAACGTTCTCAGCAATAAAGAACAGAAAACTCCAGAAAGCTCAAATAAATTGCATAACGTCCTCAGCAAAAAGAAAAGAAAAGAAAAAAAAGAAATCACTGCAAGCACAAAACGTCCCGTCTACAAAAGACAAGAAATACATGAGAAAAACACACCAGAAAGCACCACGGTTGCACAACGTCCTCGACATATCACGAAGTTGTGAAGAACGCGATATTTACTGTGGCCTATTGTACAGGACAACTCATCACTGCTAAATATGTCAAGGATCTTGCAATGACTTTTTTCAGTCAAGCTCTGGATTAGAATCCACGGGACGTCGTGATGTGCCGCTTACGTGTGTCGTTGCTATGTGCAGGCGAACCCTGCGAGTTTTTCTCCGAATAGAAGTAATTAGATAACATTCATACATGTACATCTACAGTTAAGATAAGTTGCTTCAGGAGCTTCCATATACAGGTCTCTCGTAGAAATTGTAATAAACGATTTTGGTAGTTCTATAGATTTGAGTGACGTCACAAAATCACATGATAATTCCTGATAAAAGCTGGACATCTGACATGGTTATCATACAAAATAATGAAGTAGAGGAATCAACCTTTTCAAAAAAGTAAGTCACCTTTGACCCCTTGTTTGGTACCAAATGGCCATTTTGGGGGACCTGGCCCATGGACTAAAATTATTTAGAAGCGTATTTCGCACAGGTGTACGCTTAGAACCACACTGTGGCTTAGAACCAAACAATTGTTGCTTGCTTGGCTTGTGTTTTTGGTCCTGTAGTTATCTCTGTTCCCTGGATATCAGTGACTGCAAATCATAGCCTTTTTACCTTTATTTAACCTTGATACATCTTCGTCCTAAGCCGTTTTTCATTTCATTTTTGGCCACCACAAGGAAGGTTATATATCCACGTAATAAGATCCACAAGATAATAGTAACTCAAACACAAGCAATTTAAATCGACCAGAAGGTTTAAACAGCAAACCACTAGCTTTCGTTATGGACTGAGAAAGACTTACATTTCAACAGGTATTGAGCCAAACATAATGAAATTGTATATGATATATGATATTTATATGAAGTGAATCCAAATTCTACTGAGTTTAAAACAAAATCAAGACAAATTAAAGGCAAGGTTGATGCTATTGAGTCGTTATTTTTTGCCAATGGTTTTATTTTGAAATATCTGATCTCTCTCAGTTAATGGCGAAAAGTAGCAGATTCAGACAGACTCTGAAACGTCTGAACGTCTCGAAAATCATACTCAGTTGGCTTGAGTTACGGCTATCGTGTATATGTTATTACCTGGATGTCTAACCTTCATCGACGGAGCTATTCATATGGCGGTCGGAATTCTAGATTGCCTTCCCTTTATGATACAGCCGTATATTTTTAAGTCTTCTCTGCAGAACATTTAGGTGCTACCGGCGGCCATTTTTGGCTGGAGCGCTGATTTGCGATTTTCATCATGAACCAGGTTTGAAAATGCCGGGGGAGCTCGATGCTGCAGCCCTTCTATGTTGAAAATGGCAAATCTGCGCTCCCTCAAAACATAAACACCGGCTGGAACTATAAGATCGGCGATGGATGCGTCTTTTTTTGCCAAACAAGGGAAAAATGCTTAGTTGTACCAACGATTTTAAGGTGAAGGAGGCTTATATTTTTGTTAGCAAACAAGTGAAAGATACGTCATTGTACAAACGATTTTTTCTCTGCAAACGGCCGCCATTATGATTTCCTGCGGGAAACGCTCCATCTACCGCTGTGCATTCCCAGCCTGGGGGATATAGCTAACAATCTGCGTAATGTATATGTCTTTGATATGAGTAAATCAAAGAGCAAAACGACGCATTTTGTATGATTTAAAAAATAAATATTGCTCAGTCGGGCCGAAAAAGAGAACATCTGAACACGACACAATTACAATAAATTCCCTGCAGACGTAAACATGTTTTAAGGTTATTTCAAAGAAACTTCAAAAGTAAGGAGCCTCCTGAGCCCCTTATATCAAACAATACATTCATATTAGTAAGGAAGAGAAAAGACTTCAAGGAGTCCATACCTTCGCCAGAATTTTTTACTTTTTCAAGTATGCAAATTACGCCATAGTTTATTCCTACAATGTGCTTCTATATGTTTAACATATTACATGTATCAGATTTTCATCATGTGCCACTAAGCTTCTTAACATTTTTCTTAATATTTTTTCTACTACTACCACTACTGAATGTCATACAAAACTAGCTCATACAAAAATAAGCTTAATTAAGAAATTCTCATGCCTTTAAGTACCAAAGTTTTCAACCAAAGATTGTGGTCCAAATACTAGTTCTCTCCTAGAATCATCACGGAGAGGAATTCGTTGCCATAAAGTACAGTAGGCGCATCCTCACTGGATAGCTTCAAATAACATTTGCAGTAAGAATTGCAAAAGAAAAACATTTGCAGTCAGAATTGCAGAATAACAACATTTGCAGTCAGAATTGCAAAGGTTAGGTATGACAAGTCGTTGACGGTGTAATGTAACCAGTTTGCCTGCGAAGCTGGTGTTTTACGCCGAATGGCGGGTAAAGGCCCCCTCTCACTTGACGTGCGGCACGCTTGCGGCATTGCTGCGTTCGGAAGATGCTCAACGAATTTCAGAGATAAAGAACGAATTTTCTTACTTGTTGTGTATTTTGTGGTCTTCTATGTCACACTTTTACGTATTGCGCAATATCTGAATTATAAGAAATCGGAGAAAATAACAAAACAGTACCGCAGTGAACGAACGCAGCAATGCCGCAAGCGTGCCGCACGTCAAGTGAGAGGGGGCCTAATGTTATATTGGCTATAATGATACGGAAACTTATCGCCCGGTCCGAAACACCCGTATCGAACGTTACCGCGGCCCATAAAGATACAGATACACCCGTTGAAGGTAGATCTCTTTAGCATAGGCGATTATAACATAACGATAGCCTGGAAGTAAAAATAAAACAGAAGTGACCCAGTCTTGATAGGGGGTAATTAGGTTTTGCGTAATGGTCAGGTCGAGGTACTAGGCGTTAGAAGGGTTTTACGTAAACGGCGTTATACATGCTTACTATGCATCTCAGCACTGTGAATTTGTTTTCTAGTTTGCCCTGAGTGCATCAAAGAGCCAATTAATTTGTATCATAGCTTGCCCTGTATGCATCAAAGAGCAATGTGCAGTGACATGCAGAAAATCTTGAAGAGCCAGAAAAAAAAAATAGAAAATTGCAAATAGGCCATTGACATCAAAGTATTTTTTCTATAATCAATTACGCCACGCACTAGTACCTAAACATCTGGAGATAAAGCTCCTTTTGCTGTGTAGTCAACTGAATGTGGTTCTAAGGATTTACCAAACCGGTAAAACTTCGTGCAGGTTACGTTGACATGGTTAAACATGGAAAAACGAGAAAGAAAGGAAAAACAAGACACAATTGTCATCAATTACGCCACGGACTAGTGCCTAAACATATGGAGATAGTGCCCCTTTGTAGCCAACTGAGTACACTATGATTTACCAAACCGGTGAAACTTTGTGCAGCTTACGTTGACATGATTAAACCAATGACGTTATATAACGTCCTTGATTTAACATGGAGAAAGAAAACTGAAAAATACAAGACGAAAGATTAATCTTAATGTTGGAAAATGAAAACTGATCATGAATTACTACTCAATTAGCCAAATCGAGTGAATAATACGCCAGAAGAGTTGACGAGGGTTGGTATCAATTTGACGTCTGGTCGGCCAAACTCCTCTGTCACACCTGTCCAATGCCTACCATTTTTTTCATGTAATGGCGCGGTAACACTCGTCGTTGGTTGACGTACTATTTTATTGCCTTGCAAACAAGATATTATTAGGACAGAACCAAGCGCAGTCAAGGAACCAAGATAGCTTTCTCGGTATCCAGACGGCTGAATTTTGTTCGACTGATCCAAGAATGCTCTTATTTCATGACTATACGTCGATCGTACGACGATGTAACCAGACTCTAACCTAAGGGTTTCGTTACAAACGGGGGGGGGGGGGGGGGGAATTTGGATTCCTTTGGAGTCTTTCTGTTCTGATTCTACATAAAAGTCGTAATCAGTACATTTACGTCAAATATTTAGAACAAGCATCTCTTTATACAGCCGAATAAAATGAATCAAATCAACAGCTATTCTGATTGAAATTGAAAATCTATTTTGATTGAATACCATCTCAATACGGTCTCATTGTAAATTGATTTGCCTGCATTCTTCAAAGAGCTATCTCTGTGTCGTGACGTCATGATTGACACTTTGAGAAGGAACCGAGCGGATGTAAAAAAGGTCAGTGACCTATTGCCTCAACCGGAAATATAAGACGCTGATGACTTAGCGTCAACAAAATGTCCGAGAAAACAAAAATGACACTATTGGCCTTTGAAATTTGGTCGGCTGAACCCCTACTGTCACACCTATCCAATGCCTTCCATATTCCTCTCATATAGTTGAGCGGTAACACTCGTCGTTGGTAGACGCACGATTTTATGGGTTTGCAATTTTCAAACAAGCCAACCGTCTAAGGCAGCCAAAACAGCTGAATTTTGTTGCAAATGACACAAGAGTGGTCTTCAGAGTTGTGCGTCGATCGTACGACAACGTAACCAGGCCCTAACCTAAGGGTTTCAGTAGAGACTTGAGTTGAATCTGGAATCTTTCTATTCTACATAAACGACGTAATTCAGTGCACTTTAGTCATATATACATACCCTAAATAAATGGTTTCATTGGAGACTGTGGTTGAGTCTGGAATCTTTCTATAACTGCTCTACGTATACATTAACGACGTGATCAGTGCATTTACGTCACACATTTAAAGCAAGGGTCGGCTTTTAGCTTGGAACTACATCTCCTTATACAGCCGAATAAATTAAACGAAATCAAAATCTATTCTGATTAAACACCATCCCATTGTAAATCGATTTGCCTGCATTCAATGCTTCAAAGAGTTATTTGACTTATCTCTGTTTCCTAACTGACAGAACCACTTGAAGATGCAGCCGGCGAGCCGAGGGTTTTAGTAGAGACTGTGGTTGAATCTGGAATCTTTCTATATTTGTTCTACATAAACGTCATAAATATTTTAATTACGTCACACATTTAAAACAAGCGTCAGTTTTTATATTGAAGCTCTATCTTTTTATACAGCCGAATAAAATGATTCAAATCAACAGCTATTCTGATTGAAATTGAAAATCTATTTTGAATGAATACCATCCCATATATGGCACGCTTGATCAACACATAGCCCACCAATGTATGATGTTGTTGTAAATAGCTCTAACTTACTTTTAACGACGGTGTTGCGTATTATTGTTTTGAATTTTAAATTGTAATAAGTTGTATACTTCGCATTTGCTTATCCTATAATCATTTTTGTGTAAAATAATATATAAAAAGACTGTCAAGCAGTGCAATTCAGCCCTTTGGGCTGCAAGACCGCTTTTAATTGAATGAATGACCTTTATTGTACATTTGTGCTCAAACAAGCTAAGTACAGGTCGTAGCGCTAGTGATAAGGTACAATTTTGACAAAAAAGGTATCTTATCATCTCTGCATATGCTAATACATTCAAGTATGTACAAGTTCAACTTCTTCTCGCTTCTTAAAACAGTTATAAATATAAGGACAAATGGAATCAATAATATATGGCTTATCTAATTGCATGAGAAATATAAATTTTTCCGTGGTATTCAAGTATCGGAAACTTGGGAACATAAGTTGTATATTTTCAAAAAGGACGTTTCTTTCGTTGTTGTATAAAGTACATTCAACAATAAAGTGGCACTCATCCTCTGTCTTATTCAAGTTACAGTATTGGCAGATTCTTTCTTCCAGAGGAATGTGGTTATGTCGGCCTTTTTCAATGTGGAGTCTATGTGAACTAATGCGGAGCTTTGTGATGGCTGTTCTGTGCCGAATGTTTGCAATCTTTAAGTATTTCTCGTCGTTGTAAGTAGTTTTAAGTAATCTGTATGTTCGTAATTTGTTGTTGCTGCGCATTGCTGTTACGAAAGATTGGAGGTACATATCTTTTAAACGTTGGTCGATGGATGGAATTATTTGTGATGGATTTAGGACAGATGATATGGGAGAGTGCCAGACATAGCCAAAACCACATTCCTCTAGCGTCTTGCGGACTCCAGAAGCCCAGCATTTAGCGCCTAATGTGTCTAGCTCCAGTTGGCACAAAAGGGCGTCTGCAGACAGACTATCAGCTGGCACGTTCTGGCGTACTCTAATATACTGTTTGATGGCGTTAAGGGATGCTTCTAGTTTAAGAGGGTGTCTTCCCAGTTCTGCCATTACGGCCAGGTTACAGGCGGATCTGGGGACATTCAATGATTGTTTACAAAATTTTAAATGGATAGTTTCAATTGGGGATGATTTTGGAGTTTTGAATGAACCCCATATTTCCGAACCATACAACAAAATAGGTTTCACGCATGTGTCAAATAGTTTGCTTCTTATGGATATAGAAGCGTCGGCTTTGCCAAGGGACTGGTTGATTCCATAGAGGGCTCTCAGGCCTTTGCTGTGTAGATATTTGTTATTTGCCTTGAACGTGCCAGCTGAATTTACAACAATGCCCAGATAGCAATAATTTGTAACAATTTCTACTACGTGTCTATTATATAGAAAAAGGCAGTCTTTTGGTAGGCGGCCACCTTTCGTAAATACAATGACTTTAGTTTTCTTTAGATTAACATTTAACTTCCATGATTCACAATAATTTTCTAATCTACTTAGAGAAGTTTGCAGACCCTGTTGAGATTCAGACAAAAGGACCAGGTCATCTGCATATAATAAACATGACACTTTCTTATTGTGCAATATAGGAGGGTTACAGGGATGGTCATTAAACACATCTGGTAAATCACTTATGAATAAATTAAACAAAGTTGGACTAAGATTACAGCCTTGTCGAACCCCACAGTTAGTTACAAAAGTATCGGTAAGACCGTGGCTAGTTTTAACACAATTTGTTGTTTTGGAATACATGTCTTTTATAGTGAGTAGAAATTTCCCCCCTAATCCAAGTTTATTTAATTTCAGTAAAAGGCCTTCTCTCCAAACCGAGTCAAACGCCTTGCTAAAATCTACGAAACAGGCATAAAGTCGTGCGTTTTTGCTCAGATATTTACTGACTAAGGTGGATAATACGAAAAGGTTGTCAGTTGTTCTAAAGTTCTTTCTAAAACCGGCCTGTTGTGGTTTGAAAAGGCTGTAATGTTCTGCATAATTAACAAGACGGGTATTCAAAATAGATGAGAATAGTTTTCCCAGACAACTAATTATTGAGATTCCCCGATAGTTGTCTGGGACAGAAGTGTCCCCGGATTTATGAATGGGTACAATATGACTTAGGGACCATTCTTTAGGGAAGTAACTATTTTGTAGACAGGAATTGAAAAGATGTAGAAGTGGTTTCTTTAGAATATGTCTTCCACATTTTAACATTTCATTATTGATCATGTCGCCACTGCTAGATTTTTTGTTTTTTAAATTTGATAAAGCGGTGTCCAATTCTTTCTCAGTTATAAGGGAGTCTAATATGGAGCTCTCCATTGGGATTGTATTTGAAAGGGATGAAGTGTCTACGGTTTCGGTGGTTGAAGCGTCTATGTTACAGAAACCATTTAATAAGTGTTTGTCAAGGTTACTAAAGTGCTGTAACCAGTCCTCCTCTGATATTTGGCTACTCCCAGACACTTTCTCTGGTTTCAACTTGTTCAATAAGTTCCAGAACGCAGTCGGGTTTCTTTCTCTGAGTGAAGATAGTTGGTTCATTATTTGTTGGTGGAAGTCACGTTTTTTCTTTTTTACCATTTTTTTGTAGTCTTTTCTCGTTTTAAAGAACCGTCCTCTTATTTCTGGGTTAGATGGATGTTTTTCAAGCAATGTTGCCAGGTTTTTTATTTCACGTTTCATTTGTATGCAGGTTTTATCGAACCATCTTTTGTTTTGTTTTTTCCGTGGATGTTTTCTTTGTCCTTTCAAACTCAAACAATTGTGACCAGCATCTCTTAGTAATGAGCTAAATTTGGAGACAATGTTTTCTATTTGGGCTGGAGCGGTCGCATTAGTAATGTTTTCCAGTGAAATGGTTTGTAATCTTTGTAAGATGTTGGGTTGACTTAGAGAATGTAGAAAACTGTGAGCTGATTTTTCGTTCCAGTTAAATCGATTTGGCGATGGTTTTACATTAGTGGTTCTACGATTTTCTTGGACATTGTGATGGGCAGATTTTGAGTGAATGAGTACTGACAGCATGCAATGGTCGGAGAATATGGTTAATGGATTTACACGAAACGTTAAAATGTGTTTTAAGAAGGGCTGACTAGAAATGATATAATCTACAGTGCTGCTGCCTTTCGGTTGATGACAGGTGAACTTTCCCTGTAGATCGCCAGCTACCCTACCGTTCAATATGGAAAGGTTAGCTTGGATGCACAGGTCACAGATTAGTCTGCCAAATTTGTTTGGTGGTACTTTATCCATATGCTGTCTATCTGAGTGGTGTTTTGAATTTACAAATTGATTCTTGTCATCTTCAATGTCGCAGTCTACGTAATCTCGTAGATTACCAAGACGAGCGTTTAAATCCCCCCCGAGAAGTAAGAATCCCTGTGTGCTGTATTTAGAAATCTCGTTTTCCAAAATGTCTAATACATGGTTATCAGAGTTTTTGTGTGTGGTGGAAGAGCTCGGGCTTATATAAACAGAACAGATGAATAAGTCTTTTGGTAATCCTAATAATTCGCGATCTATTCTCACCCAAAGTATATCAGAGGACTTAGACGGAAGTTTCCTCACATGATTTTTGTATGCGTTTCTGTAGAAAAAGATTATGCCTCCAGAAGTGCGTCTTGCGCGTCTACTTTTTGTTCGGTGTAAATGGAAGTGGCTGTAGTTTGGGACGTCTATTTTAGTGTTATTTGTGGACCATGTCTCTAAAAGCGAAAAGAAGTCAAATTTGTTAATGTTTGCCAAAAATTCTTCGTCTTCTAATTTTGAGCCTAGGCCATGGATATTCCAAAAGCCAAAGCTCTTGCTTCCTCCACCGTTAAACGCTTTCATTGCGAATAGAGAAAACAGTGAGTATAAGTAAAGCGGTGTCCTTAACCGAGCACTCAATATCTAACAACATGTTTGTAAGAGATATATTTAACTAAAGTGGGGACTAACTAAATGCGTACGTCTTTAAAGGGTTATTCTCAAAATTCTACGGATTCTAGAAATGGTAACAAAGGACTACAACTGATTATACATTGATTTCATGCTAACTTACAATTGTAGTATATTTTCACTCTTATAAGACAGTACAACAGGGTACTAAGTAAATCTATGCTTGTCCTACCACACCATCGGCGGCCACATCAGGGCTGGATGCCAGGGCCAAGGCGGCGGGGCCACGCGGGAAGGTGCATTTGCCATAGTAGGATTGTTCGGAGGTGGAACTGGAAAGCCCCATGGCGCAGGCGGGTAGTTGAAGATGGGAGGCGGGCTCCTCCATGGTCCCGGTCGCTGACTTGGCATTGGGCGGGCGTCTCTTGCAGGTGCGCCGAACACGGCAGGACGACCGGGCGGTGTCGGGGATGGGGTACCACGAGGTGGGCCATCTGGTTGTCCCGAGGACGAACTGGCTGTTGAGGTCCCGGGAGCACACCCGGACAGAACAGCTGAGCGTTGGCTTGTTGCAGGTGCACTTGGGAGAAGGCCTTGACCTTCAGTTGGTGGGAAATCTTCAGTTGGCGGGAAATCTCCGGCCCTGGGAGCACGTGGGGGTTGCCTCTGACCATTTGCAGGATGCTGGGTGAATCTTGGAGGCACGGCACGTTGACCCTGGGTTGACTGGAAGTTTTCCCTTGTGCCCTTGCTGGTGTAGTTACCCAGACCTATGATGGGATTAACCACTCTTTTGATGTTAGAAACCATCACACGGGTTCCGAACCTGTTCAAGTGGTAACCATCTGCGCAATACAAAGCTTCCTTGACCGTCCCCATGTTCGACAGGTTGCTGTTGTCCGTAACGTGTACGTAGCTTGTCTCTTCAGCTACGACGTTCAGGAAAGAGTTCACCTGTTCGCCAATTTCTTGTAGCTTAGAGTCACGTCTGGGGTAATCTGTCATTCTTGTTGAAATGAATGAATAAACCAATCTACATACCATCTCATTGTAAATTGATTTGCCTGCATTCTTCAAAGAGCTATCTCTGTGTCGTGACGTCATGATTGACACTTTGAGAAGAAACCGAGCGGATGTCAAAAAGGTCAATGGCCTATTGCGTCAACCGGAAATATAAGATTTCTCATCATCAACAAAACTACCGAGAAAACAACAACAAAAATCACACTATAAAAACAGGCAAAGAGGTTCAATTTTAAAATTGCTTGGTTCATAAAAACACATGACATGAGTGGTAATAACGTAACGTTATTGCAAAATCTTGCCAATTAAAATCAAAATAGACACGCCGTATGGAAAGCAACGACAATTTGGGACATGTGGCTATACTCCATTACTCAGGAACTTTTTTACTAGACGACCTAAAAATGTGTTTGTGAGACCCTCGATTTTATAACTGGAATATGGTCTGCGTAGAATCAACACGACAGTGTATGTATGGAAGAAGGAGTTTTGTGCGATTTCCCAGGAAGAGTTATACTCTGGATCGTTTGGGATATTGCGGCAGATGGGTATTCTATTTCAAGCCGTGAGCAAAGAACAGAAGCGCCGTGGAACACTCTACAAGATTAGTGTGTCTTGATAGTGCGCATCGCTGTGTTAGGCTTTCAATTAGCTACGTTCAGGCTGTCCATGTGGCTGAGATTCGGGGTCATCATTTCGAGAAAAAAAAACGTTTGTCACGTAAAATATAAAATCGTCCCAACTGAATACGATGGCAGCTTGTTTAATTGTACAGCTGGGAAACTGACCTCAATCCATAAAAATGATCTGACTCTTGCCAAAAAGACACATCAAAATGACACATAGCCAAGTGACAAATAGCAAAAAGGCTCTTAGTAAAAGGGAACTTAGCAAAAAGATACATAACAAAAAGAAGACATTTAGGAAAACTACACATAGCCGAAAGGCATTATAAATATAAGATTTAGGTAAGCAAAACTTACATGATATGGAAATGTCAGGTAGTTCTTAAGATATATATCTGTGACGTTTGTATCGTACTTTCATTAATTACTTTAAACCCTGTAAATTTTGAGTTAACAGACTCTGAAGATAGTATAGCAAAACATTTACTATCTTACTTTAGCTATCTACATCAATCTACCTAGCTTGAGTTAGGATTTGATATGAAAGTGAGATCATTGTCATTTCACTATCAG
The DNA here is from genome assembly GCA_019207045.1 of Branchiostoma floridae x Branchiostoma belcheri. Lineage (NCBI taxonomy): Eukaryota > Metazoa > Chordata > Leptocardii > Amphioxiformes > Branchiostomatidae > Branchiostoma > Branchiostoma floridae x Branchiostoma belcheri. The sequence continues at coordinate 5,273,225 of CM033040.1, read as the reverse complement.
GAACCTATGATTTCAAAATTATTTTGATTTTCTGACAAATCATAACTGCAATAAACGGAGAGCTGATCTTTTTGTATCATAAATATGAGAACCTTGTTAATGTGCCGGCCCAAGATACGAATACTCTATAGAAACACCGCTATGTAGAAAACCGAAACATACATGTACCAATTTTTCTATCACCATTAACCACCTACCCAATATTCACTATCCAAACGAAAAACGACAGCCGGACTGATTTTCATTGGGTACTTTTTGCCAAATCAACACACCATAGTCAAAGGACCTCTTGAACACAAGTACCTGCATGTTATACCGTTAACGACCAATTTACAGTCAGTACGACAGTAGGTTGACAGACATTGCTTCTGTGTGTCCCACATGACAAATCTCGTGTATGACCTCGTTTTTCACAGTCGTCTTTCAAATGTGAGAAACAATCTAATATAGTAAGATTCTTCAAATGACCGAAATAGTACTCACTCCAAACGTTTCGGTGTCTGTCAGACACCATCATCAGGGTTAGAATGACTTGTTCTGCTTCTCTGATGTACCCTGGGAGCCAGCCAGGACCGGGTAGCTTGCGAGTTTTGTTCGGGGAGCCAAGGCAGTCAGCCCGCCGATCTCACATAAGCGCTCCGGGGAGTTTAAGCCTGAAGGAGTTATCGCTACCCTTAATTGGATAAGGGCATGCGGACCTCATCGGGCTTAAACTCCACGGGGCGCTAATAGGAGATCGGGCGGGCCTGACTGTCTCGGGCCACCGAATAAACTATCCTAGCTGCCCGATCCTGGCTGGCTCCCAGGGTACTCTGTTGCTACTTATAGCCGATGTAGATGGCGCTGCAGCAGCGAGAACGCCATTCTAACCCTTATGATGGTGTCTGACAGACACCGAAATGATGGAAAATAAGTACTATTTCGGTTGTGTTTGTATTTTACTAACCTGATGAAACTATTAACGAAGAAACGATCTGGTCAGTTTCCATACACAGAAAAGCACAAAGGCACAAACCGTAATAAGATATCTCGTATGTTTGCCTTTTTTCTAATACGAAAGAAAATACTATTTCACTGTACATAAAAAAGTATCAAATATATAATTATAGAATCTTGAAACACTTCTGAAAGCTATGAGATTGAAGTCCGGTTGACATCATTTAGGGGTGGTCCAAATGTTGTGCCATTTTTATGGTCAGCAAATTTGTTTCTGATGAGATGAGAGTGGAGATTTATTGCTTCAAAATTGTAGCCCAAAGGCCGAATTGCAGAGAATCGTACAATACGTACTAAGATAATACGAAATAATATAATTGCACGTCAGTGTACAACTAAAAGCATATAATTGGAGAATCTTAAACCCTAGCTCTGAGAGCAATGACACCAATCCTTCAAACAAACAAACATCAAAGCAAAACAGGCTATTTTTCAGATATCTGTATCCGGCATATCTTTTATTTTCTACCAAATCTAATTAAGGCGTCTAACATCATATTTCCTTTATCCGTTTTTTTCTCTAATCCATCAACTAAATTAAAACATACAATTGGAGAATCTTAAAAACCCTAGTCTATTTTTCAGATCTTGAAGCATAGTTTTATTTTCAACAAAATTTGATTAAAGCTTCTAACATCATATTTCCTTCATCCTGTTTTTCTCCAGTCCACCTCCAGACCATCATCCGTGGCCAGCGGCATGTTGCCCGGATACAGGACAATATCTGCGTCAATCGGCATGGGAAACGTTGCCATAGAAACGCTGTCCGTCAGGGACCCTGTTTTCGACGACACCATCGACTATGAGGACGAGTGCAACGACAGAGTTTTCACCCAGATCAACACCTACACGCACCAGCAGATATTCCAGGAGCAGGAGAAATACGACGGCAACGAGTGCAGCCTGGACATGATCGCGAGGTACGTCGGGATCGTGCTCTTGGTGGGATTCATCATCGGCGTCATCGTTGCCATCGTGCTTGCCGTCGGCAAATAAAGACGTTAAAATTTGAACCCAGCTGTGCACGCGTTGATTGGATCATCTTGAACTTTGACCTGATGAGAGCGCAAGCTTGCACCAATGGGGTCACTGGAAACTGCAAACTTGGAGCATGAGCTGTCATGGCGATGGAACTGTTGCCATTGTAATGGAACTGATGTCATGGCGACGGAATTGTAGTCATGGTGATGGAACTGATGTCATGGTGATGGAACTGTTGCCATGGTGATGGAACTAATGTCATGGTAATGGAACTGTACGTCATGGCGCCGAAAATAGAACTTCTCATGGTGTGTGGAAGGGAAAATGTAGGATAAGATGATTTATCTTCAATGATATTTGAAGATAAGAAACCACTGAAGTGACCTTTTCTTGCTAAGGAATACTACATCATCTTTGCTTCTCTTCACTTTCTTGGTACTTTGCATCCATGCTCATTAAAGTCCTTGTAAAAGCAAGATTTAATTCGTGCCTCCTTGCTCAAATGGAGTCATGGATTTCGACATATGTGCTGCAATTTGTAAAGTACATGATGATGATGTAAAGTACAGCAGGAGCTCTATTTTCTAACGGAGATTTATAAAATTCGTTTGTGCAGCGAAGGTTATGTACGGACGACATCTTACACCTTTTGTATATAGGATAGAGTTGCTAATAATCAGAGGAATGTTTATATCTGATATCTTTATCATGTCTGAAGTATGGCGTAAATAATCGTGGCCCTCTCATGGAATATAGAGCATCAATGTTAATGAAATATTGTGATGCTGAAATCTTAAAACAGCATTTCTCAAGAATTTATATTCTAATGGCAATTTGACTTTGCCCTAGCATGGCCTCCCATGTCAAGTTTGGGACACTGTCAACATACAGTTTTTGGCCTCATGCACAACACAGATTCAAAACATTTTGAATTATTTCCGTATCATCAAGCTTTTTTAGAATTATGTGTGGTTACTTAATTTTGGTTGAAAATATGCTGACAATTCTGAAACTAAGTACTAGTAATCTAATTCTACCAAAATTGAACTTAACAAAATCGATATGGCTTCCGAACAGATCCTTGGGAATAACCTATTAATAGATTAGTATGTCCAGAATCGTTTTACCTTATTTGGTAAAATTTGAAGATTGTTTCTTCTTTGCAATTCTAAAAAAAAATATCACACTTGAGGCCCGACTGTTTTGCATTTTGCTGGAGGTTCTTTTGTCCTTTACTATAAATATGTACATTATGTATATCGGTAAATATGTTTCTTTGAGTTGTTTATGATGAAGTATTCATAAGAAAGAATAATCATAGAAATGCTGTCGTTATTGTTAAAGATGCTATTCCTACATCCTGACACGCTCGAACAAAGCTATGTATAATTTTGTACTTTGTAAATATCTATCAGTGGAGAAATAAACCTTGCCTTGACAAATAGAAGAGTTTTGATTCGATTGTTTCAGAAATAAGCCAAATCGCAGTACTGAGTGCGCATGCGCAATGAGATGCATCGTGGTTTAAGGTCAAAGGTCAATGCCTCTAACTTGTAAACAGTTCTATAGAGGTTGGTTCCATGACAGTTTGTCTAGATTTACTGGTCACGTGGATTTTGTTTTTGTCTCAGTGGCATTGACCTCTGATCTTACCCACAATCCTCTACACCTAAGGATCAAATACGTAACGTTGCAGGGTTAAGAAGAATCTACTACGTAGAGCTGACAGCTGCCACAGTATGGGTAGCTCTGATAGTGTCATAGCCAACCATGAAGGGTCGTTTGAACTACTCAGATGCAAAATAATGTCCGCCTGAAGCTGTCTTACTTCCGATTATTTGAACGACATAGTTCGAGAATGATATCGCATTTATGCTGACGAGGTGAGAAGGAAATATTAATATCAAAGGTGGAAATTTATTCAAATTCTCAGTATTCAGCCTCCCTTGCTTATTCACGCTGTGAACCAGAGTCAAAAAGGCGGCACAAGTGACGAAACGAGTCAAAATCCTAAGCCGGGTCCCAGGTGTCTCCATCGATAGCGGGCAGGATCGCCGTTTAATGGAAGCTTCTCGCCGAGCAGGTAATATTGAGCGCGCCAGACAGGCGATCAGCACACTGCAGGAGGGCAGCCAAGGTCGTCTGTCTTACTTTTATCGTCATCATGAGTCTCATGGGGGGGGGGGGCTTTGGTAGGATAGATGAGGGTGTGTAAGGCTGTAACGCAAAGGACGAAAGCCAAGGACGTAATAATAAATAGACGCGCATTTAATAACACTGCACTGAAACTAGACTGTACAGTCCAGAGGAACAGCTGGACATCTGTCTTACTATTATCGTCAGCAGGACTCTCATGGGGGCAAGATAGATGGGGTCTGTATGGGGGGGGGGGGGGGCAACGCTTAATTAACGGTACATTTATCAAGACTGTAACGCATAATAAATAGACGCGCATTTAATAACACTGCACTGAAACCAGACTGTACACAGAGGAACAACTGGACATCTGTCTTACTTTTATCGTCACTAGGACTCTCACGGGGGCAGGATAGATGAGGCTCTGTATGGGGGGGGGGTGCTGGTAGTGCTTAAAGGTTCATTTATCAAGACTGTAACGCATGATAGATGGCCGCACGTTCATAACACTGCAACGAAACTAGGTTGTATATAGGGAAACAACTGGACATCTGTCTTAAGTTTTGTCGTCAACTGGAGTCTCACGGGGGCAGGGTAGATGAGGGTCTTTATGGGGGGGGGGGGGCTTAATGGTACATTTATCAAGACTTTAACGCATAATGAATGGATGCGCGGTTATAACACTGCAATGAAACTAAGTTGGGGAAACAATGTTAACTGGACGTTCCCACTACAAATTTTGGGCAATCCTGGGTTTGACTACTTAATATATATATAATGAGATCTATTATTTGTCGATAACGATTAACGATGCATTTTGGACATAGGGCTCTATGTAGAATTCAAGCAACAAATCAACTCTGAATTATAGCAGGCCACCTATGACTATGAACTTAATGGTTCGCTTCACTCTCAAAAAACTTGACGACTTTCATATCCGAACGCCCGAGGGTATTCGGGTCTGGGACTGAGTAACGGATATTGTGACATTAGCGGCTCGAATTGAATACATTGATAATTGACCCCATATCAGGGCCCATATAGCATAACGTTATGTTATATTTTGAGTGTAGACTGGAATCTCCGAGGGCCAACAAGGCATCAGCTGAAAATTTTCAAGTCGTAGATAATGCTATGAGAAATGGTGCACGTTTCGACTCCTAGTAGATTTCTTGGAACTGCAGAAGCCGATTTTGCTTGGACCGGAGCCGGAATACTCTCTTTAACTTTGACTTTCAGGCTACAACAAATACAATACATTATGGACACCAGGCAGCAGGCTGGTATTGTGACCACAAACATATACATATACTGTAAATGCATTAGAGTTCGCGGGGATTCAATTTCGCGATAGCGGGAAAAAGGACTTTTCGCGGTGGATTTAATTTCCCGGTAACACCATAGACTGCAGTCTAATACCATAATAGACAAATATTCGCGGTGGTTTTAAGTTCGCGGTGAAGTGGCCACCGCGAAAACCGCGAGCATTAATCCACCGCGAACATTTCTGCATTTACTACATTACAACATGAACATATATTAAGTAGAATAAAATAGTTGAACATTTAAAACAGATAAGCTAGAACTTGTGCATGACAAGCTAAGAGTTTACAGCTAGACAGTGACACAGCTGAAAGTGAATCTTTTCGTGGATGCCACGTACAACACTCTCTCGGGCGTCCGGAGAAATAGATAAATACATGTAGGACTTTATTGGATATGAGCGTATGCAATCCTACATATCTCGGGAATTTTGAGTAAAAATGAATATAAGACACGCAGGGTGCAAACAGAGACATTTACTAATTTTCTATTAGCACTAGGGCTGGGTACCGGTACAGAAAATTCAGGTCCAGGTCCGGTTCAGGTCCAAAGGATCAGGTCCAGGTCCGGACCTGAACCTGGACCTGATGCAGTATGACTCATACCAATGGTCCATTTCACTACAAAGAAATCTGTTTGGTGGAGTATTAGACTTACACTGACGTTTTAAAATCCTACAACGCTAACTGCACCTGTACGATTGACGGTAAAACTTGGTAGAAATTACTATAAACTCTACTCTACTTCACTCTTGTTATTTTCTTCCACCTGCAAGCGTCAAAACGTGTGAATACCTGATAAAATAATCTGTTAATTTTCTAATCGGTCCAACATCCGGTCCACCTAATTTTTTCAGGTCCGGTTTTTCTGGACCGGTCCAATAAGAAAAACCGGTTTTGTACCGGTACGCTGTACCGATACCCAGCCCTAATTAGCACCTTTTACCACGTTGTCCCTTTTATAACATCTAAGATGCAAGTGTGTGTTCATACGTACATCAAATAGATGTAACTTAGGGGCTCAGAAGACCTCTATATGGCCGTACATGCTTCAAACAAAACTACGATGCACTGTTCAAATAGAAATACATTGGGTCAATACCCAAATTCACATGACATCATTTGAGAACGCTCTCTACGTCACAAATGAGTGGAAAATGCTCGTCAACAAAGCCAGGAGAGTGTGATTCTATGTGAATGTCGTATAGAGATAAAGCTACATCACTTCGGTTTCTTTGTGGGGGGATTTTGCCGGTGGTGAGTAGGTGGGTTAGTTGGTGGCTTAAGTATCGGTTTAAGTCCTTCCTACGACAGATGACGCATAGAGTGCCGCCCATCTCCGTTTCAGTAGCCCCGGGTCACACAACTTTTGCACAATCACTACAGCAGGGTGCTAGTTCGCTGGTAGTGGTGTGTGTTCAACAACCATACTCTTTCCCAAATACTAAGTAGAGAAAGCAGCATGCACCCTTTTAAGGTCTTCAGTATGACTCGACCAGGGATCGAATTGACGAATTACCAAATGCAAGGCGCCTGAACACTCTATCCATTTGGCCATTGCGGCAGTAACAATCCGGGAGTTGGTGGGTATACGTAGGGGGTCGCAATTTAACGAATCATGTATCTCTGTGATAGACCCTAATACAATGTAATTACGTAAATAATGCCATTGGATCCACGAAGCCAACGTTTTCTAAGCAATGTATTTTCATCATTTAAAAATGAAAGATATGAAAACTAGATAGACAGCTGTTGGTACAAAATGAATAAATGGAAAGATAGATATAGTTATTTTAGCTGTTCTAAGTGTGGAAGTCTTATATCTTTGCAAAGGAGTAGAATTTCCACATTTGCGCAATTGATATCTAACGTTAGTAATGTTCCTATTTCAGCTACAACTGTCACATGTTTGAAAGTCCTAGTATAAAATTGAGCAAATCCATGAAATCAAATCAACTCAGACGCTTACAGAATCAGTATCTGATTAATATGTTAGCCAATAGCCACCACTAATAAAGCAAGCTAAATCATCTCTTTCTTGTTTTCTTTCCCCACAGCTTCAAAGAAAGTCAGCTTTTGCAGTTCCAAGAAGGAACTAGAGGTCAAAGCTACTAGAGGTCCCAAAATACACCACTTCTCAAGTTAAACCCCCGACGATCATGTATAACCCATTGTGCCATAATAAAGACTACATTCTTAATCTTCAAGCAGATCCTACGGTGCCATAACTTAGTATCAAAGCTGGTAATGAGTATAGCTGGTCAAAGGCAGCCAGACGGGTAGCATACACACTCCTGAGGCCGGATTTACTCCTCTGCCAGCTTTTGATACAATCTTAAATGCTACCATAGGATCTGATTGGAGATTACTACATTCTACCGATGCCTTGTTGGCCCTCAAAGATTCCACGTACACCAACAGTCGCCATCCATTCATATAGGCGGCCGTTCACACGTTTATAAAACGTCTTAACAAGAATTAGCTCAGTGACAAAGGTATGTCGAGTCCTGAGGTCTATCTATTCGAGCACCCAATGTCACAACATCCGTTTAATACTAATTAACTGTGACCAGAGCCGGAACGCTCTAGGGGGTCCGGATATTAACTACTCTATCTTCCACCCACAAGGAATTTTGAATGGATCTTGATGTCATTAAGAATAATTTGGATTTCATCGCCGGATGGGTACGATTGTCTTTCAATAGGAAATCACCCTGACCCTTCTCATGTAATGTAGAATGCTGAACTTACACATTCATGACATCAGTACATATCTTCGCAGATCCTTCGGTAGAACAAGATATTATCAAAGCTGGCAGAGGAGTGAAGCCGGCCTAGAAGTGTGTATGCTATGGAGTTCGGTGCCCGTTTGACTCCCTTTGGCCGGCTACCTCCTTGGCCAGCTTTGATACTATCTTTTAGCACCGTATGATCTGCTTGGAGATTAATCTCCACATGTCATGTGCATAATTCTCATCTCCATGATGTGCCATAAGATGTAGCTGAGTGTATTCCCATGTCTCTTTTCAGTTTTCCCTTGTACATGTACCGAAGTGGAGTGAGGTGTCAACGCCATTTGAACCCGCCTCATGTTTTAAGAAGCGAAAAGAAGTTGAACTGCATACTATGTATAGGTGATAAGATACCTTTTTTTCTTATACATGTATCAAAATTGTCCCTTATCGCTAGCGCTAGCACTAAGCTTGTTTGAGCACAAATTTACAATAAAGGCCATTCGCTCATTCAAATTAGTGCTTGAGGCGCACCCTCCCACACAGGGTTGACTCTTGCGGCAATGCCTTGATATCGTATTAGACATTGCCGCGAAAGTCAACGCTGTGTGGGAGGGGGTCGAGGCGTGGCTCTCCTAAAAATCTAAAACAAAAACAAAAACTGGGGCTTTCATTGAACGTTCTGTCCAAGGAACGGCCCTAACCGAAGCTAGTTACTCATTTACACTAGAGTCGGTGAGGATATTGCGGTAAGTGTGTTTCCCAAGCGCACAATATCAGGACCTCGGTACATAGAGTTTCCTTCGCGGCCTTCTACGAGTGCTGGCGTTTACTTTTTTTTCTGGAGGAGCACTGATCCGCGCTTTTTAACATATGGGCCAGGTTCTTCTTATTGACAAGATCAAAAGTAACCGCTAGGGGTAGGTTCCGGTACAGAAACTTCAGGTACAAGTACGGACAAGGTCCAGGTCCGGACCTGAACCTGGAACTTACTATCTGTGAAAACTTGATGAATGGGCGATACCCGAAACCATGGTCAATTTCGCTACAGAGGATTCTGTTTGGTGCAGTATCCCATCTTCATGTAAACGACACTAACTGCTTCTGTTTTAGACCAAGTTTGACCGTACCCGTACGCACCCCTTCTAAACGCCAACGCTTGTAGAATGCCGCGTGGGAGGAGGTATTGACTGTAACTGCATGTCCACCGTGCCACAGGTTCTGAAGTGCACGTGGTGTGCTTATTACATTTATTATCACGCGTATCAGGCACTTGAAAACTGATAAGTGACATGCGTCTCTCCGTTGATTGCCAATTAGCCTACATAAACCCTTTATGAACACACGTACACACCACGGCTTCAGGGCACTTATGGCCGCTCTGAATTATACCTATATAGACGATACGGTGCAATTTCAGCCTCCGGACAAAAGCACTGGGTGGGTTAGCTTGGTTTTTCTCTGGTGGGTTAGGGCTAGCACTAGCCAGGCTCTAGCAGCAGGCTACACAGGTCGCTGGAGAAAAGTAGTAGACATTGGCCAAATAAGAAAGAAAATGGTCGAATTTGGCCGAGGAGTACAGTTTGCGATCTAAGGTCCTCTAGGTCTGGCTTGTTTTCTGTCTTCTTTGGTCGATTTCTACTATTTTCCAGCGACCTGTGGAGCCTTGTGTAGCCTAGGCCAGGGCTGTTTAACCGTGCCCAGTCTGCGCATGCTAAGCGCAGGCCTATTTCTGTGACCTTCTCTGTCTAGTCCACTGATTGAAAACAATATATAAGCTCTTTCACACGGTGCACTACGCATATGCGAGCGACAGGAATCCTGGGTTATATGTGAAAGGTGAAGGCCTCATGACGTAAATATACCGCCATTTTGCAGGCGCCATTACGTTCCGGACATTGTCATGCAAATCTTAACAGAGGGTCTGCATGCTCTTTTCCGAAAGGCGTAGGCAGCCTAATTTTATTTCCCGTAACTCGTAGGGAAAACCATCTTTTCTACGTAATTCGTAGCGAGGCGACCAAATTTAGCGTAATTGCCTTCCTTGATTTAGCGTAATACGTAGGGGGTTCTTCTGAATTCAGCGTAAATCGTTGTCAGGACCCCCATGCAGGCCCTCTTAACAATGGTCGAGACGAGACTGTTTACATCTGATGGGCCTTCAACTTTGACATATTACCCGAGATTCCTGTCACCCGCATATGCGTAGTGAACTCTGTGAAATAGCTTATTCATAAAAGATCCCTTGGCGCGTGCATCAATAAACGTATTTTATCTTACAAAAGCTTTTTGTTAGCAGGGCGTCACGATATTCCATCCGAGCATCTACTTGAAAATTGAACGTCAGAGTGAACGTCATCAACTGCATCCGGGAACTGTGAAAATTTTCCCAATTCAGCAACACTATCTAGCGATAATGTCAGGAATGGCAATCTATTGCTGTAATGGTCAGAACACCTGTAAATCTGTATTGGTGATAATGTATATCTATAGATATAGATATTCATATATGTCTGTATATATGTACTGTAAGTAGTTGCCATAGACCTTACGAAAATCGCTGTACTTGTGTCAATAAAGATTTCTATATAAAAAAAAGCTAAGTTCGGGGAGTTAAAATCTCATCCGTGACCGCTGCAGGTCATAAAACTGCCCGCTCTGTCAAGTTAACAAAAAGTCCAATTTCAACAATTTCTATATGCCACCCTGTTTGAATAACGTAATACGTAGCCACGTATTACGTATAATTATCACTTTTTTTCTTCTAGACACCATATATATATAAAGACGAGTTTCATGCATTGACTATGTAACGCTAGTTCACCTTTATCCGTAGGGTAACATATATCCATTGTATATAAAAATAGGGTATTTGAGTATCGTTTAGTCGATGGAAGGTAGTTTCACATCGCAATATTTTGAAAATGTTGACATTGAAACCCATGGTATGTCGTTGACCTGAAATCTCTAAATACCCAGTTTTTTACAACAACGAATCTAGGCTACCACACGGCTTAAGGTGAACTGGCGTTATCTATATTCTAGTATGAATCTGCCGACATTATGATTCAGCCGTGACGCTGCTCTGCAGCCTGGTCCTGGCATTCATCAGACCGGTCGACGTTCGTCAGCGACCCCTAGCGTCATGTGTGGGGACGACACAACTTCCAGATAATCGCCTGTCATATCGTCAGTGGCAGGTTTGAAAATCGGTTTGAAGATTTTGAACTTCTGTGCCTCCTCTGTATGTCCTTCTCCTGTGTGGAAAATAGCGCATCATATATATAATCAATATCTAATTCTGGGTATTGTTCATTTCTTACGCTTCCCTTGTAGCGGAAGTCATCATCGAAATCTTCAATAATTTCTACCATGATTTTACAATGGAAATAATCTTTACGTAGTTGACACGACAAAAGTACAGCGACTTTCGTAAGGTCTACATGTATAACAACTACGCACAGTACAACTAAACACACATATATGGATATCTACAGGTATGAATAAGTCAACATATTGGGTCTAGCATGTCATTCACAGTATTGGTTCTACGGTATAAGCATTCGTGGATATATTTGCCTACTTGTACAGAGTAATTATAAGGGGTTATCGCCTCCTAGAATGTAGTTGAATCTATCTATGGAACAGACAGTAGCAAATGAGAGCAAGCGGAAAGAAATGTGAACAGCTTTGTGCATGCATACGTCTTAAAGCTTCAAAAAGAAATGTGAGGCAAGCTTATTCATGCCATAGAAAGCCATACCTGGGTCTTCTAGTGTAGCAGGCTTATTATGATCTTTATCCAGGGTGATGACTCCAATCAAACGACCCGATGCCGCTCGGAGAATAAGATCCGACGAGAATAGCGGACTCGACTTTGCCAGAAACACTCGCCGGTCGGTAGTTGTCGTGATGTCTTCGGCATATTCCGGATTCCAGCCTTTTTTCTGTCGGTATCGGCAGAAAAATTGTGTCATGTACGTTTCTCACATTAAACTGAATTTCCTATTTTCTAAATATCGATATATATCCACATTTTCTCCTCTTTTCCAAGCTTACCTTCAGAATAAGCTTGCTGCGTTTATTTTTGTGGACAGCGAAGAACTTCTGGGACTGCATGAACTGCAATACAACATATGTACCGTCTGCAGCTCCAGGGTTGCTGGGCATGCTGTATGAGTAGATTGTCACAATCGCTAAAAGGAACAAAATAAAAACACAAGTAAGTTGTTTAAAATGTAGTGAACCACAGTATAGCTCACTGAAGTTGTCATTAGTAGTGTACAAAATATCCCAGGTTTTGTCTACAACCTCATTAACCTCATTCTGTTCACATTGGTATGCAAATTTCCATTACTTATTTAATTTCATTCATGATCTCGAGTTATATTAGGATAAACGTTGTACAATTGATTTGCCTTACTTTGTCTTAGTTGAATTGCGTTATTATTTGCCGATTCTTGCTGTGTCACCATTTATTTGATTTTATATTGTTATCATTTATTGTTATGTGTGTACGGGGTTTTCCCCCAGGGATCTTTGAAAAACGCCGGCCAGGCGACATGTACCCCTGGATAAATAAAAATAAACAAACAAACAAACAAACAAATGCAACAGACATTATAAACTTGTAAGAAATCAATTTCACCTTCGTGCTTGTTTTGCTTGCTCAAGCGGTCAGTCCGGACAACCTTGCCCCTTGGTCCATTTCGCCCTTCGCCCTCAATAAGGAACCCCATGTACCCTTCAAACGGGTTCCTTATCAGATGTTCTTCTATATTGGAGCATTGAATCCTCTGTGAAAAGGGAAATGCGTCAAGATTTACGAATAAATGATGCAAAGGAGCAGAAAACACCGTTCAGAGTAATGACCCTCATTATATACACGGCCGTCATACACATAAACAACACACACACACACACGCACGCACACACACACACACACACACACACATACACACACACACACACACACACACACACACACACACACACACAATCACACACACACACACACACACACACACACAATCACACACACACACACACACACACAATCACACACAAAACACAAACATAAACAAGTCCCCTGCCACGTTAAGTCATGTCAACTGGAAACTTACTCTTGGCGCCGTGTCTTCGCTCTCTCCCTCCGCACTGACGTTGTTAAAATGTTTGTTTCCCATGACAAGACAAGAAGACGTCGTCGAACTGTGAGATCAAGAGTTCATCCGTTCGAAGCGTCTAAATGTCTGCACCAGTACAACCTGTATACTTCATCAGGTTTGTATAGACCTTGTCCTCAACTTGCCACCTGATGAATACTACATGCTATTGTTCCACAGCCTTCAGGTGTGACAGACCAGTGACCAATAAATCCAATACCTTCACGCCGTCCTGGGTCTTTTGATATTTTGCGGTACAATATAAATAATTAATGCTTTGTCTCTACCAGTCTGGACGATTACTTAGTATTCGGCATTGACTCTTGCCAACTGACGCATAAAAGTCTAGTAGGAGTTAATTGGCCTAGGAGTGAACTGACCGGTCGGCAGGTAGACTGGCTGAAATCCCATGACAACTAATTTGTCCCTATTTGGCCAAATTCTTCTCTGACACGTCTGCTTGGAGACTGTACTATGGTTGGGAATAGGACTGGGTATCGGTACAGTGTACCGGTACAAAACCGGTTTTTCTTATTGGACCGGTCCAGAAAAACCGGACCTGAAAAAATTCGGTAGACCGGATGTTGGACCGATTAGAAAATCAACATATTATTTTATCAGGCATTCACACGTTTTGGCGCTTGCAGGTGGAAGAAAATAACAAGAGTGAAGTAGAGTAGAGTTTATAGTAATTTCTACCAAGTTTTACAGCCAATCGTACAGGTGCAGTTAGCGTTGTAGGATTTTAAAACACCAATGTAAGTCTAATACTCCACCAAACAGATTTCTTTGTAGTGAAATGGACCATTGGTATGACTCATACTGAATCAGGTCCAGGTTCAGGTCCGGACCTGGACCTGATCCTTTGGACCTGAACCGGACCTGGACCTGAATTTTCTGTACCGGTTCCCAGCCCTAGTTGGGAACGAGCGCTCGACTGAGTATGCCGCAGTGGCAAAGTGCAAATTAGTCACCGTGAGTGTCTGCTAAAAACCAAGTGAAGTTGAACAAATAAGAAGTTGAATTGAAAATAGAGTTTGGTTCAGAGTTATAAGACTGCACATGAGTAAGTTGTCAAGCAAAATTGGACAATGTATTCGTTTTGGGTGACAAAGACAAAAATAGATTGTTAACCACACTTATCAGTAAAGGAAGTATGATGCATACCTATATTCCAAACCGTTACATTGACGTAAAAGGAACAACATGTGTTTCATGCACATGACATGTTTCTAAGTGAATCCTACCAAAGTTTTTGCTGTGTCAATTATACAAATACGCTGCGTATAACTGATTTTACGATGATCATAATCAGAGTCTAATTCACCTGAAAGCATAAATATAAAGTAGAACACATCCTCACTACATGCTACCTAAAGCAAAACTGGTGAATCAAGCTTCCTCAGCCTCTGTCGTGACTTTGAATTTGGCACATACGCGTTGATACCTGCGTATATTTTCAAGTCCGTATGAGGTCTGTATGGTCTGCGTATGAAGCGCTTAGCCTCTACCAGGCTCCACAGGTCGCTGGGAAAAAAAAATAGAAATTGGACAAATACAGCCTGGATAACAGGCCAGTGGAGTTAGTTGGTTGCAAACCATACTCCTCTGACAGCTAACGTCATGGACATGTTATCTGTCTATATGTTGCCAATCTCTACTATTTTTCCACTGACCTGTGGAGCCTGGTAGACGGGTAAGGCTTCAACACGGACCTCATACGGACCTGATCACTGATATACGCACGTGTGAACCGACTTCCTCAGACTCTTACTTAGACCTTTATCACCCTGTCCTGTACTTAGCTTATGAGAGTAGAAACGTACAAAAAGGTCTACTTTCATTCTTTCATTCTTTCATTCTTTCATTCTAAAAAAAAAAAAAAAAAAAAAAATTGGTGATTCAAGTTTCCCTAGCCTTTGTCGTGACTATTTGATTCTGCATAGACACGCCCTTACGCAGAAAACATCCCCCGAACCTTACGTTAGTCATACGCGCCGGAATAGTTCCAAGGTGACGTGATGGGGGAAGTTTACGCATCTATGACGTAATCCGGCCGGTAAACAGAGCGGAAGTACCAAACATTTCACCTGTACCGTATATTTCAAAGTGGACAGTTCAGGACAAAGACGTTGAAAACGGTGTTGTATCCAAGAGGAGATTTCGCAGTTGGGTAAGTGAAATATTGATACCTTAGATTATTACTTTCTTATCATGATTTTTGACGATACTGTATGGTAAAATCGCATAAAAAAGCAAGTCCCAAATCCGGTTTCACACTTCCGGTTTCAAGTCAAAGGCAAATCAATGAAAGGTGATGTAAAGAGTACTTTAAAACCATGTACGTTGGTCTTAAACTTGGTAACATTGTGATTTAAACTACAGTCCAGTTGAAACATAGGATTCGGTGGCCTGAATTATTATAACAACTACCACTTTTACTAGCATATTGTCGAACGCAACTGTAATTTCTGTTATTTCCAACTTCAAAAGAGACAGGCAAGAAATGAGCTAGTCCCAAGACCAAAGAGAGAAAAATCACTTTCGCTGGTACATTTATTTCTTATTTTGCATCCTATGTACTAGTAGTACGTTACATTTGTTGGTAAAACAGCATTTTTGTGTATTTGTACTTTAGCTGCAGTACATATTTAGTCCGCCTAGTCGCGCCCCTGGGATTCCCCGGAAGGAAGTTTTCCGTCTCGTTGCGTCATCATCCCCCGCGGTGCACCCTGGGAAAATTGGGAGTCAGAGAAAGCAAGATGGCGGCCGGCAGCGGAACACGGCTCCAAGCACGGGGCCGTCCTCGGTAAAACCGTGCTCCGCAAGCCGCCTCAGAATAAAAGGACTACTTTCGATGCACGCCAAGAAACGATACGCTCTTGTGCTCTTCTCGGGCCTGTTATTGTTGTTGTTTTACTACGGAGGAGTGCGCTTACTAGCTGCGACATCGGCCGCGGCGCACCACTCGAGGGGCGCCTGGGCCCCTGCTCCGCATGGAGGGGGTCGCAGGCCGGACAAGTTGGGAGCTGCTCGCTCCTACCTGCGGACTTTCGCCGACTCGGACGATCAGGAGGCGGCTGATCTGCACGCCGAGTCGCCCAGGCGGCGGCGCATGGCCCGCTCGGCTCTGTACCGCAACGCCAAGTGCCGTATGGATACCTGTTGGGACTTCTCTCGGTGCCCACCGCACAAACCCTTCCGAGTTTACATCCATCCCAACGCCGAGCACACAGATACCACCTTGGGGCCCGGGCCTCAGTCTGCCGCATACACCAAGATCTTAGAAGCTCTCAGACGCTCGGGATACCTCGCAGAGCGTCCTGAAGACGCCTGTGTTCTTGTCCTAGCCGTGGACACCTTGGATAGAGACCGTCTTAGCCCTGACTATGTCTCGGGCGCTGCGCAACGCATCCAGGCTTTGCCTCTATGGAGCGGCGACGGCACTAACCACCTCGTCTTCAACATCTACTCGGGCACGTGGCCCGACTATGCCGAGGAGCTCGGCTTCGACACCGGGAGAGCTGTTTTAGCGAAAGCTTCCTTCAGCATGGACAAGTTTCGCCCCGGCTTCGATATCTCCATCCCGCTGTTTGCGAAGGATCACCCACAGCGCGGCGGGAGGCCGGGCGATCTCACCGCCAACACCTTCCCCGCCGCCACGGCCAACAAGTACCTGCTCGTCTTCAAGGGGAAGCGGTACCTGACGGGGATCGGGTCCGAGACCAGGAACGCGCTGTATCACCTGCACAACGGCGACGATATCATCCTCACCACCACATGTAAGCACGGCAAGAGCTGGAAGTCTCACGACGACGGCAGATGTCAGCAGGACCAGCAAGAATTCGACAAGTGAGTTCCCCTTTTTGTCTTTCAACACTTCTTAATACCCCTCTACAAAACAGAATGGGAAGAAAATAGCAACTAAAACAATGAGGGATTCCACAAATATTGAATTTCCCTTTGTTTTCATGCATAACCGTTTTATTATCATTTTATTGCATTTTAGAAATAAACAATGAGAAAAAGACAAGAGTAAACCCAAGATCTAAGTATTATGGGAAGTTAGTGGTAAGAAAATACTACAATAAAAAGAAACAACAACAATATAGTTTGGAAACTCGAAAAAATAGGAACATTTCGATATCTAAAGAAAGTTGGCAGAAAATAAACCTTGATAAAATGGACAGGTAGGAATAGAAGGAAAAATTCCGCCTAAAAAAACAATCGTTCACCCAACTTCCATTTAGAGAAGCACCACATATTTGTTTTGTCTTTCCTTAAGTACTGTGAAAAGGAGGGTTGGATTCCTTAAAGATGTTACAAATTCCTTGCGTCTCCAAGACATTGTAAGTGTGTCCACTTTGGAGTGACCCTAGATGTCCCCCTAAGGTCCAGGTGTCCGCACATGTCGCCGGGCTGACCACAGCAAATATAAACCTTTCTACGGTAAATTCCATTCATTGTGTAGTCTGGGTTCAGTTCACCCCTCGCCCCCCTCCCCAACCTATGTGTTACTAGTTTATCAGAACAACACAGAAATGTGCCTGGATATCTATGCTTAGTTAGGACTTTGCTCATGACGTAAGATTTCTAGGTTTGACAAATTTTAAAAACTATAGTTTTAGCATTGGAAACATCTTGAAGTTTAAGTAACTGAGTGAAGTTAACCAGCAACTTTTAGAACAACATTAGTCAACTTTTCATACCTTTCTTTTACAAACAACACAACTGCGCTAAGGTCACATAATTTCAGGTGGTAACAATATATACAAACTGGTAAACAACAACTAAAGAACATCTTTTCTACACAATTGCACCTTGTTGCATCATATGTTTATTTTCTTAATATTCTTATGCAGTGTTATATGAGGTATTCAACCTGTTACATGTGAAAAAATTACAAAAAAATTGAATTAGAAAATCCCCCAAATCTTTCATCCTGAGCCTTTAAAGTCTGCGAAGTGACCAAATATGACGTCTCTATTTGGAAGAGCCACTTTGAAATCCAATTGGCATGTACGTGCCAGACAAGGATATAATGAGCCTAAATACCATCCGGCCATTTAGGAATCATTAGTTACTGCTTAGTTGTTTGATTTCCACTTATTTGCTATTTGTGCTGCGGTATAAATGAACTGAAGTCACTTTTAGAAAAAGGAAAAGTTCTCCAAGAATCTAGAAGGTATTTCGCAAGAGAAAAATGTAGAAAATCGTTACTTTGGAATGCAGAATGTTTGAATATTTATATTTTCAACACCTGCCACATAGGTGTAGAAATAGTGATAGGATTTGGACAGACTTAGCACCTAATAGTTTATATTGTAAACAGGGCTTTCTTCAGTTTGAAATTTTTTTACCGTCCCACTCATTGTTTTGGAGCTTATTTTGACATTTTCACCAACTTCATGTCAGTAAGTTCAGTTTATTGAACAGACTGGGTGAAATTTTTGTCCATCCGTGAAGCAAATCTCTGTCTCAGGACAGACAGACGGGTCCTGGAGACATCTCCGATCATAAACATAAGTATCTGTGAGTGCGAAGGACAGGAATAAAATGTTTTGCTACACTGTGTGAATTGTTGACACGAATAAGAAACCGGCTTTAGATCAGTTTGAATGATTGAATCACACGCTAGACTGAAGATGCGAATGTCCTGCTAGGTTCTGTCACATTGCCTTGACCCGTTGGTGTCTACATGTGAATTTGTTTTAGCCAGAAGGCAGATATTCGGACATGTCTGACTGCAGACACTGTCGGCAAAGATGACACAGGGACAGAAAATAGACGCTGGGATGCGACAGAGCTAAATATAACCTCCTGTTCCATTAATAGTAACTTCTCCTAGCAATGTAAATGGACTCTGTCCTGTGGACGTTATGGTTGGTAACAGTAGCCGTCGGCCCGATTGATTGGGTGCAATTTTAATGACTGTTTACATTAATGTGTACCATCTAAATGTAGATGCTAAACATCTGTAGCAATTTTTTGGTGCTTTCCTTCAAAATACTCAATTACAAATTGATTTGCAGCTAGATTACAGTTAGAAATAGTGATAGATTCCAGTTTAGGAAGCCTAAAATATTTGTTATGGAACACGATTTGGGCAAGTAACAGTCTTGGTTTCCAGTTACGTATGAAGTTTTATGATTCACAATCATGGCTGTTCTTTTCCACATTGACATATTTCATTGATTCAAATTATTTCAAAGCAGATTCTAGACTTTGATTAGGTAAGCTTTATGTAAAGTTTAGTAATTAAGCATTGATTGGTATCTCAAATATTTACAGAGAACCTTTATAAAATAAGATAATTGTGACAATTTAGCAGGTAAAAGAAAAATAGGCTTCAAGCCGGAATAGGAATTGTTAAAAGTTAGGACACAAATACTATAAATAGTATAATGAAGTCGTCCATAGCACTATGGACAGGCATTGGATTACAGTGAGTTGACAGATAATCAATATGCAAGGCATATCACGAGTGGAGAGTTTGTCGTGCATAAGGCCAGGTCGTAGTGGCCGGTAGGGCGTACAGATGACATGGCTCGAAATACCACCTGCATATGCAGGTTTAATAGTGCAGGTAAAAGTTGGGCTTTGCAGGTATTTCTGATGTCTACATGTACCTGGTTATGCACTGTGTATTATTTTTCTTTGCTGTACTGGTTGTAACTTTTTATTTATTTTCTATGTAGTTTTCCTTTACCTACTTTGTTAGTAAACAGGTGTATAAGGTATGTTCAAAAGGTTGTTTTATTCACTTTGGGAGTACATTTGAAAGGTGCAGGTAGACAGAAAAAAGTATTTGAATCCCTGGATGTCCTGTTGACACATAGGCTGATAAGACTGTTGTCTGGGCTGGTTGACATGAGTACATAACAACTTACCTGCTGCCTGATGCCCACTTAATGACTCCTTATCACACCTGGACTCACCTGGGCAGGCTTTAAGGGCCAGCCAAAGGACACAGGTACACTGCTCCAAGCAGATGTTGGGTAGACAATCGTGAAGTCTATTGGTCACAGGAACACACAACTCCAAGCAGATGTTGGGTTTTCTGATCTGCCTTTATGCCTACACGATACCTCTGCTTGGAGATTTTAAGAGATATGTCTTGAAAATAAGAATTTTATCAGAATGTTTTAAGATGAGTTTGCCAATGAGTGAATTCTGCATGGACTAAATTTTATATTTTGACTTAATACAATCTCAGGTTGTGATCATTTTGCTGTTACTTGAAACAGCTTTTGTATTTGATAAGTTGCAGGGAGAAAGTTAACTTAAACCAAAGGAGAAAGTATACAACTCAACCTAAAATAAACAGGACTCCAATGTTAGGAAATATTTAGGAAGTCGTTAGGCATTGTTGGAAACCAGACTCTTCCCTTACTGAAGTGCCTGAGGGAACATGGTTTGAAGGAACTCCTGTCTGATACCATGATCTTCTGTATAACTTGTTAATTGACCAGGGTATCACATATAGCATATTATAAGTCTGTCTAATCTGTAGTTAGTTATGGAGAAGGGGAAATTCTTACGTTTGTAAGAACACCTGTCTGATACCATCTGTGGTATAACTTGTTTATTGACCAGGGTCTCACTTATGAGTCTGTCTAATCTGTAGTCAGTTATGGAGAATTTTAGGGAAACTTTCTTTCTTACTACAAGCATGATTCAGTATCAATGACACAAAAGTTTCAATTTGTGTGTGTGTGTGTGTGTGTGCGTGCGAGCATGGGCGTTCGGGCATATGTGTGTGTCCGATTATTCTAGAGAAAGGATATACCTTGTATGCTTACTTGTGCCCCAATGCCTGGGGCAGTTACCAGTATCTCTATCTGACTCATTCTGAGTGGACCAAATACCAGGATGGCACTTTGGCCAGCTTACAGTATCAGGGAAAACTTCTCCACAGTTTGAGTAATCCCACCTGTTACACATGTGTGTGAGCCAGTCTGGGCACCAAAGGAGGGAAGCCCTCTTGAAAATAAATATCTTTTTGAGCACTCTCTAATCTAGTTAGTAAGAGTTTTTTTCTAAAAAGAAAGGACATTTTAGTTTGGTAGTTTAGAAGGAAAGGATTTAAAGAACTCAGGGTGGGTATATGAGTGGGTGTATGAGTATGAGAATGTGGTCAATGTGGGTGGGTTGGTGGGTTGGTTGGTGGGTGGGGGGCAGAATGTGTGGCCTTTTTCTATCAATACAAGTAGGTCATCTGTGATTAGCAGTGATTCACTCCCTAAGCTGGTCTATATTGAGACTATTTACTTGGAATCCTAGTTGTGCATTAAGTTCTGGTTCAAGTTTAGCTCGCACACTTCTTTTTGCCACTGTCAGGGTGGCATAGAGACACAGGCTATATGTGCGTTTATAACAACTGAGACAAGTAACTCAGGAATTTAAATATCTAGCTTCGATTTGTAAATTTATATGGAATATGAAGATGCTGGTGATATATACAGAACTTATAATTAATTGATTAAACAATCCCTTGTGGCTTGTTTAGCATCAAGAATCACAAATAAGAAACATAGCAGATTATGGGTCATATTTCTGTTGTTGATAAAATTTTAATCAAATACAAAATAGACAAAAGATACAAGTGAGTTTAAGTCTCCAATTCACACCAAATAGAATGCATTTATGAGTCACAGAGGTTGCAGTATTGCAAGAAGGAAAGAAATTGCAAGAACACCAGCCTGGGTATTTTCAGATCTCTAGTTTTCCCGAGTCGTTCTTTGTTGGTGAAATATGTAAACATCTGTACTGTAGTCTTCCAAAACTAATTTCATCAGGTTGGTAGTATATAGGATATAGGAGAACTTTGCTTACGTGAGTATAACTATATAACATTCTTAGCAAAAGTGAGTATAAACTGGTTGTGCGAAAGAATTCTCCTATGTCCCATCTGTTATGTTATTGATGCCCCCCCTCCCCAAAAAGCCCTCCAGACTGTATCCCCACATACACAGACAGTAAGAGTTGTTTGTAACATCGGAGCCTGTATGTACACCCCCCACTGACGGTGTGTGCGTCTCCCACCCAGGAAGTGCCGGGTCACCTCTGTAACATTACCTGCTCAGGTGTAGCGCTTACCTGTCAGCCACACCCGCGCACACAGGTATACAACCAGGTCACCTGAATACCTGTACCGTAAAACCTCACATTGTCACAGCACTAGTAGAGTCAAGTACACATTACGGCATCGGTTTCTATTATCTTTTGTACTAGCATTTTAGAAACACTTTTCTTACAATTTCTAACCTTTGTTTGCCTTTACATATATTTTGTACCAAAGTCCGCAGTATCTTACAAACATTTCTAATGTCAAATACATTTTGTATTAGTTCCTAAACTCTTCTAACGTAGATTCATCATACAACTTGTCTGTTGATAGAAAGGTGATTTATAGAATCGTTATAGATTATGTTGGAAGTTTTTTTTAACATGATGTTGAATTTGGCCCTTACTGTTTTTTTTTCAAAGCATGACCCCAACACTTTTTACTGTAAATCCATTACTTTCGTGGTCATTTTATTTTGTGGTAGAACTGGGAAAAGAATTTTTTTGTAGCATATATCTGCAGTGATTCACATAGGGAAAATAGCCAAAACAAAGCCAAGAAAGTGTTGTGATCTACTTAAATTATAGGACTAGAAATAACAAAACTCCTTTTGTGTTCTGGGGCTACTTCCATAGTTACTTGCATTATTTGCTGCTTGTACACAATATCCAAGCATGCCCAGACATGTTTCACTCTTCTTAGAAACCAGATGATTTGCCCCCCTCCCCCCTGTAGTGTTGAATGAACTGTTCCTCACCTAACATTATGGAGGTGTCACAATTAAAGTTTTATAATTTACAACTAAACCCCTTGGGTTTTGAAGCTGAAATTGTTGAATGAATTATCATAATGTATCTTTGACAATGTACATTTATTGCTAAAGCCATTTCACCCATGGCTATTTGGATCAGGAGTTTTCGAGATTCTTAAGAGTTTTGCCCCCTCCCCCCTGTAGTGTTGAATGAACCGTTCCTTACCTCACCTTACGTACATCCTGTGTTCGCACATTTTCCTTACCCAAGGGCAGGTGTGCTCAGGTAACCAGACACAGACAGGAAACCAGGTGATTACACCTGTCTCACCTGTATCAGGTGGTCTCTTTGTTTCTGGAAAAGGCTTGTTTGTCTAAGTATGTTCCCCCTTACTACCTACACATGACTAGTGAATGAATTATTTTAAGGAGATAATCAAAAGTGTGAAAACTCTGGTTCGACATTTCTCTTCAAAACCAGTTAAGTTATTTAAAAACAACTTGGACCAAATGTCAAAATGAAACTTCTTTGTTTCTGGAAAAGGCTTGTTTGTCTGAGTATGTGCCCCCTTACGTTACTACCTACACATGATTGATTAGAACAATGTTTTTTTTGCAAAATCATGCCCGAAGGCTATGCCCATGCAGTCTTTGAGACTGCATATACAGTCTCAAAGACTAGAAAATAGTGATACATAACATTAGGGTCTAATCAACTATATGATACTATTGTTGGGTTTAACTTCTTTTTTTAAGGCAGTGGTAAATGAACTGCCCCACATTTCGTGTAATGATTAGATTTTGTGCTAGTGAATGAATTATTGTAAGGGTACAATCAAAGTGTGAAAACTCTGGCTTGACGTATGTCATTAAAACCAATTAAATACAACTTGGGCCAAATACTTAATAAAACTGCTATAAGATTCAGGCTTGTGTCACGGGTATAAAAGAAAACAGTTCTCCTCCAAACATAACAAATCCCACACATAATACACATCATGTAGAAAAGGTGGGATCATTCGTCTTCCACTGTCTTTGGAAAAGAAGTTGAACTCAATAACCCCGAATAGAAGAGTTAGTTTTAGACTAGAGTAGACACTTGCAATATATTTACTGTACACTGTTTGTACCATTTCATGCTACCTGCAATTAGCAATGGGTAAGAATTTCCAATGAAGTTTTATATCATATTGACCAAGTTTACACAATTGCAGTTTAAGCAATGACGGAGGTTTGAAAATTTTCACGGCTGGAGTTTATACGTCAGCGAGAGTTATTTTTCTTTTGAGAACGCCGGCCTGCCAAACGCAATCAGTTTGTTCTGCTGGACGTGAAACCTGCAAAGGCCCAGGACAGGAAGGGTGCCGTGCCATTCCTTCTATTGTCCTCAGGTATTTCTAGGCACTAAATGGGCAACAAAGAACGGGAGTGTCCAGCCATTCACATGGTCTGATGCGTCACTATGGCAACAGGGGCTCCGGCCGTGTGGCTACCTCAGGACAGCTGTCCACTTCTAGTGGCCAGTCTGTCGTTTTTTCTGTCACCTTTTTGGAAATATCCCAGAAAAAGAAAGGAAAGGATTTTTTTTGTATTCATAGAGCTGTGTGTGTAGAAGTTGGTAAGGGGTCTTCATAATAGGATGTTGTTTTGACTTTATTAGCTTCGACAAGAAGGTCATGTTTTAGGTGCCGTTGTGTCTGTCACTTTATGTTTTTTTTCCTGTCACCTTTTCTCAGAATTTCTGGAAATATTTTCCAAAAAAGAAAATGAAAGGATTTTTTTTGTTACCTGCAGTGCAGTGTGTGAAAAAATTGGTACATGGGTTGGGGAGGGGGTCAGGACATAGGATGTTTTAGCTTTATTATCTTCGACAAGAAGGTTATGTATTAGGCGCCATTGTGTCTGTGTGTCTTCATGATGCTTGGTGCCTGTTTAGTTGGTTAGGAGAATGAAGGTCAAGTTCAATAATGGGCCTTCTAAAATTGCTTGTCATTGTACATTTGTTGTGTAATTTTTTTACACTACATATTGCCACAGTTAGTGGATTATGCCAATTTCAGTACACTAGGGGCTGCAGGGGAGTTTGAAATCAATCAATGATATTATCGGTTCAATAAGGTTATGAAATTTGTATTTCTGTTTTCTTTGGTATTTGATTTCTAGGTTAAGCATATATAATTTTTACTACTCAATAAGACAAAGGTATATCATAATGTTTTTCTTCAACTGAAAACAAATAATTTCTTTGAATTGTAGTGTATGGGCAGATATTTTCAATGCCTTGAGTGCGTAAAAGTATATTTTATTAGTGAATTGATACCAGTTTGTTTGTATTACACCCATGTTTTGCTACCAGTTTACCAATCTCAGCATGAGCTGAGTTGAAACTCTTACAGCTACTCCATCAAGAATTCCAGCTATTTGGTGATTTGTTTTGGAATCTAAGTAGCTTTATTCCTCGGAGGAGAAACTATGTCGAATATTTGAGCATAATGGGGAGCTCTTAATAACCAAGGGGTCAGCGGGGATCGTTTACGTACGTTTTGTTCCGACGTCAACAAACAAAAGATCGTTTCCTGACCTGGCGGGAAGGTGTCCCGAGTATTAGGTCGTGATATTGCCATTGTCAAATTCTTTTGAGTCACAAAAACAACACGCCTGTTTACTTGTAGTTCTGTGTGTTGTAAGTACAATGTTAGATATGTGTAAAGCATTGCTATTTTTATTATTCAGTTTGTTTTGACTTAAGATTAGAAAGGAAAAAGCACCTGAATTGTAATTTTATGATATCTATAAATCTGCATTATCCAAAGGTATATGTAATACAGTTTTCTAGTTGCTGATGCAATAATAAAAACGACAACAAATGTTTATAGATATGCAAAAAATTCTGGCTGGCTAGAATCATGGTTGGACAAGTTTAATAGTCGGATTATCCTAGGGAAGTAAAAGTGCAAGCGCATGTCCTACAAAATATTTACATGAGTGCGATTTTGATGTACTTGTTCCAATTTTACAGTCATGGGATCAAGCATTGGTCAAAGAAGAAGTCAAACCCTACAATAGTAAATTTAGCACCTTACAGTAGATTAGAAACCAATGTTATATACTGAATGACTCTATTCTTATTTCGAGACTGTACATGCAATTAGCCTTCGGGCATGATTTTGCGAATAAACTCTCTATCATTCTATGTACTTGCCCGATAGGACAATTCAATGTGATATTAATTATAACCTCCTTGGA
This sequence comes from Branchiostoma floridae x Branchiostoma belcheri, assembly GCA_019207045.1. NCBI lineage: Eukaryota > Metazoa > Chordata > Leptocardii > Amphioxiformes > Branchiostomatidae > Branchiostoma > Branchiostoma floridae x Branchiostoma belcheri. The sequence goes on along the minus strand of CM033040.1, from coordinate 5,246,829 downwards.
CAAGCGAAGTTAAGAAAACTTGTCCAACCCTGGAGTCTACAAGCAAAACATTCAGGCTGGCTAGAGTAGAACACTGCAAGTACCCACATATCTGTCCCCGTTCACCGGAACTCCTATGGACACAACACCGCGTACAAACTCACGCCCCGAAACGGAGAAGAAAGGATCAGCCAGGATATCCATGTCGTGTTGTGAAAGGCGACACCCAAACTGTGTCATGGGTTGGGTGGGGAGGAGGGAGACATGTCCGGCGCAGACAGGTGGGGAGGGGGGCACAGACTAATATCCAAGCAGATCCTACGGTAGCAAAACAAAGCTGCCAGAGGAGTAAAGCCGCCTAGAAGTGAGGCAAAATTGAAGAGAGGCAACGGTTTGGTTGGGAGGGGGCCAATGGTTTGGTAAGGGGAGGGCAACAGTTAGTTGGGGAGGGTGGCGATAGTTAGGTGGGGATGGGTGGGGAAGTCGAAAGTTAGGTGGGGAGGGGCGCAACTAGTAAGGCGCAACAGTTTGGTGGGGAGGGGGGCAATGTTTTGATAGGACAAGGGTGTTTGTCATACGCGTTATATGAGCATTTTCCATGACTACGAAAGGGCAATTGTAAACCCATTCCTGGCAATTTTGCATTCAAAAAGAGTTTTTTTTACGACTGACCTTGACCCCTGGGAGTCCCAGTACCTGGTGAGTAACAAGACCAGTGGGACTCCGCTTCTGCCAGGGCTCCAGACAGTCCCATTATAAACCCATTAACACGGCTGAGAAGTTGATTTACGCTCCTGAGTTTACTGACAAACTCACCCCAGAGGATAGAGTAGACACTCCCACCTGAATTGCAGCCATGTAAATTGTCCAACCTGGTTGAAAAGCTACCATGTGTATTGGTGGTTATGTGAAACACTAGAGGCGAGTAGAACAGTTTTTACCCCAAGCTCGCTCCCGGGATTCGAACCCGCGACCTATCGCGTCAAACCGGGCAGCCAATTGCACACACCCAGACGTGCATTTATTGTTTGGTACTATAGTAGGTACTAGCTCATTATTTGAGTATTCTGCTGCTGGGATCCCTGATACAGTGGTAGGCAGCAGTCGGTAAAGTAAGTAAATTCCATACCTTTAGTCAGACTCATAGATAAATGACTATTATATTAATCAGTAGCACTGAAAAATTTATAAAATTCATATGCTTTGAGAAACCAACAGATTTCATTGTCACCAAGAAGGGAAAACAACTTCAAGAAGCAGACTCTAATTGCTTGACTATGATATTCCAAGAAAACCTCCTTGGATATTCTTACCAACATCTGTATGTTTGTAAACATGTCTTATGGCAAAAGGGTAAAAGTTTACAATGAAGTGTCATTCATTCATTCATTATCACTCTAATCTAATACACATTCAAATAGCTGCTAGGCATCATTGACAATACAACAGACACAATGACATGTCACATATGAAAAGGCTTTTCTGAACAACAGGCTTCTTTTGAATAGAGTTTGGTGTCTGTTTCTTTTGCATATGAAGTTAACGAGGTTTGTCTTGCTCCTCTGGGTACAGACACTATTGTTATGGAACAATTTTATTATCAGAACAAAATGGCTACTACTAGGTGAAAGGTCAGAGAAGTTTGGATCAATTATGCATAACCTTGTTAGGGTGGTTTTGCAAAAGTAAATTTGTACATTTATGCCAACGGATGCCTGGATGGGTTGTCTTGATATTTGGTACATGGGTAGGTCTTGATGAGACCTTGAAATGATTAGATTTTGGACCCCGTAGAGTGTTGTTACGGTACTGCAGCGGAACTTCCGGGTTTGAAGTTGATATCTTGAGTTTTGAACATGCTGCAATCGTGATGCAATCGTGCTAGATAGCTCCTGAGGCTGTGAGTGAGTAATGTAGGTTTAGGCCCTCTAGATGCTTGTTTTGGAACTACAGGGACCTGTTTTAAGTGTTTAGGGTCAGACATTGAAAGAAATAAGTCAAGAAGGGGTATACAGATCGTCCTGAGTTTTGTAATGCTTCCACCCGTGATTTGGGATTCCAAGAAAATGATACCAACCCCATTTGTTGCAATTCATGAAGACATGGAAATATTACTTCCACCTGTGATTTTTAGATACTTGGAAATATGATAAATGTTTTAGCCGATCCCCTGTCACCCTGACCCTAGGGGAGGTAACCTTTCAATTAGCTGTCTGCCTTTGCCAGCCCCTCTGGTATTAATATAAAAACCCCATTGGGATAATTATGTGCTCATCCATGCTCTATAAGGTGGAAAAGTGACAGTCTATACAGTAAGTGGGACACTTTTGTCAATTATAGTGGCGATGTCACTTTGGTTGCACAATGGCATGATGTTTAGTGCCATTGTTTGGCACTCAAAACTTGGAGGTTCTGTGTTCGAGTAGACAGTGCAGGTGGTTGGTTGTTGGTATGGGCTCTTTCATTGACAGGTCCATGAAGAGTTCATGATCGAACTCAAAGCCAGAATTCTGTTTTTTTCTTCTTTTTTTGTGGGGTGGGTCTTTTTTTTTCAATTTTTAAACCTATATTATATATAGGTTTATAAATTTATAAAGATATTATTTTCTGTATTTCAAGAAGCAAGATTTAACTCTAAACCTCTTAGAATACATAAAATACACTGCAAGTTGGCAACATTTTCCTGAGTTTTAAGCTATGTTGACCTCCAGATGCCTCAAGAAATTGTTGAAGGCATTCACCAGCATCTGAAGATGCTGAGATGCCTTTCTGACGAATCCCTGGACGAAATATGGTTTGAAGTTCCCATCTCTCTGTAAAGATAAGTGTTGTGATTACAGGAATGATTGCCACATGTGCGGGGTAGCCTGCAGCAATTCTGCAACACCAGTTATCATCTCTGTACTCATTCCAACAGGTGTAGATTGGAAATATCATTTTCCATATTTTAAGAAGCAAGATTTAACTGTAAACTGTTGTTGATTAGCAAAATACAGTGTTTTCGGGCACATTGGCAACAATTTTCTGAGATTTAGCTAATGGTGACCTCCAGAGGCCGGAAGAAATTGTTGAACTTGAAGGCATCCACCAGCATCTGAAGATGCTGAGAAGCCTTTCTGACTAAACCCTAGACGAAAATATGGTGCAAAGTCCTCATCTTTCTGTAAAGATAAGTGTTATGATTACAACAATGATTGTCACCACAAGACAGCGACTTCAGAAAATGCTGAGACGTCTGAAAATGCTGACACGCCTTTCTGTCGAAACCTTGGATGAAAATATGGTGCAAAGTCCTCATCTTTCTGTAAAGATAAGTGTTGTGATTACAGGAATGATTGCCACATGTGCGGGGTGGCCTGCAGCAATTCTGCAACACCAGTTATCATCTGCACACTCATTCCAACAGAGGTACATTGGAAATATCATATAGAGTTAACTCTAAACCACTGTAAATAAGCAAAATACACTGTTTTCGGGAAAATTGGCCACAGTTTTCTGAGTTTTAAGCTAACCTCCAACAGATGCCTCAAAAAGCTTGTTGAACTTGAAGGCATCCACCAGCATCTGAAGATGCTGAGAAGCCTTTCTGGCAAAACCCAGGACGAAAATATGGTTTGAAGTCCTCATCTCTCTGTAAAGATAAGTGTTGTGATTACAGGAATGATTGTCACCACAAGACAGCGACTTCTGAAAATGCTGAGACGTCTGAAAATGCTGAGACGGCTTTCTGGCGAAACTTTGGACGAAAATATGGTGCAAAGTCCTCATCTTTCTGTAAAGATAAGTGTTGTGATTACAGGAATGATTGCCACATGTGCGGGATGGCCTGCAGCAATTCTGCAACACCAGTTATCATCTGCGCACTCATTCCAACAGAGTGCTTCAATTACTGCATCTGTAGTCTGTTCAGCGCTGGCTACAGTTCCAATCAAACCGGCATGTCTACATTAATACATGACATCTGTGACCCAATACTTACAGTACAGCAAGGCTGGGAGGAAGGCCCAGATGAGGTGATATGGTTTGCGTAGAGTCGAGAAGTTTGGCCCAAAGAGTTTGTGAAGACTAGACTTTGACTTTTAGTTTGTGAAGAACGTCTGCATACATGTAAGTCCCACAGAAATCATATCAGTGTTAAAAAAGAGAATGAAGCTCTCTTGTAAAAAAAGATAGAATGAAGCTCTCTTGGAAAAAAGATAGAATGAAGCTCTCTTGGAAGAAGGAATGCCCAGATAAGGTGATATGGTTTAGAGTAGAGTACAGAAGTTTTCCCCAAAGAGTTTGTAAAGGGGGTCTGCATAATTCCTCCCAAAATTACAATTGAAAAAGATAGAATGCAGCTCTTTTGGGTGTAGATGTTAAAAACAAAAGTACCATGAAAACTTGGCTGGAAACAACTGTATATAGTGTATGGTTCAATATAGAAACTGTTGAAGAGATGCCATATTGTATTTAGCATTTCAAAAGTTGTACATACATGCACAATACAGCTAGCAGTACAGTAGGCAGTACATAATCAGTTATACTTATAGGCAGGTGATAAGTTTATACCAGCATTTGTCCTTGTATTGTAGTAGAGATGACATATATCAACTGGCAATTATGCACAAAATCTTCAATAACGATTTTAATATCTGTGATGTGCCAATATAGAGTGTTAGACGGAACAGTAAATAACAAACCTCACTAAATTCAAATGGAGACAAGTTTGACATTGAATCACTCTTGGCACAACTGCTCTCCGTTTTGAGCAGAAGGGTCGCCTAGCTGGTGAAGTGTAATTTGGCAGAAGCAAACGGCTGTCAGAACATATTCACGTCACATAGCAGACGAAGCAAGCAAGCTATTCATAGCAATATATAGGACTGTGGGAGGGGGGCAGTAAAGAGTTTATCGAAAGCACCCATGACTATAGACAGATAAGAGGTCATGTTCTATTTAACTAGAGTCATTTTTGAGAGCTTGCAGGGGGAATTTGTAGTTTACTACATTTGTAAATAGGACTGGGGGAGGGGGGCATAAAGAGTTATCGGAAGCACCCATGACTATAGAGGTCGTGTTCTATTTAACTAGAGTCAAGGGCAATTTGGAGAGGTTGGGAAGGGAATTTGTAGTTAACAACATTTGTAAGAAGCAAGCAAACCTTTCATAGCAATATATAGGACTGAGGGAGGGGGGTGGTAAAGAGTTTATCGGAAGCACCCATGACTATAAAGGTTGTGTTCTATTTAACTAGAGTCAAGGGCAATTTTGAGAGGTTGGGGAGGGAATTTGTAGTCAACTACATTTGTAAAAAGTAAGCAAACCATTCATATCATAGCAATATATAGGACTGGGGGAGGGGGGCGTAAAGAGTTTATCGGAAGCACCCATGACTGTAGAGGTCGTGTTCTATTTAACCAGAGTCAAGGGCAATTTGGAGAGGTTGGGGAGGGAATTTGTAGTTAACCCTCTCAGCACGTCATAAAATTTTTTCCTGTATACCATATACGACATATAATTTCAGTCTATACAGGTGTCAATTAGTACTTTTTGTTAATTATTATTACAGCTGCTATGTAAGGAGTAGACTAGGAAAACTATATATTTCTGGAAAGCTCACAGACTGGCCTTTCCAATAAAAGCAAAATAAACATCATACCATCAATCTGATAGTAGTAATAGTAATAACAATAAACAAAAACACAATATGCAAAACAAAACAAAAACATGTCTCACAAAATAAAAAGTCCATTCAGGGGCAAAAACATACTTTATTTATCCTGAAACTACACAGAAATACATTATAATACAAGAGCAATGCTGGTATTATGTGATGGGCATCAAACATCTTCACACTGCTCATCATCTTCATCGATGTTGTCACTGCTGGATGCTGGGGAGAAAACCAAAATATAGTTTATAATAATCACATGTTTTGTTGTTGAACAATTGTATTGTTGTATTATCATGTGAAATTGTTGTTTTGTTGAGGAAAAATTGTAGTAATATTATTTAAAAAATAGTACAACTTCCAACCACTTTCATTTATATGTTCACATAAGTATAACTACAAGCTCTGACAATATCTAAAAAAAAAAAATTTGAAAAAAAAAAATTTGAAAAAAGTAAAAAGTCCACCTAACTTCAGCAAGGCCAAGAATATCCCATGTGTAACGATCTAGCTCATGTGTAAGTTCTTCCAGTCTACCACAGGCATGCAGAGTACGAACATTCCAAGTTCCGATAACTGTACCTTCTGTTGGAAGTTTGATGGCAGGTTGTGCAGTTGTACCTCTGTTATCTCGATCTTCATGTCTACCTTGTCCCCCCAACGACCTGGAGGTCAAGGGACTAGGTAGGTAGGTAGGTAAAACAGAACAGGTTTTGCTATCGCAAACCTGTAAAATGCAGCTAGGTATTAGCAGTACGAAACCGCAAACCTGGCATGAAGAGACTACAGCCAATATTCAACCAAAAAAACCCCGTTGTTTACCTTGTTGTTCGTCACTTTCCCCGCTGGTGGGAGCCTCCAATAAATCTTCATTATCGGCCGACGAGGCCCCTGAAGCACTCATGATTATCTAGCGTCTGGATTACGTTCAAATAAGGTTTGAATGAAGTCAAAATGCTGTATGTTTTCTGATTGATTGGTTCTCTTACAATTACCAGCGTTCTAGTTGTGGGATTCGTCATGATGGTGGGCAGGGAGTTCAAAATCCAAAACGTGACGTACGAAGCCCCGTACGTGGCTTCTCGCGGTCTACGGGAAAGCCACGAAAATGGCTTTTCGTGCTGAGAGGGTTAACTACATTTGTAAGAAGCAAGCAAACCTTTCATAGCAATATATAGGACTGTGGGAGGGGGGCAGTAAAGAGTTTATCAGAAGCACCCATGACTGTAGAGGTCGTGTTCTATTTAACTAGAGTCAAGGGCAATTTTGAGAGGTTGGGAAGGGAATTTGTAGTTAACTACATTTGTAAGAAGTGTGGCAAGGAGACGGAAGGTCATACGTAAAGGAATGAACAAGATTATGGCTTATTCGGTCACGGCTCTGTAGTCTAGAGTCAAGTTTGATTTTCGTGAGTATGCGGGATATGATTACAGTTGAGGAGATGTTATACAGTTGAGGAGATGCATAGGGAAACTACTGAACAGGGAGGAAAATGCATATGGTAATGGCGGCTTTCAAATGATATCTGTCTTTTCAGTGGTTTTCTTCATCATAGCTGTAATCAGCTTAATTACACAGGTGGTAATAGTTATAATCTAAGGAAAAAAAGCCATTAGTTACTGGATTATACTTCTTTCTTTGTAGAAGGGTATGTATAGGGCTTGGCAACACATAGCTATTTACATTTTTGTGGTTGGCCACACCAATTTTGACTTTTTGTTGTTTTTCTGACATTTTTATGTAGAATTTTTACAAGAAAACATCATGAAAACAGGAAGCCGACATGAAAGCTGTCAGTTCACTCTTCTAAAATTATGCACCAAGGTATAGGCTTTTGAATCTGAGAACAAAGAATTTAAATTGGCGTGTCATTAGCAATGTACATGCAGGCCTAGATAAAGCTGAGGTTGAACTTTTGAAGGATAACATGACTGAAGTTTGTCTCTTTATAAGAGACTTTAGTCCACACATGTACTATGATGTAGGTAACAATTGTAGGTAACAATTGATTTCAGATTACTCGGTGGCCCTCCCTCCCTTCTTGCTTTTTCCCCTCTGCTCCTCCTACTTTTTGTATCCTTCCCAGTACAATAGCGGTATGATACCCTATCTGTTGTCACCCTGGTATGATACCAGATATGTTTAGCCGGGAGCGGGTTTCATAACAGCGAGGCTGGCATCGTGGCCCCTGTCACAACAAACACAAACATAAAAACCTTTGTCTGACACGTCAGGTCCCCTCCCAGACCCCTACCCCCACCACACACCCCCAGCAGATAACAAAGGGCGCTAAAGTGCCAGAGCGGGCGCTCGCTTCTCTCTCCTTTGTCTACATAACAAGGGAGGGGGTAAGGGGCCATTTTTCTTGGCAGTGTCCCAACGCAGGGATGTCGGCCCACCCAGAGGCGGGCCCTCCCCTACCTGGTCGTTGTGTCGGCCATTATCGACTGCGGTGCTTTTGGACAGGTGCCAGGTCACCTGGTACCACCTGGAGTACGGAATGACACAGCACATGATACAGGTGTGGCGAGCGATCCAGGTGTTGCTTTTTTTATTCAACATAAAAACAGACAGGACCAAGTTCGCACTGCACTCAAGTTAAGAAACTTATTTTAACAGTGCCATTTAAAATACATATAGATAAATGAATACAAATATAACAACATCAGAAACAATAATTGAACAAACTAAATGACTAACGTCATGTGTGCCAATGCAGGTGTTGCTTTTGTAATCTGCTTACATTGTATACCTGTAGTGCTGTACTGTTAGTAATTTTTATGTGGTACAACAAAAATAATTTCTATAGTATATGGTGTGTTACGTTGAGGGGCGGTTATACCGGCTATATAGATACAGATACTGTACAGAAAAGTAAGTCCAAGTTTAAAATTATTCTACCATTTTGAATCAGATAACGCCATGGTGGTGTGGATGGAGTGATACTTTTTCATTGCTGTGATCCCAGCTGCTGTACTGTAATCCCTCCTGTCACCAGGAGCTCACGTGCGGACCAGTCCTGCACTTGAACCCTGACCCGGCATGTTGATGAGTGGGAACCACTGCAAACATGTTGCAGTGTAACCTGGTAACTCGTATTGATTCCTGTCCTGATGACTCCATCGGAACAATCAATGTGTTATCCCAGGTTGTCAGGCCACTTCTGGTACTACTGCTCATTATGGTAAACCCATACATATGATACAGTCCTACATTTTCACCGTTACAGAGAAGCGAGAAGAAGCTTAACTTCTGTGTTAGATAGACTAGATGTGTTGATTCCTGTCCTGATGACTCTATGGGAACAATCTGTGTGTTATCCCAGGTTGTCAGGCCACTTGTGATAGTACTACTGGCAGTACTGCTTATTATGGTAAACCCAGACACATGATACAGTCCTACATTTTCACCGTTACATAGATAGAAGCGAGAAGAAGCTTTACTTCTGTGTTAGATAGACTAGATCTGTGATACTTTTGTATATGTGTTGGTAACTCTTGTTATTGATTTCTGTGGTGATGACTCTATGGGAACAATCAGTGTGTTATCCCCGATTGTCAGGCCACTTGTGATAGTACTACTGGCAGTACTGCTCATTATGGTAAACCCAGACACATGATACAGTCCTACATTTTCACTGTTACAGAGAAGCGAGAAGAAGCTGAACTTCTGTGTTAGATAGACTAGATGTGTTGATTTCTGTGGTGATGACTCTATCGGAACAATCAGTGTGTTATCCCCGATTGTCAGGCCACTTCTGCTGGTACTACTGGCACTACTGCTTATTATGGTAAACCCATACAAGCGGTAATTAAGCAAAATATTCCTCTCAAAATGTTGGAAAATGATCAATGTAAGTGACCAGCCTCTGTAACACCATGAATTTCCTAGCGCTTTAACTGCTTGCTGCTCTGGCTCTATCCAAGTCTCTTGGGGGATGCTGTGTTCTACCCTCCAGTCGCAATTCCCAGAATCGAGCGTTCTTTACCTACAGAATTCCGAGAACGCGGGTGAGGTTATTGCGTTCCTGGGGCCAGTTTTTGTAAAATTCACTTGTCCTATCACATCTGTGTCTCTCGGGGGTGCCATGCTCTAACTTCAGGCCGCAATTCCCAGAATCGAGCATGTTTCACCTACAGAATTCCGAGAACGTGGGTGAGGTTATTGTGTTCCTGGGGCCAGGTTTTTTAAAATTCACTTGTCCTATCACATCTGTGTCTCTTGGGGGTGCCATGCTCTACCTTCAGGCCGCAATTCTCAGAATCGAGGGTGTTCCACCTACAGAATTCCGAGAACGCGGATGAGGTTATTGTGTTCCCGAGGCCACGAGGTGCTGATGGTAATGATTCACGTTTTAATCTGAGCGGAATGTTGGAAATGCCCACCTTATCTGGAGAAGGTATCTGTATTTCTTACCTGGGGACATGAACATTCCAGCGTCTGGACTTGGAGAACGGAGACATATGCTTTGGATACTGTAAAGAGGGTAATGTTTGCGAGCAGGATTGGGTACTGGTACAGAAAATTCAGGTCCAGGTACAGTCCAGGTCCAGAGGATCAGGTCCAGGTCCTGGTATCCTGGTAGCCACTTCACCCCGAAGTCAAAACCACTGCAAACTCAAATTGAGTCAGAGCCACTGCAAACATTTTTCTATTGCAGTTTGTGACTACTGTATATATATATGTGGCGCTACCTCCAGGAGGATAGCTGCCAACAGAGCTTCCTGGGCCAACTTGACTGCCTCATGTGTCGGATGACACGGGAGCCCCTAAGTCTGAGTAAGTACCTCAAATTCAAAACCACCGTGAACACCACATTTTGTCACTATTGCGAAATTAAAGCCCCTGCTAACTGAAATGCATTTACAGTACTGTTTTATTGAAGCAAGTTGGCACGGCTAGGAGGAATGTTAGGTCTGTATCTGGGTCAATGTCAGGGGGAGGGGGGGGGACAGGTAATGGACATTCTTGGGTTAAGAATAGAAGGGAATGCTCATTAACTCAGGGATCTCATCAGGGACTGTTCATTAACACACGGACCTAAATATAGATAGGGACAGTTCATTATGGGGCTGTATCAGGGACTGCTCATTAACCTACAGATCTGACAAGGGAATAAAGTTATGGACAATCAGGGACTGTTCATTAACACATGGACCTAATCAGGGACTGTTCATTAACACATGGACCTAATCAGGGACTGTTCATTAACACATGGACCTTATCAGGGACTGTTCATTAACTGTTCATTTCGGACACGTGACTGCACGGACATCATGATATATCAGTAGGGACTTGTCATTAACCACTGGCTTTACCAGGAGCTTATCATTAACACATAGACATATCTAGCACTGGTCATTATCTTTCAGACATAACCAGGGGCTGGTCATAAGAAAATATGCATATGGCCTATGCAAGTAGTCACCATGGTCATATTGATGCATAGCTTTATGTAATATAAGTCTTAGTTTTTAACACATGATGAATGCTTAAACTTTTCACACGTGAATATTATCCAGGACTATAAATACATATGCACAAGGCAGCATTTGTCAAAAACACCTGGATAGTTAATGCTTGAATGACTGCACATTGTGGATAATAGATTAAGTCCCAACTATTTATAACAGTGTACTTTAAAGTGACAAATGTTGGCAGGAATTTGACTTTGTGGTAGGAAAAAATAAGGAGTGTTCGCAGTGGTTTCAAATTCTTGGTTGAAACTGCCATACAGGGCTTTATTGTAAAAGGGATTTTTTTGCAGTGGTTTGAAGTCTTTGGTGAAGAGTTTTCTTTGAAAAACACAAACATCAAACATCTTACAGTATGTTCAGTTCAGAAATGGGTTGGCAGCAATCTCCAAGCAGATTTTAGGAGGAAGATAGTAACATGTTCTCACTGTCTCAGTGTCTGGCTTCTCTCCTACTTAGTAGCTAGCAGAAAATGTTACAACCATCCACCCAACATCTGCTTGGAGATTTGAGTCAGAAGATGTCAGTATTTTGTCACTGTGTAGTATTTGCCTTTAGGCAGTGTTGTTGTCTACAGTCCAATAGTTCCAGTGAATGCCAAGTGGAGGCAGACTTATAATTAGTTCTGACATGTTAACAGTGTTCCCGAACAAGTAAACATCATCCAGTGACTAAACAGGGGCTAATTCACTAGAGGGGAAAAGTATGGATAGTGTCAAAGAAAAATGACACTGCAGTTCCAAGAATGTTGCTAGGGGGTCCCAAACCTGTACCACTTCTTCCTTAGACCAAGACCTATCTACCATTGAAGAATTATGACCATAGATTGTTCAGAACATGAGAATAGGAAAATTGTTCTGCTGCAGTGCCAAAGAAAGCGGGAAGGGGGCCCATAGTGAAACTTATTCGTAATTTTGCTGCCACCTACTCACCTACCAAATATCAATAAGATCCTTCCACAGTCTCTATACCCACGCAGAGAAAGTTGACCAGGTGTAAAATAAGTTGGTACTGGTAGGATTTGAGTTGTTGTTCTACCCAGAAGTTGTTTGAGATTGCCATAGACCAGGTGGTAAGAGGGTCACAAAGGGTTTGCGAAAGTATTTTATTCCCATGGGCCTCAGGCAGGCCCTACTAAAAGCATCATGCCTCTCTTTCACCTGACCTTGGGATAACAGAGTGGTCGCTGCCTGTTGTTATGTTTGAACTTCTGACAAGGGGTGGAGAAGTCACTAAGTAAAGACATTTTTGTTACACTGCATATGGTATATCAAAGGCCAGTGCTAAGGAAAAGGTTCAGGATCAGGTTTTGAAAGGGGTTTATAATGGATTGTCATGATTTTTGGTATGTTTAAACATTGCCTGAAAGTGCAAAGTAAGCTCCATATGGTGATACATCATTCCTTGTAGGATTGGCAGAATAATATCAGTAGGAACATTGTAGGAATATGTTAGGAAATATGTTGGGATTTTGTAGATATTGCTATAAAACACTTGGAGCATATTTTACTTTCTCAGTTCTAAGTCCTTTAATATGTCTTGGTCAGATTATGGCTGTGAAACAAACTGATTCTTTCTACTGTAGTATTGGCAAAAATAGTATTACCAATACATGTTATATAGGAACAGTTTTTGCCGATATTGCTATCAAACACTTGGCGTGTATTTTCCTTTCACAGTTCTAAGTCCTTTATAATATGTCTTGGTCAGATTATGGCTGTGAAACAAACTGATTCTTTCTACTGTAGGATTGGCAAAAATAGTATTAGTAGATATGTCAGTAACAATTTTTTTTGACAATTGCTATCAAACACTTTGCATGTATTTTCGTTTTCCAGTTTAAGTCCTCTAATAATATGTCTGGGTCAGACTATTGCTGTGAAAACAAACCATTTTTTTCTACTGTAGTATTGGCAAAATAGTATTACCTATAGTTACTATTGTTAGGAACAATTTTTGCCGATATTGCTATCAAACACTTGGAGCGTATTTTCCTTTCTCAGTTCTAAGTCCTTTGATATGTCTTGGTCAGATTATGGCTTTAAAAACAAACCACTTTTTCTACTGTAGTATTGGCAAAAATAGTATTACCTATACATGTTAGGAACAATTTTTGCTGATATTGCTATCAAACACTTGGAGCGTATTTTCCTTTCACAGTTCTAAGTCCTTAGATATGTCTGGTTCAGAAGAGCTGTGAAAACAAACCATTTTTTTCTACCGTAGTATTGGCAAAAATAGTATTACCTTTACATGTTACTATTGTTAGGAACAAGTTTTGCCGATATTGCTATCAAACACTTGGCTTCTATTTTCCTTTCTCAGTTCTAAGTCCTTTAATATGTCTGGTTCAGAAGAGCTTTTAAAACAAACTGATTCTTTCTACTGTAGTATTGGCAAAAATAGCATTAGTAGATATGTCAGTAACAATTTTTGTTGATATTGCTATCCAACACTTTGTATGTATTTTTGTTTCACAGTTCTAAGTCCTCCATAATATGTCTAAACTGAACTGACTGAGTATTACCAATACATGTCAGTAACAATTTTCTTTACATTGCTATCAAACACTTTGTATGTATTTTTGTTTCCCAGTTCTAAGTCCGTTAATATGTCTTGGTCAGATTATGGCTGTGAAAACAAACCATTTTTTTTCTACTGTAGGATTGGCAAAAATAGTATAACCAATACATGTTTTTGCTGATATAGCAGTTTGCATGTATTTTTGTTTCACAGTTCTAAGTCCTCTATAATATGTCTGGTTCAGAAGAGCTGTTAAAACAGACTGATTCTTTCTACTGGAGTATTGGCAAAAATAGTATTACCAATACATGTTACTTTGTTAGGAACAATTTTTGCCGATATAGCAGTTTGCATGTATTTTCCTTTCACAGTTCTAAGTCCTTTAATATGTCTGGGTCAGAATATGGCTGTGAAAACAAACCATTTTTTTCTACTGTAGGATTGGCAAAAATAGTATTAGTAATAGTAGATATGTTAGTAGCTATTTTTGTTTGTATTGCTATCAAACACTTGGCTTCTATTTTCCTTTCTCAGTTCTAAGTCCTTTTAATATGTCTGGGTCATATTATGGCTGTGAAAACAAACCGGTTCTTTCCACGGGAACCATCGGTCACAGCGCTACCCTTGTGAGATATGCCAGCCCTGGGCTATCAACACAGCATACTTTCTTTATCCCAACTCTCCTTCACCAAGCCACATGCGTTGACAGAGATAGCAAGTACTGGGAAATGCATATCAGCTATACAAGCGCATACATTTAGATGTTAACGTCTACACATTTCACTTTAGTATAAACAAATAAGGACTCATTTTTTTTGTCACTTTCTTTTTTTTAAATGTTGGTTAATGAAATAGACTGATTTGTTGTGGTCTTGTTTGATGGATTTTTCCTTGTTTCTGGCATGATGTGAGGATGTGGCGATGTGCTGAGAAATGTATTTCAGTCATACATGCATACATTTATATCTTAACGTCTACATATTTCACTATAAACTTTTTGCCGTTTTTTTTTTTAAATGTTGGTTAATGAAATAGAGTGAAAGAAACTTGGTTGTGGACTTGTTTGATGGATTTTTTCTTGTTCCTGGCATGAGGTCAGCATGTGTTTTCAAGAGAAACATCGCTGATAAGAATCTATGTGTAAGACCTGCCAGGCTGGAGGCCACATACTTGAGCGTCTTCCAAATCTTCTTGATGGGTTCTTGCTGGTGCCAAAATTGGCATTTTATCAAGGTCAAGGGTCTACATCCCTTTTTTTACCTCCCATGAAAAATGGAGATATTGTTATTGTGGATATATGACCCACTGTTAAGCGGATATCTAGGGTTTATGCAAAACACACCACATAAGAGCAGTTGCTACTGTAATTCCTGATTTTTTTTTTCAGTTTACTTTTATGTTCACGGTTTTCACGGTGATGACTGTAACATGAACTTATCATTATCGATAACAAATAAATCACTGACTTCTTTTTACATACACCTACCACTGTGAACATTTAGTTCCAAGAATAATAAATTTTCTCAGACTGTGAAAGTTTGGTACCAAGAAGACAAAGTGAATTACAGTATTTGCTTTTGGATACCCAGCATCAAAATTCTGGCGGCACAGGGCGCAGAAAAGCTGACAAATTACAGCAATTACCTGGAGGAAGTGAGGACATGGTTGACGAGATAGGAGCAGCCCTGTAGAATTTATTTCAGCACCTGGGGTGTGCTGGAAACTGTTGTAGAGCAGGTAGTGGGAGTGATTGTGACATGCCATAATATCTAACACGCCATTCACCATCTGATGCCATCTTGTGCTATAGCTTAGGCCTATGAAAAGAAATGTGGTGTTTCCTGTTTCTTGACCTACCCAAAAAGACCTGCCTACCCTAGACTTTCTGGGGGGTGAGCAATGGAGTCACGTAGTTTCCAGTTAGAATTTTTATTCAGCCTGCTCTGCTTCCTACTCAAGTAAAAAATTGTGTGTCGTATCTAATTTTGTAGAAATTGTATCTGTAGATTTGTAACCAGGATGCACAAAATTAAAGTTTAACATTGAAAATATAAGTCAAAGTGTCTTCATGTAATTCAGTTTTACTTTTTTAACCTCCTTGCTTTCTTAAACTGTATTGTATCACTAGAGTTTAAGCCAAAGTCTAAAAAGATAAGTTATTTTAACATGCCATAGTATCAAACTATAGTATGTTAGCCAAAAAGTAGTATGTTAGCCACGTTGCAACGTTACAACGTTCAAGGTTACCACACTAGTGTCACTTCTACAATTTAGAAAGCACAATAAATGATGGCAGAGGACGTATTTCCTTTTTGTCACATTGATGTTGTTAGCTGAAAATGAAATTTATTTTTTCCCCATATTTTTATTCAAATCAGACAGTAATATATGTGTGTGCATGGCTGTCTTCCATAAAGTTTCCTTACTGTGGCCTTCCTGAATGGGCCAGGGGCAGTTTTACGTTTAAGTGCTTTTGCTGTCGATTGGTCGGTTTATTTTATTATCCATCATGCTCTGTAAGGTACTGTTTGTTATTACACAGAAGAAATAGGAGATAGTTTCAGAGCAAATGCATTAATCTTTTTAAACATATGCAGTGGTTTTATTTTTAATTACAAGTTTCTGATGTATAATTGTTCTGTATTGTATTAGTACTATACAGTACTGAACTGTTTCAAATCGCTGTGGAAAAGTGTTACGAATAAATAAATGACTAAACTGCGAAGCAGCACTTAAAACATCCTTTTTCCTCATCCTACAAAATTAATTCCCCACAGAAAGGAATGAATTTACAGTAACTTATGTTTTCACATGTAATATTCTTAAAGTTCTCGTTAAAGATAACTCAGTGGAGGAGAGAGCTATGGATTTTTGTAGCAAGTACACATAACATGATAACTATCCACGGTAGGGTATGTATGCATCTCTGTTCCCCATAAAAATGAAGGAATTTATAGTAACTTTACTTTTCTCCTCTACTATTCTTAAAGTATAAACATATACTTCCCTTGAGGAAAGAGCCAATGATGGATTTTTATGGCAAGTAGTATACATAGCATGACAACTATCCATGGTAGGGTATGTATGCATCTCTGTTCCCCATAAGTTCCCCATAAAAATATAGGAATCTATAGTAACTTTACGTTTCTCTTCTCTTCTACTATTCTTAAAGTTCTCATCAACATTAATTCCCTCAAGGAACGTACACATAACATGACAACTATCCATGGTATGGTATGTATGCATCTCTGTAAGTAATTTGGTTGCAATATTCTGGTTGATTTTCTTGCGGTGAAGTCGTTGTGTTGCAGATGAAGCCTTGAATCTAATTGAACATACCTTTTTTAATTAAAGTACAAGATGTTTCTTTTGTACGTAGGAATAAAAGTTTCCACAGCACTTTGAAATAAAGTAAATCCCCGCTAACTTAAATGCATTTACAGTAACACGATAACTATCCACGGTAAGGTGTGCATCTCCTCTGTAATTTGGCCGCGATATTCCGGTGGATCTAGTGTTTGTGTTGGGGACTTGCAGATTCGTACATAACATCAGGTACTCAAAAGGGTCCTGCTTTGATATTGTCTCACATTTATTGTCAAGCTAATACTGTAAATGCAGAAATGTAGTTTTATGTTGGCGGTTTTCGCGGTGGCCACTTCACCACAAATTTTAAACCACCGCGAACATTTTTCCATTATAGTATGTGACAACAGTCTATGGCGCTACTGCGAACACTCCATTTTCCAGCTACTGCGAAAGTAAATCCCCGCTAAAAGTAAATCCCCGCTAACTTAAATGCATTTACGGTAACTTGACAACTATTCACGGTAGCGTATGCATCTCCGCTGTAATTTGGCTGCGATATTCCGGTGGATTTGGTGTTTGTGTTGGGGACTTGCAGATGAATCCCCGCCATCAGTATCAGCCTTATCTGGTGGGAACAGACGTCTTCGGTCATCCCTCCGTCCACCTGTCAAATCCAGGTGATCACAGACAGGGCTTGAAATACTGGGCAAACTAAAAGGTGCATCTTTGTGCACCCAAAATGTGAGATGTGCACCTAGTTTTTGACTGTGGGTGCACCAGTGCACCCAAATATTTTCGTAGGTTTCGTATTGTAAAGATATCAAGGTATACTGGTATAAACTTTATTACACTATATCCTTAAAACAAGTGTTAGAAAGATAATAAAATGTCTATCAATTACTTGCTCAAGAATTTGAAGCATTAGGGTTCATGAACATTTTGAAAAAAGTACATGATTTCTTTACATCTGTTCTTCTTAGTTATGAGCAAAAGAAAGTACTAGTTATTGAATTTTCCTGACATTCTACTTTCTTTAACTTAGTTCAAGTGGTACACCAAAAAATCTTTCTGTGCAACAAAATTTTTAGGTTAAGTGCACCACCAGTGCACCACCAGTGCACCTATCCACAAAAGGGAATTTCGAGCCCTGTCAGACCATGTGATCGAGGTGGATCATAGGGATGAAGTGACGAACAGGCATGGATCAGTTATCGGCACTGTCAGGCCCCCGGATGGGGCTGCTAGAATGTATATAGATAATAGAGCTCGTAAATATGGCAGGACGAAGTTTTAGTAGATAGGTGTGAGTGTGTATGTGGGTGGGTGGGGAGGGGGTTCCCCTCAGAAGTCAATGTTTGAATAGAGATGTGGGGACGAACACACATGGATCAGTTATCAGCACTGTCAGTGTCAGGCCTCAGGATGGGGCTACTAGAAATTTGTGTGTAGATAATAGAGCTCGTAAATATGGCAGGGAGAAGTTACAGTGCAATGACAGAGTGGATGGAGTGTTTGCCTTGCATGCGGTAGGTCGTGAGTTCGATCCTCAGCCGAGTCATAACAAAAACTTTAAAAATGGTACATACTGCTGTCTATGCTTAGCACTCAGCACTAATGAGGAAGAGTATGGAAGTTGAACACACACTACCAAGGGGGACTAGCCCCCTCCTGTAGTGGTTACACAAAGTTGTGTGGCCAAGGGCTACTGAAACGGAGATGGGCACTGCCCTGTGCGCCATCAGGCATGGGAAGGACTTTGACTTTTGTCTTAGTTTCAGTAGGAAGGTGGGGGTGGGGTAATTGCCCTCAGAAGTCAATGTTTGAATAGATAAAGCTTGGCATATTTCCCAGCAATCCATTTTAATGATAATCTTTATTGCATGTTCATTCCCAAGGGGGATAAATGCGTACAATATGCAACTTACATGGTACATTAAATCTAACATAACACTAAACGTTCTTCTACACATCTAAGTTCTAGTAGCTTCTTCCCTTTTTTAAAAAACACATGGCGACATAGAGCCCGAACTACAGTGTTTTTTTTCTAACAGAATTGATTGATGATAATTGATATGACACTGCTTGTCCATCTGAAATGATTGATAAGTAATTAGATTGATATTATTGGGGAAATTATGCTGATGTCATCACAATTTGTGCTGTATCGTGATTGGCTAGAAGTGATTTTTGTTCTGCATGCTGATTGGTTGATATCATCCTGACCAGTTGTTTCTTTTCTTCCATATCTTCCCTGAACTGATGATGTCATCGCTTTACGTCATGCTATCACCAAACTCCGTTACATCATCTTCTGTGACATCTGCTGAAAATATGTACCTTTCTCTCTACACCAGGTGAGTCATGTTTTTGTTTAATAATTTATCTAGTGTTGTTCACACCTATCATAAAAATGTTCAAACAAGGTAGCTTTTGAGAATATCCAAAACAAAAAGACATCAACAGAAGGATGACGTGGATGTTTTCTGAAACTGTCTATGAACCTTTCCAGCTGCTTGAGACTCATCAGGAGAATCTTTACTTTAGTGCACATGTATCACAGTAGCTGAAGTTTGGCTGGTTGTCTGAAAGTTTCAAGTCAGTTTTGCACATAGAGATTATGTTCTCAATCCTCTGAATGTTGTGAAGATATACACATCAACACTTCCTCTTTCTTTGGGTATTAGAGTTCTTGTTTGATAAAATGTCTTCTTTTGAAAGATGTTTGAAAATAGCTGCATAGCATGGGTAGTCCAGTGGTAAGGGAGGCCGTCTCTAGACCAAGAGATTGGGAGGATGATGTCGCTTACCCAATATGCACGCTATTGGAAAGGGTTGCAGTCCTTAGGACGGGATGTTAAGCCGCGATCCATTACACTTCTGGTAGAATTTTTCCGGTACAACGAACCTGTAAATACTGTACATAGCGTCTGTCCTCTCTCCACTAGAAGATTATCTCTTCGGTAAGCTATACTCGCTTGAGACAACTTTTGCTAGCTGGTGTGATCGTTGTGTGTTTACCTTTACGCGAGTATCGGGTCAGGAGGGATTGAAAGCGGTCGCGCTAACGCGAGGTGATAGATGTCCGATGTAAGAGGTTGGCCACAACTCTGGTGTCCAGGTCCTCATTATCCCACATCTATACAAACTGCCTGCCCATCTATATTTGTCCCACTTTCTCTATAACTACATGGGCCTGGCCCTATTAATGGTCTCCAGGGGCCACAATAAGGTGGTTACTCCTTCATGAGAAGTGGCCCAGGTTTTTTTCTTTATATGAGAATGTCTCTATTTATTCAAGATGTAGCAACATATATGATAGTTATGTCTTAATGATGCAAATTTTGTCACGAAAATGTCTCTCTTGTGGATTGGCTAAAACTGTAAAAGTAAAACCAAACACAACAGACAGTGTACATCTTGAATTATACAGTCATAGTTCTACCTTGAACCCTTGAAAACTGGCTTAGGGACCGTACGGCGTTTAGTGAGGGGGGAGGGCCGGTCGCCAAAGGGTCGGGTCAAAAATTTTTTGCTAGGCCCTCCCCCTAGGTAAAATTTTTTTTGCTAGGCCCTCCCCCCAAGTCAAAATTTTTTTGCTTGGCCCTCCCCCTCCTATCAACTTTGAAAAAAATATTCAAGACGCCAATAGAACACTGCGCTCCCATTTGGAAATGTGCTTTGCGTCATACTGTTTCATGATTTCCATCGAGAAGCAGATCTCTCACCCCTAGTAAAAAAAAGGAAAACAGAATGGCGAGGCATAAATATTTGCTTTATAGAAGCTATTTCATTGTTTTGATATTAAAACAACACCTAAAAAGCATTTGTATCTGAATTTCTAGTAAATTTGCGCCACGAAGCGGCGCGCGCCCCGCTCCCTAAATTTACGTATTGCAAGCTCGCGGGCCTGAGCGGCTTGACGGAAACTATTTTTAATTTACATATATTTTGGACTTTTTCTTGGTTCTGTGGTGGTAATAACTTACGGTAAATCGGGGAAAAAAATGAAAACCAAAACGACAGCACGATTCGACTAACCAAATCTGTAGTGGGGAGGGGGGCGCCGACGCGTGACTCTGATTTTCCCACGGCGGGGTGGACCGGTCGCCTCTCTCTAGCCGCCGGCGGGCGTGAGAACGCAGACTTGCAGGAGATCTTTTACTAGTTTTAGAAATGCCACGCTTTTTTTTGCCACGATTTCCTGCATTGCTTTAAGTTTTTTATGGGAAAATTTGCTGGTTAGATGACATTTCTATGAAAAAAAATACGAGGGTTTCAAGTTTTTGAGAACGACGTTCCGAACACCATGTCCGGCGGCAAAGGCACGAAGAATCGCAAGGTAGGTCCGGGAAAATTTTGAAATCTTGACCCTCTTAAAAGCTATTTCCTTCAGTTTGAGGGAAATATATTGCTGACAAACAAAGCTAACTTTAATGGCATTTCAATTTAGAAATACAAAATTAAATCCCCCCAAACACATTATCACGATGTCGGTCACCAAAGGCGCGAGGCCGGTCACGTCAAAAGGGATCCAGGGAAATTTGCAAATATTTACCCTCTGAAACGCCATTTCTTACATTTTGAGGGCAATAAGACAGGAGTAAATTTTGCTGGCAGACTAATTCTAGACTTTAATAACATTTCTGTAAGTGAAAAAGGTTTTCGAGGGCGTCATGCATAAGCCCGGCCCCCTCCCTTTCGCATTTTCGCTGTGTCCCGAGCGCCAACCTTGGGCGATCCCTTGCAGAGGTCCAGAAAAATTTTGAAATCTTGACCCTCTGAAACGCCGTTTCTTGGATTTTAAGGGACATATTTTGCTGGCAGACCAAGCTATTTTTTTTTTTTGCTTGGCCCTCCCCCCAAGTCAAATTTTTTTTGCTAGGCCCTCCCCCTGGCAAAATATTTTTTTGCTTGGCCCTCCCCCCCCTGGCGACCGGCTCTCCCCCCTCGCTAAATGCCGTACGGTCCCTTAGGCAGAAGGGATACTACTAATAACAGTACTATCACTAGTGTGTACTCAAGGCTAAATAAAGGTTGAAAAAAAAGTCAGTACAACCCAAGTATGTACTGTTGTTGTACTGTATTGTTTTGACTGCACACTTAAAAACATAATAAAAAATCTTCTTTCCTTTCCTGCCGCAAAATTAAGCCCCTACAAAGATAAATAGTATCTACACTTCTACAGTATACAATTTTCATTCTTGTAGAACCAGTAGAAGATGATCATTGTGTTCCAGCTCCCCAAGTGCAGAAGTAATAACAGGGTAGGCACTACCAAATAAAATCAAACACAACATAGTGTACATGTTGAATCATACATTCATAGCTTTGAAATCAGTACAACCCAAGATAAAAAGTACCTACAGTATACAATTTTCATTCTGGTAGAACCAGTAGAAGATCATTGTGTTCCAGCTTCCCAAAAGCAGAGCTAAAAACAGGGTAGGCACTACCAAGTAAAATCAAACACAACATAGTATTATACATTCATAGTTTTGAGATCAGGACAACCCAAGATAAACAGTATCTACAGTATACAATTTTAATTCTTGTAGAACCAGAAGATCATTGTGTTCTACTCCCCAATACTCCCCAAGTAATAACAGGGTGGGAGTTGTCACACAGAAGGAACCGCGGAAAATACGATTTTCTACTCTCCACCTCATTAGCAACCAACGTGTGCGACAAAACGCGAGCCGCGGTAGGTTCCTCGGAATGTCATGGTCGACTGGGAACAATTTACGTCGCCCGGACCAAAGCGGAATCATGGTCGCCAATCCTTAAGGAGGTTGCGTTTCTTTAAGAAGTTCAGGGAAGGAGGGCAGGCCTGGTGTCTTGAATGGGGGTTGATCCCCCTGGAATGTAAAAGCAAACATCCATCCATCAAACGTCCACTGGGGAGGGCTTTCTGTCTTATCTGTCCCTTTTCTAGATGTGTCATCCAGTTTCTTCCTGTCCACAGACACTTTAGATCAGTCCTCAAGGGTGTCTTTGGACCCATCACCTTTTGCTTTTAAAGTAAAAGTTGTTTTTTTGTAGGGAGGAATGAGGGGTCCTTGGTAAATGTTTTCAGAACCACTTGTACTGTTGTTGGGGGGGCTTTTTGTCTTACCTGTCGCCTTTTCTAGATGTGTCATCTAGTTTCTTCCTGTCCACAGACACTCTAGATGAGTCCTCAAGGGTCTATTTGGATGCATCGCCTTTTACTTTTAACGTAAAAGTTGTTTCTTTTGTACGGAGGAATGAACTGTTGTAGGTAAATGATTTCAGAACCACTTGTTGGGTGGGCTTTTTGTCTTATCTGTCGCCTTTCTAGACGTGTCATCTTTTTCCTTCCTGTCCACAGACACTCTAGAAGAGTCCTCGAGGGTATCTTTGGACGCATCGCCTTTTACTTTTAAAGTAAAAGTTGTTTCTTTTGTAGTAAATTGTACAGAGGAATGAGGGGTTCCTCAACTGTCCTCGGTAAATGTTTTCAAGACCACTTGTTGAGGTCATGTACACAGACTATAGGCTGATGACCCTTTTACACATGTGGAAAAATGTGTTTGGATAATGGGTATGACTATGAATGAACTGTAATGTTAGTTTGAATGACCTGTAACATTAGTTCACCTTTATCCAAGGGGTAGCCTATATCCGTTGGGTTTGAAAACAGGGTACTTTGAATAGGGATATCGCTGGATGGTGGTTTCAAATTGCAATATTTTGACAATTTTGCAGTTTGGATCAACTGCGCATATATGTGATATCCCTAAATACCCTGTTTTGAAAACCAACGGATATAGGTTACCCCACAGATAAAGGTGAACTAGCGTTATCTGAAAAATAGGCCGTAGGCTGAGTATGGTTTCTACCCTGGTGAAATGAATAAAAATGAAATGAAATCTTAAATCACAGGTATATTGCTAATGGCTTTGGGCATTCCTGTATGATATATAGCTCTATATTCAGGTCAGTTAGCCCATTTTCTGAAACAATTTTATTTGGGAGAAGTTTGAAATATCACTTTAGGTTATAATATCGTTTTTCTTATACTTTTTGTCTTATTTTGTGTTGCACAATAGCCATAGTCAGTTACTAAATTAAGCCTCTGTGATTTTGTGTAAAAATGTTATTTGCATAATAGATGACCTACCTGTTGTCTACTTGTACTGATTTGATCTTGTAGCAGGGTCTGGTGATTGTATAAATCTGCGTATTATTAAAATGAGAAAATCTGTATGTTGCTTTTTAATATTTTATTGCTTTAGTTGTGGCATACTGCTGTGTTTTTATGTCACATGTTATCAAATATTATTCAAATTGCTTCATTGCATAATTGATCGTTTCAAGGAGGGATACTTAAAATTCCAATCATTCAGGTATTCTAGGACCAGGATGTCAGCAGATTAGATTACTGGTATTTAAAGTAGCAGATCAAATTACAAATTGATATATTATTAATCAATATTTGTTTTCCACCTGATTTTTGCCTGCCAGTTTGTTATTGACACATCAGCATTCTGATTGCTGTTATAGAATATAAGGTGAGGTCACAGAACATATTTTTTTGCCTATGGGGATTTACATGGTTAGGGACCACAAAGTTGGGAGGTTCCAGGCCTCAAAATTTATAGCATGGTGCTGCAAGAATTTAAAAGAATTCGATATGTTGAAGTTCAGGGTACAGTCTACAAAATGTCTGAAAATAATCACAGATTAGCTGGCTCGTTCTTTTAATAGTTTTATACAACCCACATTTATTTGACCCCCAGCGGTCGTCATGACATATGGATGGGAGTAGGTAAGGTAAGGTAAGGTCGTCATGGAACTACAGCAGACGCACAAGCAATTCATGTACCAGCTAACAGTATCAAGGCGCAAATTCATGCCGACCGAAGAAACATCATAATGCGGATAAATACTGTGGTCTGAGACCTGCCACCTGCCCCCCTCCCCACCCAAGTCGTGACCCCAGGATCCTGCATAGTTTTGGGGTATCGGGTTACCCCTCTTGGTGACAGTCAGACACCCTGGCTGACCTGGGCAGAGTGGGTGCAAAATAAGGTCCCTCCAAAATACTGTAAATGCATGTAAGTTCGCGGGGATTTAATTTCGTGGTAGCGGGAAAATGGACTTTTTGCGGTGGTTTTAATTTCGCAGTAGCACCATGCACTGTAGTCTCTTACTGTTATGAAAAAATGTTCGCGGTGGTTTTAAATTCGCGGTAAAGCAGCCGCCGCGAAAACCGCGAAAATTAATCCACCGCGAACATTTCTGCATTTACAGTATCCAGCTCTCTCTCCTCAGGGTTCTAGCCTGATGAAATCTCGCTTATAGCAGCCCGCCAAACATCCGCCCGGATTTGCCAGTTACAGCCCTGGACAGCGGAGTTTGTGTTACACAGACTACTCAGGGTTCTAGCTAGTGCATTTTTGGTGTAACATCGGCCACAGTACACTAAAATTTGCGACCACCACGCTAAATGAGAACCACTGTGCTATTTTCAACTAGCATAGTGGTACTGTGCTATCATTTAGTTGTTGAAAATGTCTAATCAAATATGAAATAATGATGATATGCAACTCCAAACTGACCAAAAATTCCTTAAAATTACATGGAGTTATAGTAAGTCCCCTCACATGCCAACGTATTATTCTACATTTTCAAAATCTCACCATCAAAGGGCCAAGACCCCCTTTCCACACCATCTCTCTAATTGGTTATTCGCTACCTTGCTAAAATAAAATCCTGGCTAGAACCCTAGACTTAGGTCTCCTTCATATATTACTTTGAGTGTGTATCTTAAAATAAAAGAGTCAGGTCTGAGACATAATCGGGCCCAAAAGCATGTTCAGGTGGATCGTAAATTCCCTTCGATCGATCCCACCCGATATGAAAAGGATTTGAGATGAAAGCTTGTTTATTACTGAAAGGATTAGGTAGGAGAGCGTCTGCATCTGTGAGATTGTCGGACTTGTATGATTTTCTGTACTGAGTGCTGTAGACTAGGGCCTCTTACAGATATTGGCTGCTATATTATAAATGCCGTAAATATTGTTTCTCCTATTACTATTAGATTTGGAGAATTTTTTTTAAGTTCAAAAACGTGTGTTTGCAGTAGGAAGCAAAACATCTCCATAAGAATCTATCGTTCTTAGGATTTGCAGTTATAAAAATAAAGCTGCATATTTTACCATTAAACCCAATATTGTAATAGATGTATCATCATCATCATCATCTGGGCGTGCTAGTTGCAGGGATGGACATGACTCTCTTCCTCCATCCTTCCCTATCCTCCATAGCCTTGAAGGAAACCTGTAAAACGGGTTCTCAATTGAGGAAAATGTCAGGCATTAGCTTGCAAATGTTGCTTTAGTATTCTATCACTTAGATATATGTATATCATACATGGATAGATTGTACCCCCGAGGGAACAAATGTCCTGTGCATATGACTGCAATGTCAAACTTTATATGCTACTGGGTAGAAGTCACGCTTTCATTGACACAATGATGAAAGACAGATTATTCTGGTAACCGTATTGATCTTTTTTGGTCATCAAGGTTCATTTGAGTCCTCAGGGCTTTGGTACTGTAGATCTCGAAATGTTCGCAGTGATTTTATTTCTGAGAGTTTTCGCATTGACCTTTAATATCTACCTATTCCCGTCCACCTATCCACTGCAAAAATATGTTTTTGTTGTATTGGCTATTACTATTGCTATTCAGTGCTGAAGAGCTATATGTATAATGCGGCTGCAAACTTAAAATGCTGCAAAAACCCCTTTCCAGTTCCACCTCTAATGCAAACGTAGTCCCTGCAAACATACATGAATTTACAGTACATAAAAGTATGTTTAAACGTGGCGGTGCTTGTTGCAACTGTACATGTCTCTGCTCCAAGTCTGGTATGTTTTATGATGAGATATTTGTTCCTTGCCATATTTGCACAATATTAACAGTGACTGAGTGAGGCATTGTGGAGGGATCTGTACTGTAGATTGCAAAGATAACAGTGCAAAGATATCTGTAGTCGATTGCGAAAGATAACAGTTTTATTGCAAAGATGGCTTCAAACCAGCTCATTTTAGACATGATAAGACCATGTCTAAGATATCCTTCTTCCTTACAAAATTACAAGTCAGCAGGATGTTTTGTGTGTGGTTTGGTAAGTTACACATTACATGTGTTTCAAGTATTGTAAAGAGGGCTTCATACATGCTCATTTTAGGCATTATAAGACCATGCCAAAGATATCCCTTCCTCCTCACAAAATTGCAATTTAGGAGAATGTTTTGTGTGTGGTTCGGTAAGGTACACATTACATGTGTTCCAAGTATGTGGATTTGTGGAAGGAATGTGTGGTGTGTTGGAGAAATGCTTGTAAATGAAAAAGGCAAGGAAAATTGGGGGGAAGGCCATCAAAATTTTTTGGTGTGTGGTCAGTAAGGACTATAAGGTACACATTACATCTGTTACAAGTATGTGGATGTGTGGGTGGTGGGGAGGGGGGCACACACACACACACACACACAACTTGCGTGTTGTAGAGAGCGAAAATGTTATCTTTGCCCACGTTCCACTGACACTGGGATCAGACCCTCACAAGTGCTGGCAAACACGCCTGCCAGCCCCAGAATAATCAAGCCATTGTCAGGTCCAAGTCTCCTGTTATTGGAAGATCTGGGCTGTGAGGGAGCCAGGCACGTTCCGACCTTTGTGTGTGAGGAGGGGCACTTCATCACTTCCTGGGGGCTGAGGGCGTGCCAGCAGCAGGGCAGGGGACTGATCAGTGCGCTCCAGGGGGTGGTTGGTGAGGGGGTGTTGGTGGTAGGAATGGGGATTGACCATTTAACATTCAGGGGAGGGGAAGAAGGGTGACAGGGTATTGAGTTTCATGATCAAGTTTTGGAACTTGAAATATGAAATCGTCACTTCCTGGGGGCTGAGGGCGTGCCAATAGCAGTGCAGGGGACTGACCAGCGCGCTCCCGGGGGTGGGGGGAATTGGGATCAACCATCAAACATTTAGGGGAGGGGAAGATTGCGTTGATGATCCAGTTTTGGAACTTGCAATTTGGAACCATGACTTTCTTGGGGGCTGAGGGCATGCCAACAACAGGGCAGGGGACTGATCAGTATGTCTGGGTGGTGGAGGAATGGGGGTCAACCGTTGAACGTTCAGGGGAGGGGAAAGATAGGGAACTTGAGTTTGATGGATGTATTTTGAAATTGGTTTATTCTTTAAGTTTAACAATAATGGCAGACACATTGTTTGAAGGGAACACTCTTTAATCTTTTGCTTGAGTAAATTTGTGCAATCATTTAAGTTAACGTTAATGGATAAAAGCAAACTGTTAACAAATGGAGATGATAAACTTTGACTTCAATATCAGAAATGATGGAATATTTGTTGTGTTGTGTGCTTACATACACATAACATGTCAATATTACCATGTTCATTAACTGTGAAACTCAATTAAGATGTTTAGATAGATATACTTTCAGTAATTCTTTAAAACTTTATACTACAACATCAACAGTGGTAAAAATGTTGTCAGATGAATACCACAAGTAGCTTTTCTCAAGTTGGTACCTTTCCAAGGATTTTATGGTTCATTGTTCCAAAAGGAACTCATTTTCAAGGTGGCGCCTAGTGGAATAATTTCTGAAAGCTTTTACGATTGCCATCCGATAAAAAAGATGAAGCATTTGTGATGTCCCCCTCTTTCAGAACTGGTGTGTAGCGTATACTTGTGTCATATGGAAATGTCATGTTTGAAATTGTGCCAATAAAGCTTTTTATCTAAAGTGCTATTCCATGTCGGAGGAAACCCACCCTGCTCCCTCAGGACTTCTTTCATTATTATGAGGGTTCGCATGGGGGCTTGGAGTATACAATTGTTACTCTTTAATGTAACATTCAAATACAGGGCTCGAAATTCATTTTTGGGATTAGGTGCACTAGTGCACCCAGCTTTAAAAATTGGGTGCACCAAAAAAAATTTTGGGTGCACCACTTAACTTTAAGTAATAACCTAATAACAAAACTTACTTACAAGCTATCAAATTCTTAAACAAGTACCATGACAAACATTTTTATTATCTTGCTAACACCTAGATGTCAAGAATATGATGTATACTAGTATACTTTGATATCTTTACATACATAGACCTAAGAAAATATTTGGGTGCACCCTGTGTACCCACAGAAAATAATTGGGTGCACAGCTCCAATTTTGGGTGTACCTGGGTGCATGTGCACCCAGTATTTCGAGCCCTGAAATATGTGCTATATATTGAAAAATATTTCGGAAAACAGATTCTAATGCTATAAAATGCCAAAGTCAATCATTGTCAAAGAAGATCTATTGTTTGATACACCATATTCTGTGTTTTAGTTATTTGTTCAACCTTCCTGCTCCTTTGAATTTCATAATGGCAACATCTATATCTTGTAAAAACTTTTGTTTTTTTTGAGGCTCACAATATATTGTTTGCGGTTTCCAAAGGATGTCATCCATTTAATCGAATCAACTTGGCCCTAAGTCATCTGCCAAGTCTGTGGTGTATGGTGGTCTGGTGGCATTCCAAGAAAACGAAGCTTTGAATATAAATCAAGATTCTGAGAAAAGGTGGAATCCCTTGGTATTGAAAATTGTCCTGAATCCAAGAAGTTTTCATTTGGTAGCTTGGAAGCAGGCCATGTTTTAATCTACTTGTGGCCATATGGAGTTTAGCTAGCCAAGGAGTGTTCCGAGCCACCGGGGATCTCCTGACTGAAACAGGGAGGAGCAGCTCTATTCAATAATGGTACATGGTACATGGTACACTCCATGGCCAGCTAAACTCCTTATGACACTGGTAACGCTAGTTCACCTTTATCCGCGGGGTAACCTATATCCAAGGTTTTTAGGGATATCAAGTCGACAGACGGTAGTTTCCAACTACAGTATTTTGAAAATTCAAATATATTCAAGAAACTAACGGTGCTGTCCGACGATTTCACAACCCTTAATACCCTGTTTTTAATAACAACGGATATAGGCAACCCCGCGGATAAAGGTGAACTAGCGTTAGATCTGCCTGGAGATCAGCCATGTTTGTAGACAGCATACATGTACTGATGTAGCTCACCTTCAACAGTTTATTCTAGCAGCAATTTGGACGATTACACAGCTCTTTTACACCAATCAGGAGACTCCCTCTGGGGGTATCTGTGGCTGCAAATGGGAGGCTGTTTGTTGATTCGGATCAGTGGCTGCTAATGAGGAGCTGTCATCAGTCCTTACTCCCCTACTCTCTACATGTACTGTAGATTCTTTTATTTTCGCATGGACTAGTTTTGAGAATGAGAAAGGAGGTTTTAGTGGTGTTCTACGTTCGCAGTCAAAACAATTCTGTTGTACAGTAGGATACATTTGAAATGCATATTTCTGATGTCATGAATTCAGGAAGAAGAGGTTACTGCGCAGATAAAACCCGTGAACATTTTGAGGTTTACAGTAAGTGAGGAGAAGAACAAGACTGGGATGTAATGAGTGATCCTTTGAAGGGTAGAGACTGCTGATTTTTAGTCCTAAGTTCTCTGTGATAAACTCATGTTTGAAAATCTATTCACGTACTGTAGTACAGTTGCAATTATTGTAAAACGTGTAAAGAGTTCAGTTGTGTGAAGAATTATTTTGATATTCTGGACAGTATGTTCACCACATACATAAACATAAACATAGTATAAGTATAGTCTTTACACGCAGTTAGGGGCCTCTTTTATGTGTTGTGCTTAGAAAGGACTATTTCTGTATTTTCTATTCCTGGCTGTAACTAGTGTTTGAACAAGTTAAGAATTTGTTGCAACTGAAGAAAGT
This sequence comes from Branchiostoma floridae x Branchiostoma belcheri, assembly GCA_019207045.1. NCBI lineage: Eukaryota > Metazoa > Chordata > Leptocardii > Amphioxiformes > Branchiostomatidae > Branchiostoma > Branchiostoma floridae x Branchiostoma belcheri. Next base: position 5,216,040 of record CM033040.1, on the reverse strand, counting down.
AACGTAAATTTATTGCAGGGATTTGATAATGTTTCCAGCAAATAGTATTCTATTTCAGGGCACAATTGAAATGCTAAAAGATAAAAAGACCCCTTGCAAGGAATATTTAAGATTTACAATAATTTGCACTGGCCAGAAAGTCAACTAGAGCAAACGATAACAATAACACTGTGTCCAAAATGTCAGCCTTCAGAAAATTTACACCCGCATTTCCGTACCCCCTGCAACGGACGTTTTTAGCCTGTCCCCGGAAACCCCACTCACTCTCCAGCCCCAAGTATTTACCTTTCACTGCCGGTAAACAGTCTCAGTCTATTTGCCGCCAAATACTGTCCTGACTTCAAGCGCGTTGGACGGAAGCCATGTGGATTATGGTGTTTGTGGTTGGCCGTTATCGCATGACTTTTTCACCCGTGGAAGCAATTTCAACGTTTCCAGTACATAAAATTGTTGGTGTGTGTGTTACGGGTGATTATTGCACGTTCAGGACATCAACAAACTACAGAGTTAGTTTGAAGCCTACATGGACATTGACTGATTGAAGTATTTCATTGATAGACTAGAAAAATAGTGAATGAAATCTAATATTTGAATGTCGTGTAAAATGATATATGAAGGTCAAGCAGATGAGATTTTTCTTACTAAATTTTCATATTCTTTTTAAAGTCAGCAACAACCTTTATATGCCGTAATTTATCCTTGACCTTATTTATCGTATCACCTGACGTTCCCCAGGACAGAGAGTCCTGTGTCTGTCTATCCTTTGTTTAAAACGGAAACAACAGAAAAAGAGGAACCTTTAGTAAAACAGCAGTGTTTTGTTGTTGTTACCTGAGTATACAGGTCCACACATAGTCCTACCTGTTGCCGCAGACACATTAGAACGTTCTCTGTCAGATTATTCAGTCCTATGTCTGTCTATTCTATGTTTAAAACGGAAAGAACAGGAAAAGAGGAGCCTCTAGTAAAACAGCAGTGTTTTGTTGTTGTTACCTGAGTATACTGGTCTGCACTTAGTCCTACCTGTTGCCTCAGAATGGTCTCTGTCAGGTCAGTCCTGTGTATTCTACGTTTAAAACGGAAAGAACAGGAAAAGAAGAGCCTTTAGTAAAACAGCAGTGTTTTGTTGTTGTTATCTGAGTATGCTGGTCCACACATAGTCCTACCTGTTACCTCAGACACATTAGAACGGTCTCTGTCAGATTATCCCTTGCGCCAGGGAAAGTTGAGGAAGTAAGGCGCTCTCAGCTGTCAATCAAACAAGGAGCAGCCCTTTCATTGGTCAGTTCAGTGTTCCTGAAGATAAGAAGATTTAGGAAGGACAAGAAAGAAGTTCCTTTGTTAGAGGACTTTCAACGTGACATTCAAGAAAGGGAAGGTTAAGGTCAAAAGGGAAAAAAACTCTTAATCTTTGGTGTTTTGGAAAAAGCTTGTTTTACACCTGAATGATTTAATTGTCTGTGAAACCATGATTTTTAGAACTAGTGACAGCTACTGTCAAATGTTATTGTATCTCCTTGGCCATTACTGGGTAATTTTGCAGTTCAAAGGTCATGACCTACAGGTCAAAGGTCAGAAATTCTTAACAGGTTGTTACGGAATGTCTAAAATTTGATCTCAAACATTTGAGACAGTGATGTTTGTTCCCACAGTAAAAATTGAATACCTCCTTCCCCAACCTTGAAAATCATTGACCGCAATATTGGATGGATTTACTGTAAATTGTCTAATCTTATTCTGGGCTTGAAATAGCTTTTTGTATCTTTATCATGTTTCATCTTAAGTTTTACCTGCATTAACCTACAAAACCAGGTGGTATGAACATGTAAAGCTCCGCTATATACATATATGGTCGCCGAACCATTCTGTATTACACTAAGTGACTAAGTTACAGTGTATTTCATTTCTTTCCACTATAAATTGGTTTCTGGCACGGCTCCATGCACTCATTTCATAACTGGTTGATTTTGAGAATTGGCAGCGCAACTCCAGATGCAAATGTCTTCAGCAAGCTTTCAAATTTTTCTTCTTAACAAAATGGCATATCTTCAAGTCTTACAATTAGTATTAACTGCCTGTGGTATTCAGTAAAATAGAAGTATTTTGAATCCAAAATTCTATCCTATTTAACAATGGCGTAAATTATAACAAAGCAAGAACTGTAGCTAGACAGAATGTAAAGTTAATTGTGCCTTGAATCTGAATATTGGTAGGGTCAGCATTTGACAAAAGATAGGGCTAACTCACAAAGTCAGTTTGCACTTTTTACAAGCAAAAAAATACTGTAACTAGACAGAATGTAAAGTTAATTGTGCCTTGAATCTGAATATTGGTAAGGTCAGCATTTGACAAAAGACTGGACTAACTCACAAAGTCACTTCCTCTATTCTAAATTCAATTACTTCTCTCCAGGGTCATCCATAGGAAGCACAAGTCAGTGGAGTCTGTATTGTTAATTCATGCTGACACAGGCAGCTTGGAGAAGGGATAGGGCCTAGGAAAAAAAATGTTGTGTTTCCTGTTTCAGTCCAGAAAAAAATAGGGTCGGTAGGTAGGGATTATCTTTTTTTTTCTTGTAATTTTTTTAGGCTGGCCATTACTCCATTGAGACATTACAATACAGTTGAACAAAGTAAACTGAAGTGTATAAGGAAACTATGATTTTGTGCATAATAGATACATGTTATCCTTCATTAGATAGGACAGGCAGTATTTTTACTTCAATAGGAAGCAGGCTGAATAAAAATTCTAACTGAAAGCTATGTGACTCAACTGCCTACCCCCAAAAATCCTAGGCTAGGCAGGTTTGTCTAGCCTCTACCAAGCTCCCCAGTTCGCTGGAAAAATATAGTAGAAATTGGCCACATAGACAGAAAACACACCAGAGGATTTGGTTGGCCGAGTAGTACAATTTGGCCAATTTCTACTTTTTTTCCATCGCCCTGGGGAGCCTGCTTGCTAGGGCTTTTCAATGGTAGCTAGGGTAACAGGAAACACAACATTTTCTTTCCTCGGCCTAGTTCAGGGCACGGAGGTTACCATGGGCCAAAACTGTCACTATTGTGAGCCCCGAATCAATGAGGTTTATCTATCTGTGACCTGCCGTGTCAGGCAGGGTTAGGGAGAGAGCCATACATGCATGTCATGTGTAGAGGGGAGATTCCTCTATTGAATGTGCTTACTGAAATGGAAGGGAACATAATGCTGGGTTTGTAGTAGTAAGTATTCGGACCAAATGAGTGGAAAAGATACATGACCTAAAGTCACTCTTGATTATGGAGTATGTATTAACTGGCTAGAGCTGAGGTACATGTAGAAGTGTTCACAATATATAATGTATGCTGGGACACATGTACATTGTATATATCAATAGATGTGTCAAAAGATATATTTTTAAATCTGTATATATCTAGGATGTATAAAGGGTGGTAGCTTACATCCTTATTTGAGATGAAGTTTGATAATTTTTCAAGTACTGTACAGTCAAACCTTCCTTAGTTCCTAAGCTAAAGAGAAGATTTCAATATCAAAAAACATGTACACCAAAGATCACTGCATTCAAGTTTCTAGAATGTTGTGTGAAAGAATTCATCATGAATTTTGAGCTTCGATGCAAAAGCTTTCATCAGTTCTAAAATGAGGGTCATAAAAGTGTAAGAAAATGCCACTGTGTATTCTTGGAAAGGATCTTCCCCACTCTTACGGCTTTAATGGCCACTAATGTGTTTGGGAGTAGGTAAGTACAGATCTAATCTGTTTAATACTTTGTGGGGAAAGTGTAAACAATACAGGAAAAGCACTTATCAAGTGATCAACACTGAGTGAAAGAAACATTGCTTGGTTTTCTTAAAGTTTAGAATTTGTAGCTTTGTTTGAAAGGCTGATTTTTACTTTAACTTGAGTGAAAAACAGGCTTCCTACAATAGACCCAGGGCTCGAAATTCATTTTGGGGATTAGGTGCACTGGTGCACCCAGCTTAATAAATTGGTTGCACCAAAAAATGTTTGGGTGCACCACTTAGATTTAAGTAGAATGTCAAGAAAACCTAATAACAAAACTTAGTTACAAGTTACTAAGTTACAAATTCTTATACAAGTAACATGACAGACATTTTTATTATCTTTCTAACACTTAGATGTTAAGAATATGATGTATACTAGCATACTTGATACCTTTCCATACATAAACCTAAGAAAATATTTGGGTGCACCCTGTGCACCCACTGAAAAAAAATGGGTGCACAGTTCCAATTTCGGGTGCACCAGGGTGCACATGCCCAGTATTTCGAGTCCTGAGACCCCAATACTGAAATCTCAAAAGTACAGTAGGGGCATCCTCAGTGAATTAAGCAAGGCACCTACATTTGTAGATGTGCAAAGGTTATTCGGTGTAATATAACCGACTGCTCTTGCTATGCATAACTATGAAGCTGGTGTTACGCCGAAGGGCAGGTACATGCATATTCAGTATAATGGCTATACAGATACAGATGCAAGATATGGTGGGGCCTTATGTACTGGTAATCAATGAAATACTTCAGTCAATGTCCATGTAGGCTTCAAACCAGGGTTCTAGCCAACACCCGTCCTTCCGTTCTTTAACGGAATTTTGCAGCTGGGGACGGAAATTTTTTTTTACCATGCCGTCCTCTGTGACGGACAAAAATCGTCATATAAAGACATTAATTGAACCAAACTGGGTCTGTCGGCAAAATTTGCCCCTGAAAATAAAAGAAATAGTGTTTCAGAACTCTAGGTTTAAAAATTTCCCAGGGGAGCATGTTCCAGACCCCTAGGGTCGTTGCACCTTCAACAGGATTTCAAGTCAAAATCCAGGGCATGGAAAGAAATTTCAGGCTGGCTGGAACACTGCTTCAAACTAAACTCCGTAGTTTGTTGATGTTCTGTAGGTGTGTTAATCACCCATAACACACACCTACAGCTTACGTCTCCTTTGTCTAGACAAACTGTCCCCGTCCCTTTGTTCTGTGACATGCCTGTTGTTTTGAGCTATGCTGTAGTAAATCCCCTTGTGTAGGCCATACTAGCGGAATGTGCTGGTTTTGAAGTTTCACGTAGTCGTACTCTACTGGGTGTTAGAATATAGGGGAGAAACAGAAGTCAACATTCTGCAGGTCTCTTTATGGGCCCTGCATAGCCTGGATACCAGACTGCAGCCCGAACTCAAAAATATCTGTCGCTTAGATATTTTTGAGATCGGGCTGGGGTCTGGTCATACACACTCAGGTATATTTATATGTACTGTATGTACTCTATGCTTGTAACACTCAACTTACACAATTGGCCATACACGTAAGATGTAGCTGCAAAATTTGAGTTTAAACCTTTTAGTACAACAATAAAAGAAGTCTTTTTTTTTCACCTGCCTGAAGATCTCAGTAATTAGCTTGGCTCGCCTAAAAGCTGTTCTTAAATTCCAAGTGCCAGATCTTAAATTCCGTGTGCCAGGTCTTACGGAAGCCCTTGACAGCTTGTTTATTGCGTTGACACATTGTTTATTTTGCCATTCTGTGGATGTTATGTGGATAATCTGTTTGGAGTGACTTGTTGGCGGGGCTAAGAAGATCACACACAATGGTCACGTATGCAGGGCAAAAGTCTTTGAATCGTAACAAAACAATCTGATAGCTTCTAATTCTTGGTCAAAGTGAGACTGTAATTTATAACTTACTCAAATTTTTCAAGTGTCAAACTTGAGTCTTTGTCAAGGAGTGAAAAAGCCACTACTTTTCTGACATCATGGTCATTATGCAGAAAGTCTATAACGCCCCCTGTCTCTGTTGAGGGATGGTTGTCAGACCCTTATGTAGATGGCTTCTTTTATTCTTTTCTTGCATGATTTTGAATTAAATTTTTTCTTTATATTTTATTACACTGTTTTTTTAAGTATAACAAGTATGAAATAATAGCACAAATGCACTACAATATGCCTAAAAAAGTATCAACATGAAAATTTTTCATCCAGAATATCTTGTATAGAAATCCAACTTTGAGTCCCTTTGATTATTGGTTGTCCTCTGGTATCAAAGGAATATGCAATAATAGCACAAATGCACTTAAATGTCCCTAGAAATTAAATATCAACAGGAAAATCCTTTTATACAGAATATCTTCTATAAAAATCCATCTTTGAGTCCCTTTGATTAGTATAAAACATAGATCTACAACAAACTGTATTAGATTAGTATTCTACTTGTGTCCGCATGTCCCATTACACGCAGACTGAGTGGCTGCCATACTAATGAAAAAAATTGGGATATAATTAATAACTTGTTGACACGCTATTAATTCCTGCAATCCACAGGTGGTTTCACAGCCGCAGATTCCAGGAGAATAATCTGGAATGCAGCGGAGGGTGTTATACTGTTACTCTTGAGATATTAGCAGTAGTTTCTTTCTGCTGTGACCTCTCTACTGCAAATTTACCGCAAGTATGCGTTTCCAAAATGTGTGTCTAAATGCTGTAATTGTGTGAAGAAGACCTCTTCATTAAATTTGTATCATTTGTAGAGAATTGTTTCTGTATCTGTATCTGTATCTATATAGCCGGTATAACCGCCATTCGGCGTAACACACCAGCTTCGCAGGCGCGCGGCGCGGCAGCAGCTGGTTATATTACACCGAACGACCCGTCACACCTAACTTTTGCACATCTAACTGCAAGCGTTCTTTAAAACTATCCAGAGAAGATGCCCCTACTGTACTTGGTGATAACAAATTCCAATCTACGATAGTTCTGGGAAAATACGAATTTTTGAACACATCAATCCTAGCTTGGAAACTCTGGTACTTGAAGTCATGGCTGTTTCTTGTTCTTTTTTGAGCTGGTATTAGATACTTATCAGTCGGTACGTCCACCAGCTTATTGGTCATTTTGTACATCATGCAAAGTCTGGACATTTTCCTTCTGTCTTCAAGTGATGTCCACTGTAGATCTGTTTTCATTTTAGTAACACTAGCATCCCTGTTGTAGTTGTTTGTACAGAATCGGGCAGCTTGGTTCTGTACCCTTTCAAGTTTATCTTTGTCTTTCTTTGTATACGGATCCCATACTGTTGCAGCATATTGCTGTGTTCAGCAGATCATAATAAACCCTTCATTCTTTCCCTCCTACAACGAAATCAAGTCCCTCTGAAGATAAATGAATTTACAGTTACTTTACCTCTATCCTAGTAACCTTTCACCTTTGACCTTTAATCCTTTGCAAAGGAAGTGAGTTCAGGAAGTGTTCTGGTTGGTCAGCCATGACTAATTGAACTTGTTGGTAATGAGCCGACAGTTTTGTGAGTGTGTTGTCATCTTTAAAACATAGTCCTCCAATCATTGTGACCTCTAAACTTTGACCTGTAGTCCTGACCCACAGGAAGTGAGGTCAGGAAGTGTTCCGATTGGTCAGGCATGACTAATTGAACTTGTTTCTGATGAGCAGACAGTTTTGCTCCCATTGTCAGCTTCAATAATTCCAGTTCCTAGAGGGGGACTGGTCAGGACTTTAGATTTGTAGATGTTGTGCCAAGGAGCTGTCTATCATCCTTGGGATAGTGCCAGGATGGCAGTGTTTAGTATTGCAGGAGGGTGTCCCTTGGTCTCATGCTATGTGCCTAGAAACTTTGTTATACATCTCAAACCTTGACATGTAGGGGAAGAAAACAAGAATGGATCAAACTTCTACACTGACTTGTTGTAATGTTTATTGACATGGTATACAGAAAAGTTCTGTAGGCACTTTGTCCTGGCCGTGGGACTTATGATTGCTATGGGCTGAGAGAGTTACTAAGAAACCTTGTTACCTCTGTGAAGATGGAGGTTTAGTTTTTAGACCATGTGATTGTTTGTCTTGGTCAGGGGTAGGTGACCAACATCAATGAGCCGATGAATCTGTCACACTGTTGGGTCAGGTCAGAGGTCTCTTCTTTGATCTTAATTACCTGCTCACTCCATTAAATGTCGACAATTGCAAATCCCAACAACCAGGAAATCATATTGGCGTGGCCCTATCATCCGCAGCATAACCTGATGCAAACACACAAGCACCAGTTTAGCTGAGGTCGACCGTGACGGTTGCCATAGCAACCGGACAGAGGACGGAATTCCCAGCAACCTTGTAGTGGACAAAGCGATTAAAATTCCTGCTGGGAAGACGATCAGCGGTGTGTAGTAGAGAGGACTCGCTCACCCGCCCAGAAAATCCTGTTGTAGGAAGATGCGGGAAGGAAGAGGCTCGGGGATTTATTTGGCACAGTTTTACTACGGCTGAAAATAGAAAGGAGGGTGAGAAAGGAAATGGAAAAGAAAACAAGAAACGTGTCTTTAGATGTAAACACAGGCAGAGATATTGGTAAAACCGTAAAAATGTATCTATTCGCTCTCTCTTCTTTAGTTTAGCTATTTTACTGTTAAAGCACCACAAAAGATTTTGGTACAGTTTTACTACGGCTGAAAATAGAAAGGAGGGTGAGAAAAGAAATGGAAAAGAAAACAAGAGGCGTGTCTTTAGAAATGAACACTGGCAGAGATGATGGTAAAGCCTTTAAAATGTATTCATTCTCTCTTTATCCCTTAGTCCTAACAGTTAATTATTTGACTGTTGGGGCATCACAGAATATCTGGCAACTGGTTTTCTCCACCCTTCTGAAAGTAGAAAGGAGGGTGAGAAAGAAATGGAAAAGAAAACAAGAGGCATGTCTTTTGATGTGAACACAGGCAGAGATGTTGGTAAAGCCGGCCCGTAATAATGTATCTATTCTCTCTCTTCCTTAGTTTAGCTATTTTACTGTTAGAGCACCACAGAAGATCTGGAAAACGGTTTTACAGCTGAAAGTAGAAAGGGGGGGTGAGAAAGGGATAGAAAAGAAAACAAGATGCATGTCTTTTGATGTGAACACAGGCAGGGACGTTGGTAAAGCCTTAAAAATGTATCTTTTCTCTCTCTATCCCCTAGTCTTAACTCTTTGACTGTTGAGGCACCACAGAAGATCTGGCAACCTGTTTTCTCCACCCGTCTCGGTTTTGGTTTTCTGTTTTCTTAGCATTTCACTTACTTACTGTCATGCACATTTATTCTCTGATATTATCCTCCCATCCTTTCCATTGCGAACCAGTCCATTGTATCAGTTCAGGTTGTTTTGATTTGTTTCCTTGCTTCTCTGATTTGGAAAAAGATAGCGCTGAACTCGAAAGTCAGGATGAATATTTCGAAGTACAAGGAGAAAGGCTATTCCTTGGTACACACAGTTTTAGGGAGTGATGATGGTAAGATTCAAGTTTTATTCCCAGCCCTATTTTTTGTATTGAACAAGAGCCACAGTAATAAATTGATATAGCCTTAGAGTAAGAAACAGATTATTTTTAGGGGTTTGCTCCCAATAGTTTCCGAGAAATGCTTTTCATTATAGTCCTGGAACAAGGCATGTTCCCTTTGGGGTGATGCATCAAATGTGTCCACTGACTGTAAATTCATCTATATTTGCTGTGACACGGTTTCATGGTCAGTGATTTTCGAAGTGTTTTAAGGTAGCGGTTGATACTGTTTAGATATACAGTTGTAATATCTTAAAAACACATATTGGGAGGGTGGAAATATTTTTAATTTGCCGTGGAGAGATTGCAGGGACATTAAAACTGTTGCAAGTATCTGAATATATACAGTAGATTAATTTTGTGATAAGCGTTTGTTCCATGTTACTCTGTGACAGTGGGTAACCTCTGACGACAGAGTGTAATAAACGAGTACATACTTTGTCCTGGTAAGATATCAGTAATATTAGGGCTTCATTTTCTTTCCTGTTCGTCGTTATTCGTCTGTCTGGTACTGTCCATATCATCGGCATAAGATATATTATGTTGTTGCAACTGATGCGGCGGAAACCATAAATATGTCAAGTAGAATGTTACCTAAGGTCTTGTCTATTTGGGACTCTCCCGATTGTTGCAACTGATGGGGCGGAAAACATAAATATGTCAGGGAGTGTGTTACCTATGGTCGCTTGTTTGGAGCCGTTCCTGTTCAGACTCCCCACCTCGTACACATAAAGATGGTAATGTAATGTATGCTGTGATCCAGTTTAACTGGGGAACTGCACCATTAAACTATGTAGGCTACTCCTGTGGGGAGCGATGCATGGAAACCATTTCAGTCTCATATCTCTTGCAGTTAATATTCATTAGTCTCCAAGCAGATCTATTGGTGGCAACGCAGTACCCAAAGGGTCAACCAATATCCAATGGTCCATCAATGCAGTTTTGACTGTGGGGTTCAACTTCAAGGCCACCAACTGAACAGTCCATCTAGGATATTGGAGATCTCTTTCTCACCTTAGTAATATGATGCAATGCCTGTTAGACATCTTCCTCAGTCAGAGCTTCTAACTGAAGTGCTACTTCTGGCCACTGTATATAGCCGATGTAGGTGGTGCTTTCGCAACGCTAACACAGTCTCAAATGTACCCCAGTGATGAACTGGGATGAGGGGGGATACAAACTCAGCCACGTTTGGGATTTGTTCTTGCCCGGGGCAAGAACAAATCCCAAACGTGGCTGAGTGCTATATGTAGCCGAAGTAGGTGATTGGGGCCCCCAATCACCTACTTCGGCTACATATAGCAGCGAGAAGCAGAACTCCAGTCAGTAGGTCTGAGGAAAAAGTCCGATAGGCCTAAACGTGAGCAGGTTAGCATTACTGGTTGCACAAAAGAAATCTCCTTTATCCAATGGTTAAACGTAATGGGTGTGGAATAGACCTCAAGTTGTTGTGTGGTTTGGGTGTGGAATAGTAACTACTCTCCCCCACTGCTGGAAACCATTAGTATCCCATAACCTCCTGGCATGTTCTAAGTGATGTTTTCAAGGTCAAGGGGTCATCACTTCTCCCATGGGTCAAGTTTTCACCCCAAACAAGATGTTTCATTAAACCACCCCGAACAGAAAACCAATCAGCCCTGGCCACAATGGGAAAGGAGACGTCCAAAAATAACAACAAACTGGAGATCAGGGGAGGGGGTGGGTGTTGGGTGGAAGGAAGGTTCAATAAATCAGGGCTCGAAATACTTTTTTCTGCATACCTGCACTGGTGCAGGTAACATTGAAAACTACCTACACCAGGCAAACTTTACCTGCACCTTCTCAATTTAGGAAGTATGGATCACACTAGAATTGTTCAGAAACCGTTGCTATTTTTTCTTATATGTTTTATAGGTCACATGGTATGCAGCTTAGAACAATCCATATACACCTACATCATAAGACATTTACGTAAAAAAAGACAGTATTACATGTACCAGTGCAGGTTACGTGCAGGTAGACACCAGAAATACCTACACAGCTCCGATTTTACCTGCACTAACCTGCATATGCAGGTGGTATTTCGAACCTTGTTCATTGAATAGTATTTAACCCTTCCCTGCTGAGGGAGCCTCTTGGCAACAATTTTAGATCTGGAGATGTCCAAAAATAACAACAAACCCAGATCAGGGGAGAGGGTGTTGTGTGGAAGGTGGGTTCATGGAGTAGTATTTAACCGTCCCCTGCCGAGGGAGCCTCTTGGCAGCAATTTTTTAGATTAGTTACAGGTTTGGACCTGGAATGGCCAAGTGAGTAGAGTGTATGCCTTGTATTTGGTCCTGAGTTTGATGCTGTGTCTGAGTCATACCAAAGACTTGAAAACGTTTTTTTCAGGTTAGCACTCAGTATTTTTGTTTAAATTGAGACTTGGGACAAAGCATGACTCTTTTCGGTTATAACTAGTAGTCTAATACAGCTTCGTTATGGCTCGCATGTTTTAGCCAAACACACGGGTCACATGTACTCTTCTTGACAAGTGTGCTGGGTTCTTTAATGTACAAATGTTTGTCACTGAGGCTCATACCTGAAGCTCCCCGTACACCAGCTTTATGTCACCATCTGAAATTACAAATGCAGTACAAAATGACATGTCGGCGCTAGGACCAATTGCCTCTACATTGCTAGAATTGAACTTTGGCCCACTGATTTGCCTTGATCTGACTTTCAACCTAAGTACTCTTTGTTAAGACAAGGTCAGTGTTGTCACACCATACCCTCACCTGTGTGCTTAAGAACTCCTCGACAATGTCTACCTGTGTTCTCAGGTAATCTTAGAAATGTCCAATTCTCTTAGTGCTGTATGGTTTTTGAAATGACCCCCCTTTCAGTTTGGAATAGTCCAACCTGTGGTGTTATGGACTTAACCATGTTGGTGTAGGTGTAAGCAGGTTGTCATTATGAGTATAAGAAGTGGAGCGTACTTTGTCTGCAGCAATTTGAAAATAACTCCTCTTTTCAGTGTGCAATGGTCCAACCTGTGGTTAATTTACCCAATTAATAAATAAAGAACCTTAATAAATAAAACATTGAACATTGAACTTGAACATTGAACAATTCTGTAGACCATACCATGTCGGTATGGGGAGCAGGTTCTCCATGTGATTTTAGAAATATCCAGTTCTCTTACCACTGCAACAATTTGGAAACGACCCCGTTTTAGTGGTAATGGTCCAACCTTTGGCTAACAGTCGACCAAACCATGTTGGTATAGGGGTGAGCAGGCTGTCCTTGTGAGTATAGGAAGTGGAGTGTACTTGTAGTCGTTGTGTTTCCAAGCTGTATTGATTGGGAATGTTTCCCATGGTCTGACCAGACTCTGCACAATAGACGCGCATGCCTGCCCCCACTAGTGCCATACACTCGCGGGGATTCTCTGCGCACAGAAGGCAATACCATTCTTTCTAGCGCCCGTCGAGTGTCGTCAAGTCCGGTCAGACTTTCCGTGGACGACACTCGAGGGAGAAAGGGCCTACGTAAATTGTGGAAGTCCCACGGGTATCGGGTGGAGCGATGTTTCCACACGTGACGCTCTTCACGCTAACCAAGCCTCGTTGAAGTTCCTCGCTTTTCGTTGAATATTCTACAAGACTTGAATTACAAGTTTGCTCTTCTTTGACTAATTTGATTTCCTAATAAAGCAGTATCTATAGACTTTTTCTTGTACTTTATCCATATAGGTGAAGACACACCTGAATCAAATTTAGAAGTGGATTGAAGAGTTTGTATTACTATTAGTATTACGAGTAAAAACATGTTTCATGGTTTTTCATGAAGGTTGAAACAATTTACAATTTCATGTCAAATATTTTCATATCGCTTTGGTATAATAATAGATGACTGAAATAGCTTTGACGTTTTGCTTTTTGATTGATGAACTCTGCTTAATATATTGTCAGACGTCAAACAGTTAGGACTATTATGTAGAATACACCTGTCTGATTCAATATACAGGTACATCTGTTATTGTGAACACCTGGATGGATCCTGATTTATTTGCTGGCTAGCTCTATGCGAAAACATTTTTAGAATTGCTTATGTTAGACTTTTGGAAGACTTTTGAAGACTTTGAAATTTGCAAACATACCTCTTGGTAGATGTAATGCATGATTTACAATATATTTGCTGTTTCTGGCTAGCTCTATCAATCATTCGAAGGCATCATAGTCTACATGTAGCTCTATACGAATCATTTTTAGAAATGCTAACCGGTATTTTGGAATTTGCAAGACTCCTGCTTGTTACTGTTAGTAACTTGTATGCCTCTTATGTCGAAAGGTATACAAAATATGATGGCCTGTCTTCCCTGACCCATTGTGGACTTATCCCTAAGTGTTTTCAGTGAATGCTTATTTTAGACTTTTTGAAGAATTTTCAGATTTGCAAACATGTTAGTTGTAGTAACTTGTACACCTTTTTTTCTAATGGTATGTACAGATTGTGACAACCTATCCTCCCCTATTCCTAACCCATTGTGGACTATCCCTAAGTGATTTCAGTCCCCCACTATGTTTAGCCCTTTGTTAAGGCTAGATGTCGGTAATTATCTTAAACAATTACCTGGCTTGGTTTTGACGTAGCCCATTGTGTTGACCTGACGGAGAGCGGTGACAGTTAGGTGTACATATCCGCCTGTCTGGTGAAGTCAAGGTCAACTGTTGTTCTTTTAGCCTTTAGAGGTCAAGGTGCAGGCCGTAACCTGCATTTTGTTGGGATGGGGGAAGGAGTGGGGACCAGTACAAACCGGTAAAAACCAGACCTGAAAAAGTCAGTAGACCGGATGTAGGACCGATTTGAAAATGAACAGGTTATATTATACCGACAGGTGTTCATATGTTTTAGGGCTAACCAGTCCAAGAAACTAACAAGAGTTAAGTATAGGAGAGTTGATAGTTATTCTTTACCAAGCTTCTACAGTCAAACTTGGTCAAATAGAGGCAGTTAGTGTTGTTAATATGACTCTAATAGGATTTTGAAATAAAAACTCCACGAAACAGAATCCTTTGTAGTAAAATGGACCATTGTTTTGAGTATCGCCCATTCACAAGTCTTCACTGTCAGATAATTCAAATTCAGGTACAGGTACGGTCCAGGTCCAGAGGATCAGGTCCAGACCTGAACATGGACCTGATCTTCTAGACCTGGACTGTACCTATACCTAGATTTTCTTTTGCCAGAGATAACCTTTTTACCCTTTTGAGGGTTGAACTAATATAGATTCCTGTATATCCCGCATGCAATGGTTAAAAAAATGATTGGTCAGAAACAAACATTGATAAACTTCTGTGTGTTAGATAAACACTGTAGGTGGTTAGTAAATTTGTATTGTTCTTCAAATTCAAAACTATTAGGACATCCATAGATATTCCTTGATGATAAAATTGGCAATGGTCATGGGGTAGCAGACATTTGATATATTGATTTGGAGTATTTATATTTGGACTAAAACATGCACATGTCACATGAGATTAGCCATCAAAGCAAGAAATTGGCAAGTTTTTATTTGGCACATATGTGACTGCGTTTTATCACATTGTCAGACATTACAGTTCTGGTCGGACCACTTTTTGTTGACTCTGTAGCTAAGACATGTCTAGACGGATCCAGTCATGTCCGTACATGGTCTGTGTACAGTCATGTACCTGGCTGTGGTTGTGGAACTGTAGGTGTGAACAGCTCCCTCTGGCACCCTGGATGTGTACTGCAGGTTTTGGCTATCAATGAAGCCATGCACAAATTGAGCACTGTTGTGCATTATACTTTATAGCTGCATTATGAATATTTTCACAGCCGATTATGGTACAATAAATGAAACTTACAAATATGTGATCGCTTTTCATTATATTTACTTGTATTTGGAGTGAATGAGGGTTTTAAATTTTAAGAACTTTTACCATAGAGCACATTTAGAGCACATTTTGGTCATTGTTTCTTTACAATATTTAAGAGTATCGTACCTTGAGATTTTTTTATTTATTTTCATAATTTGGAAGCACCAAATTATGTCTGATAATTCTTACATTCATTGATTTTCATGGGAACCTGATTTCATGATAGGAGCAGAAGTGGAAAGGAGATTTCCACTCTGTTTAAAGCTTGCTGTTGAAACAATTCTATAGTACAGTAGTGATGCAACGGAAATACACTTTTGCATTGTCATGATTTTGTGGTATACATGTAGATGTGATAACTAAATCCATGAAACTGAAACCACAGCAAACGTTTCGAGGTCCACAGTACCTAAACTAAAGGTCAGGAGTCAAGTTGGCAGGACGAAGGGTCATGTAAATATCTAAACCTGGTATTTGAGTGGGGAAAATGTGCCAACCAGATGTCTTGATCGCTTTTTGAACTGCTTTCATTCTTTAGTTTTCAACTGTGTGAACATGTGGCACCTCCTGAGGGCAAGAGAATGCTACTTTGAATGAAATTGTCTTATTAAAAAGTTATAAATTTACACCTTTATGAGCAGTTCTAATTTACATTTAAGTATGTCAAGTAAATTCATTCCTTATACTATAGTATAAATAGGCCTTTGTTTACATTCATGCAAATCCATACACATTAATGGTGTAAAAACAACAACAAATTTAACTTCCTTGTGAAGTTGTGTGTAAACAAAGATCTCATTTTGTATGACAAAGCAAATCTACTTCTTGAAGATTGTTATTGTATAATATGTACAGATATAAGTGTGATTAGATAACCACAAAATTTGACACCACATTATGCAAATATTGAAGTCGAAATAAACATGTGTCAATTTTATTTTCATCCACACAGATATGACTACAAAATTTTCCTGCACAATTCTACATTATATATTTATTATGTTTGTTAAGTGTGAGTAAAACAAACAAACAAACATTTTGTTTCCTCCCTCCCCACAGATATGACTACAACACTCTCCTGCACAATTCTACGTTCTGTCTGGTGCCGCGCGGGCGGCGGCTCGGATCTTTCCGCTTCCTGGAAGCGCTGCAGGCAGCGTGCATTCCCGTTATCGAAGCGAACGGATGGGAGCTCCCGTTCTCGGAGGTGATTGAGTGGGACCGCGCCACCATCACGGCTGACGAAAGGCTGCTATTTCAAGTACGTTCCCGCGCTTTGTTCAGAATCTTTTTCTCTAATTTCTGGGGGCAGAAAATGTGTTCAAAATCAAATTAACTTTGTGCTTTGTTTGTGATGATAGTTCAGAATCTTTTTCTCACATTTTGGGGGTCATAAAATGTTTTCAAAGTACCTTTTTTTAGGGTTTACAATAATTCCACAATTATATTTTACGATCTTTTGCTATGTGCAGGAAGTTAATTTTTTTTGCTATGTACAAGAACTTTGATCCTTTGCTAAGTGTCTACAACTTTGATCTGGGCCTGAGCAGCCGCATGAGATATAGTCGCCGCTCTGAACAGTAAGAACTGTGGCTGATCTGCTCAAACTCGAGCGATTGTTGATGATGATGCTACAATGTACATGAATGTACTGTCACTAACAACAGAAGGGAAGACAATAAATTTGAATGTACACTTCTCCCATCCCAGCTTCCTTCCATTCTGCGAGCGATCCCTCCTGAGAAAATCCTGGCGCTGAGACAGCAGACTCAGTTTCTCTGGGAGACGTATTTTTCCTCGGTGGAAAGAATAGTTCTTACTACATTAGAGGTGAGAGATTTATGTGTTTTTGTCAGGAAAGAAACAGAGTATACAGCCAAATTTAGATAATTTCTTATCCAGTTAATTAACCTCCGGGATATAAATACCTCATGCCATCTTTTGTAGAAAATTTATAGTTATAACTTTTCACTTATCGGAACATGTCAAAGCTGTATGTACATGTTAAAGTACCATATCATCTGATCATTGAGAAACAGTGTAGCTTTGATGTTGTTACCTGTTCATACAGGTTCCATACATAAAAAGAATGTTGATTCCAAACCTATACTTCTCAATTCGAAGTTTACACAAAACTACACATGTATGTGCTAAACCCAAATACCTGAATTTGTAAAGTGTTGGGATAGTAGAAATTTGACGTTTGTATGTTTTTTCTATAAACATTCATCCTATTGTTTTTCATTCCAGATATTTATAGATAGAATAATGTTCCACTTATACCAATCACAAAGTGCAACAAAGTTTTAACCTAATGTTTTTCTCTCTGTTGTTGCAGATACTTAGAGATAGAATAATGTCCCACCAATCACGAAGTGTTTCTCTTTGTTGTTACAGATACTTACAGATAGAATAATGTCCCACCAATCACGAAGTGTTTCTCTCTGTTGTTGCAGATACTTAGAGATAGAATAATGTCCCACCAATCACGAAGGGTTTCTCTTTGTTGTTACAGATACTTAGAGATAGAATAATGTCCCACCAATCACGAAGTGCCTTCATCTGGAACCGGCCGCCAGGCGCGCTCGCTGTGCTTCCAGAATATTCCGAGAACTTGGCGGACTTTCCCTTCTTCCGTTCCCCCCTGGGTCTGCCCCCACCCCAGGGGTTCACCGCGGTCATCCTGGCCACATCCCCGATCATCTCACAGTCTGCGCCCATATATAAATTAATCAAGGCTGTGGCCATGTCAAAACATGCTGCTCAGGTTAGTACATGGACTTCAACTTGTACAAAAGCACATGTACTAGTAGTGAGGGTATGCATGGGGGGTTTCTGTGCCCATATATTAATTAATTAAGGCTGTGGCTATGTCGAAACATACTGCTCAGGTAAGTTGTCGACTTGTACCTAGTCTAGTAGCAGGGTCTGTATGGGGGGATCCTGGAAACACTTGACAGTAAATTTAGGAGAATGGAAAGACTTCACAGTAAATTCAGGAGGGTCTGTAACTGATACAATAAATTCTTGTGAAAGGTACAAAAAGATTTTGTTGTCGTTGTTGACTGGAATATAAATATAAATAATAAAATCAACCTATTACATACTAGTTTGTTGTTGTATGATCTACTGCAAGTTGATATAATATTGGGCTGGTCTGATAGGAAATGAATTCATTACGAGATAATACTTGTTTTCGTTTCGTTTTTTTCGAGATTATACAAAAAAGTTCGACAAACTCCAGTTGTATTGACCACTTTCATTCCCTTCTGTTCCAGATCGTAGTACTATGGAATAGCGAAAAGCCTTTGCCTGCAAAAAATAGGTGGCCTCCGACGGGGATTCCCATCATGGTAGTGAAGGGGCAGAGCAAGGTGAGCGGAAAGGTATTGAACCGTTCGCTCTGCGGCTGATTCAGCCCATTTCTTCAGCTTAGCAGCTAACACAAAGGCAGGACTTGTGCACGCTTGAAGAAAAAAAAAATACTCCATTCTCTTTTCATAAATTCCTAATATGTTTCGGTTCGTAGATCTGAAGTTATACTTTTACAGTAAATCTTCTGAAGTCTTTTTTTCTTGATGATTTGAATGTCAGCCATGCACGAGTCCTGCCTAAGAACTATGTAGTATAACGATTTCTCTTGCCTGGTCATTTTCGTCATGCAATTGCAAATTGAAGGCGTTCTTTGCATTGCATCGTGTGTCGTGGAAAAGCAGTGTTGTTGGCATTAATTGTTTACTTGTAGGAAATTCTATGATATCAAAATCATACATGAGCCCACAATGATTGTAACCATACCATAAGTCATATTTGCTTTATTCTCCAGCATTTTTTTAACAGTAATATTCATAGTATGATGACTATAGAACACTAGTCTTTAGGAAAAAGAATTAAGAAAGTTAAGATGTTGTATTTGTTCTTATGAGTTCTAAACTATATTTATGTAATCTGTTAAAATCTAAATGCATGTTTACTAAGTAAACGCATAGTGTTACATCTATGTATACAAGTAACAGTCGTATGGTAAACTGTCAACAAACTTTTTAACAGATACAAATTACAATGGTTGAATTTGCCATTGGGTTGATGACATTCCTTGTTTGTTGTTTTCTCTACAGCAAATGAGCAGCCGTTTCTTTCCCTATGACATCATCCAGACAGACGCGGTGTTAAGTCTGGATGAGGACACCATTCTCAACACTGATGAGGTGGGGAACTGCACTTTAGTCTTCATTTCGCCCACTGAACCGACTTTAGTCTTGTTACAATTACTTACTGTAGGAATGTCACATTCTTACACCTTTGTAGATTGTAGACTTAAAAATCTGGTACATTTAGGCTATTGCTAGTCCACACTATAAATGTATTGTCTTGAACCAGTTTAGCTACACTGAATTCAACAAACATTTGAGCTACATGCAATCTTCCACTGGTCGTGACAGAGAAGACAGACACTAATTATGTTCTTGTCAAAAAGAGCTAGGGAAATTTGCCAAAAAAAGCTTAGAAACTTTTCCCAGTACAATGAACCTGCATTAGTGCATATACTGTACATAGCATCTGTCTTCTCTGTCACAACCAATGGCAGAACAAGAATGGCCCCTAAGTCACTTAGACCTAAACTGGCTCGATATCCCTTTTACTTTTCCCAGCTAAAGGAGTTTGTTCCTCCCGTAGGTTGACTTTGCCTTCGCTGTGTGGGAGAGTTTCCCAGACAGAGTGGTGGGTTACCCAGCGAGGAGCCACTACTGGGATGAGGCCAAGTCTCGCTGGGGGTACACGTCCAAGTGGACCAACGACTACTCTATGGTGCTCACTGGGGCTGCCTTCTATCATAGGTATGTGCGGTTGGTAATAATTATACATATAGAAGACAACAAGGGGTAATCCGTATCGCCCAAGGTACAGCCGACTATGGGTAGCATCGTCCGAGGAATAAAAGCTGGAGGGCAATCTGACATGCGAGAGGGCCAGGACCGAGGGCGATATGGAATACCTTGTGTTTTGTTGTATCTATATCATGCCAACCCGAGAAAACTCAAATTCATCACAAAAACGAGCAAAATGTATGACATCAATGCACATCTTGTCAACAACTTCATTGAACAAAAGAACCGGGCAAACAGTTGAACAGCTCTTTTGATTTTTGATCATAGATCATTTTGACCATAGACCATTTTAGTCCATTTTGCATAGATAGGGGTATTCCAGAAGAGTCTATTCTTGCATCTGGGGGGACTTAAAAAAATTTCATTTTGTAGTGGGATGATGTTTTGGGATATGTAAATTTCTGCAAAAGTTTTATATGGAACACTGTACATTTTCACATGGGGATGGAGATGGATTGAAATATGCTGTCTAGTGTAAGATACATTTTTACTCCACTAGATGTTCTTGAATGTTACTCTAATTTACAACTTCAACCATCGCTCTGAATGTGCTTGAACCAACGTGCTGCTACTTTCCATCCAGGTACTACAACTTCCTGTACACCCATTGGTTGCCTGAGGAGGCCCGACGATTGGTGGACGAGGGCGACAACTGCGAGGACATCCTGATGAACTTCCTGGTCTCACATGTCACCAAGCTGCCCCCCATCAAGGTCACCCAGAAGAAACAGTACAAGGAGACCATGCTGCAAGGGAACAGCAAGTCCTCCCGCTGGGCCGATCCCAACCATTTCTCCCAGCGCCAGACTTGCATGAACGGTTTCGTGGATCTCTTCGGCTACATGCCGCTGAAAAGGTCGCAGATGAGACTCGACCCGCTCCTGTTTAAGGACCCTGTGTCAAACCTGAGGAAAAGATACAGACAGCTGGAGCTGGTATAACAGTAGCTGGGCCGCCCCTTCCCCAACCCCCTAGCCTAGCCTCCAGAGGGTGTGAAGGGGGATATGGTAACTTACTCCCCATTCGATAATGTTTATAGAATTGTACAAATTTTGTTGTATAGACTTGTCTTTTCCGAATGAAGAAATAGCGGTTTGTTGTTGCAACTTTGAGTCAGATAAAAAGAGAAAAAAAGTTCTATGCAAGTTTTATTTGTGGTCAAAGTAGTATCGCCTTAAGTTCAGTTAGCAATAGTTTAACCCAACAAAAACACCACCAAACAAATGATTTAAAAATATGGCTTTTTTCAAACCCCTTTCACACCCTCGCCAGTATCAGTAAAACCCCATATGGCACCTTTGTTGTACAAATTTATTCTATAGCCATGGTCGACATGTACATGACAATCAGGCCTTCCCTTTCAACCTGCCAAGAAAAATGCAAATTTTCCGACTGATGATTCAACTCAAGAAGCATCTAAACCTACAGTCTTATTTAGACTGGACTGTAGGCTCCAGAGATTTGGGGGGATGGCAAGTTTTTCAGTAAGGCACGTCGGTTTGAAGACCAAGTCGAAACTTTCTTTGGTAAGCAGAAATGTTCTTTAAAAGCTCTGAGAAATCAAGGAGCTCCTTGTAGAAAGGAAGTATCATTTGGTGACAATTTTGCTAGTGTACCCTCAACCTCTGGGGCCTACGGTCAAACTTCCATGAACAGAAAAAAACTGACAGCAGCACGGCAAAGAAAGGAATTGTGGCACGTTGGTAATCCGAGCTACACGGTTGTTTCTCCGGATTGTTTGCTGCCCCATTCTTAAAAGGAAGTTGTAGGTTTAGTGCTCAAAGGTTTGACGGCAGACTTGTGTAGCTGTAGTACCCAGAGGCGTCGTGCAAAACCAGGGAAGGCGGTGCTAGGGACAGCCCCAGAGTCAAGCCATACTGCTTGACCAATGCCATGACATTTGTGTACCCAGAGACTGATGACATCACACCCACACGAGAAGTGCTGATGTCGCCCCAGTGTTGTGTAGATGGCCTGATATGTGGCGGCTGCTATGCAGCCGTGTGTAAGTAGAGAAATTTTGACAAAGAAACATGCTATTTTCTTAACTTTTCTAATTCAGTCTTTTCTAGATGGCTGTGTACTTATAAATGACAGATAGATAAAGATAAGATGTTTATGATAAGGATGCTGTTTAAATGTCTTGCCTTTCTCAATGGATGATGTAGAAAATAAGCTGTAAGATATTAGCAAGGCTTTCTGTAGCACTCATGACATATAAGAAGGTATTTTTAGGTAAAAGTTGAAGCGTTTTGTGATCATGCACTGTTTTCTGGAGAATTTGTTTGATTTCAAAATCATGAGGAAGAAGAAGAAGGATGAATTCTCTATGGTTAAGATATTGTAAGATAGTTATGATTGAATAAATTTCAGATTTTATGGATAGAGTGAGCATTCAAGCCCCCCTCCCTCTTTCCCAGGTATCGCCAAGTGTCACAACAGTACAGTTTTACATGATTAACATGGTTGAAATTATAAATTTGTCTGTGTATTGTGCGACTGTAAAATCACATATTCAAATTTACCTTACAACTTCCAGGGTTCATCATGTAGCATGTTTGACAATAAGGCAGTTCATAGTTCCAGCTGCACATGCTCAGCAGGAATGCATTGAGGGTAATATGTCCATAAGGTTAAGGCCCATACCTTGTTAACAGTTCCATAACATGTGCAGACATGTTTATATCTCAGGGGCCTTGACCTTTGACATTTTACCTACAATGGGTAGTTGGAACTATGCATTACCTTCTACATATAGAAATGTCATAATCAAGTCACTTCAGACATCCTATACCACAAACAAACAAAATCCAATCCAATATTTTTATATTTTGGATTTTTGTGTCTGTATAACATCATCACACGACGCACTACAAGCAAGATCATCAACATGGTTTATTTTACCTTCCTCGTGGTAAGGTAGCCATTTAACACAGACTGCATATTGTTACAAAATTAAGTTAAACTAAAGAGGGTATCTCACCGGACTCTGGTACTTTGGTGTTGTCGCTGTGTTCTAATTCTCATTCTAAGTGTTACCCTTGACTTAATATTGGGAATATCCTGTGAAATACACAAATATGACTAAAAAGACAACAAAACACACACAGCCTAAAAAGGTTACACCAAAAGTAACTGGATGTGATTTTGGAAATGGTCAGATGTCGTCTTTCGTCAGTGACACTGGATGGCTATCTGAAACATCTGACTGTTTCCTAAATCATATCCAGTCGCTTGAGTAACTGCTTTTTGGCATATCTTACTACTTGAATGTCTAACCTTCATTGATGTATCATAGAAAGGTTATTCTTTTATTGACTAAATATGTTCGACGCTCTGTCAAATTGCTTTGCCGCAGTGACACTGCAAAAGTACCACAGCCTCAGTGAGACACCCACTTAACTGTCAGCAGCTCTTTTACTACTGTCAAAAACCAAGTACATGTACTACCAAATTAGATTATGTTCACCAGACCAAGTTGTTGCTACATTGTTAAGTAAGTAAAGTTATGGTTCAATTGTATTAAGCATAAAGCTTTCTATATCGCTCACTGAATGTAGGTTAAGGTACACACACTATCAGCCTCTTTTAATGTTTCTGTTGTTGGGAGGGGGTTTGTGTAAATGAAATGAAATATGATTAGAACTGTGCAGTTCTCAGAGTTGGAAAACCTAGTGGATTTTCCAGTGCTTGACTATATACTTTGGGAAGGTTGGGAACAATACTGTCAATTATAAGTAAGGTATGTGTTAGTAACTGACCAGCTGGTTTCTTGTGTGTTTCTGACATGTTGGTTTCTTAAGGTCTTTACTTTGCTGTGTGTATTTTCTGATTGGTTTAGAGATCTGTTGATAATGATAATATTTTTGTGTACAAGCAGTAGATATGTTGGTTGGTGGGGCATTTTGTTCAGTTAGGGTTAATGCTTTGCAATACGGTGCAACATTAGGACTATAAGTCATAATATCACCTTTCACCTGTGTTATTGCCTTAGGTTGACCTTTGACATGACCATTGGCCTTTGACATGACCTTTGGCTTTTGACATGAGCCGTGGTCATAAACATTAGTGAATTTTACAAAAACTAAAATTTTATATACATTGGCAATGCTCAACCAAATTCCTTAGTCCAACTCTTCTCAGTGCATTTTCTGTATTCGCTAAGCCTGCTTTTTTTCTGTGTTTTTAAGTTTACCGATGTGAAATTTATTTACATATGTGATAGTTGTTTAGTTTTGAGAGAAAAATCTTGGTGATTTTTTTGTTTAGTCCAGTTTGGCTGCAGCCAATAAATGGCCAGGTAGAAATTTCCCTTTTACCTGTTTATAAGTTAGCAAATAGTCTTTAACTTCTTTTATTATTTTCCTGGATTGTGCAAAATGTAATGGTTGTCAATATTATGTACAAATCTTATGTATATTTATTTGCCGCAAAATCTGTATAGTGTACAAATGTGTAAACCATGGCTAAGCGAGAATTGTGAGTTATTTTCTTTTTTTCGTCTTTTTTTTGTTGACATTTGGCTGCTTGAAAGTACATGTGTGGCAAGTGGTGGGGGACTGTGACTGTCAGACGTTTTTAGGAATCGGCTAACCTGATATCAAAGTGTTAATGCATGGCCACCCCCGTCACAGAATGGAATGACCATGCCAAAGCATATACATGTATAACTACTCTTTGGGATAGGCCATTCCATTTTACAAATAGGGGGTGCTACCTTCATAAACAAGGATATATATGATTCACCGAAATGGCAAAAATTTGGTGAAGCAGAAATTTCAATTTCTTCCATTTTTTGGTGACGCCACAGGGGCGGAGCCTATTCTCTTTTAAGATGGAAACGTGCCAATTTAATACCTTTGGGGCCATACACGTATAACTGTCCAATAGAATTCAATGTCTTCCTGTTCCAAAAGTATAAGAATGTTTTTAAACCCTCGAAATGCCCAAGTCGTCAGTCTTGGCCAGTAAGTTCCTATACTGTTTTGAGACGGCGCCCAATTGTACCTCGAACATGTTACGATACGTCCATATTTGAGGTCGCTCATTGTTTTAATGCCTTTGCTCCATTGTTTGTTAACATAGATGTGAACAGGTGATTCTTGTACTTTCCGATGAGTATATGTGCAAATGTCGCATCCCTTTTGTAATCTAAACAATGATAATTATAATAACCTTGCCGAAATACACAGTTGGTGTTGTTTTCATTGTGTGTGTGCAGTTTTGATGTAGTCAGTGTGTAAAAAGAGAGTTTATCTGGATCCGTAACTTTTTCTGCATCACATACAAGACCACAGCATGTCTAATCTCCAAGCAGATCCTACGATGGCATAAGAAAGTACCAAACTGGCCAAGGAGTGTAGTCAGTCAAAAGGTGTCCATGTAGCAACGGTAGTAAAAGACACTCCTAAGCTGGCTTCATTCCTCTGGCAGCTTTTGATACTATCTTATGTTACCGTAGGAGATTTCCATGCCATAGGAGCTAAATCTGCTTTGGAGATTAATCATGTTCAGGACAAAGGATACCCGAACTAAAAGTTCTGCTGCAGTACCAAGATCATATACCAGTTTTGCCCAGCTTCCATAGCAGGCTCTCTGGGCCTTTTTTTACGGCTCATAATACACTTTTGCTGGCCATTTCTTTTAGTACAAATGAATCAGTGACGGCTGGCAATCAGCGACCCAGTACAGAAAGAAATCGTCAGCTAAAGTGTATTCTCACCTCACCGGTCCCGTAGCCAATTGTATCATGAGCCGAAAAAGGGCCCCAGAGTTACGTGACTTAACCTCTGCTTGGAGAGTACCAGATAGCCTGCTACGGAGGCTAAGTCTTGTCGGCCTAGGAGTGTGCATATCATCCCCGTAGCAGGGTGGGCGTGGAAGCAAGTTTGTACATGTGGTGAGGATCTTCTTTAATTTGTAAGGAGCCCCGCGCGAAGCAGGGCAGAGAAAAATTGAGTTATAGACTCATTGACTGTTCCCCTCCACGGAAATCTTTAGTAAAAGGCGAAAGATTTGTGCGTGGTAGTTGAAGGGAAACCAGAGCGACGGTTGACGACTCAAAGATGTGTCCTGTATCTGAAATAATCACATTCTTTTTGTGGTCATGAAATGTTCTGAGAACAATTTGCCAAGAAAGGTGTATTATATGTGTTTAACCAAGGTTTAACAATGTAGTTATGCTACTTATTGTTTATCCATTGTCCTACCAGTATATCAAAACCTGAACTTTACTCCATAATTTTGCAAAGACTGAAAAGTAAAGTCTAGCATTATTAATGAACTTAAAATGGACCGTACAGGCTCTTGGGAACTTCAACGTCTTGTCAACGTCAAAGACCAGACAAAGGCAATATTGTCTGCCGTCAATTTTGCAAAATTGATTTTTTTGCAAATCCATGCCCGTACGTAAGCTAATTGCAGGGGTAATAACAGACAGTAAAAAGTAACAAGTGTCTATTCTATACAGCTATCTGTATACATGATTCTATATTGTTTACTGGGAGGTTTGACTTCTTCTTTGGAGGCAATGGCTGATAAAAAGTCTCACGTCTTTAATGATTAGTGGGTTCTGTGGTTTTAACAGAAATAACGTTATAGTTATATAGACACATAACATGTCAAACGATTTAGCTGACCAAGACGTATGGTTTGCAACCCAGCTACATCATAATTCGTTTGGCATGTTATCTCATATAATATCTGTTTCTACTTGTCCAATTTCTATTATTTTTCCGACGACCTGGTAGAGACTAAGACTTCCATATATGCGGACCTCATATGGATTTGGATATCTATGCAAGTGTGCTGGCCTAGGGAAAGAATTTGCCAACAGCTTGGCCAACATAGGGTTTCATCTTTCATTGGCCAGCAGAAGGGGAACTATGACTTTCCATTGACTTCCCTTGGTCAACTATTCCCGCTACTTTTGCGGAATTGTACTCCCCGCCCCTAAGTAGGAAGGCCCGCTGTAGGCTACAAGTATCCTACCTTTACTGTGTTGTAGTACATGTATAACCAAACAGGTGTATCGATTACGTCGCGTACTCTATCGGTACATAGTGGAATGACAACATCAAGACGACAACAACATTGTGTCTTTGTCGGCTGGCCTTTGACGTTGACATGACGTTGAAGTTCCTAAGAGCATCTACGGTCGTTCATTTATGCTAGATTTTACTTTGGCATTTTTGGCATTTCTTGCCAAATTACTGAGTTGAGTTCAGGGTTTCATGTACAACAACAGATAAACAATCAGTATCAAAACTACACTATTAAATCCATAGAAAAATAGTACACTTTTCTTTGCAAATTTACGAAATTGTTCTCAGAACATTTCATGACCACAAAAAGAAATTTGTCATCTCAGATGGGGGCCAAATTTTTCAGTTTAAGCTGTTACTCTGGTTTCCCTTCAAATTCCACGCACAAATCTTTCGCCTTTTACTAAAGATTTCCGTGGAGGGGAACAATCAATGAGTCTATAACTCAATTTTTCTCAGCCCTGCTTCTTGCGGGGCTCCTTACAAACTAAAGAAAACCCACACCACACAAACACACTGATTACAGACTAGAAGTGGGTTCACACTTGCGTCTACATAAAAGTCCGGGAGGTCTGTGTGGATGTCTTAGCCTCTAGCTCTACCAGGCTCCAAAAATCACGGGAAAAATAGTAAAAATTCACGTCTATACGAACCTCATACGGACTTGAATATAAACGTATGTGTGAACCCAGCTTAACTACGCTCGCTATATGTAGGAAGGCCTGGTGAAGGCTACAAAAATTCTACCGTTAAGTACTGCCTGTAATATTGTAGCATGGCCGAACAGGTGTATCGCTTAGACGTGGCGACCTCTATCGGCACAGTCTGGAACGGCAGACGACATTGCGTCTTTGACGTTGACATGACGTTGAAGTTCCCAAGAGCCTCTACGGTCGTGTTTTCTTTCATTAATGCTAGATTTTTCCTTTTCATTGTTGGTCTTTCTTGCAAAGTTACGGAGTAAAGATCAGGTGTTTCATATAGGTTAATGTATAAACAATAAGTAAAATAACTACGCTGTTAAACTTCTAGAAAAATAGTACACTTTTCTTTGCAAATTTAAGGAATTGTTGTCGGAAGATTTTACGACCACAAAAAGAACATTATCATCTCAGATGTGCGCCAATTTTTCAGTTTTCAGGCGTTACTCTGGTTTCCCTTCAAATCACCACGCACAAATCTTTCGCCTTTTACTAAAGATTTCCGTGGAGGGGAACAGTCAATGAGTCTATAACTCAATTTTTCTCTGCCCTGCTTCGCGCGGGGCTCCTTGCAAACTAAAGAAGAAGCACATCACAGAAACATACTGATCATCAGACTTAGCTATAGGGCGGGGGCACACGTGCGTGTATTCAACAATTTCAAGTTCAAATGTGGACTGTATGGAAATCGTAGCCTCTACCAGGCTTCAAAATCACTGGAAAAATAGTACAAATTCACGTCTATACGGACCTCATACGGACTTGAATATAAAGGCACGTGTGAACCCAGTTAACTACGCTGGCTATATGTAGGATCATGTAGGAAGGCCTGGTGAAGGCTACAAAAATTCTACCGTTAAGTACTGCTTGTAATATTGTTGCATGGCCGAACAGAGCACGTCACCGGAACGTACTGCGCCTGCGCAGACCTTGGTGGTTTGGGGCTTGGTTTGGTCAACGTTGCATTGAAATACCGCTTGTTGCACAGTATATGTTAGAGACATGGTTTCATGTAAAACGTACACGGAGTTTTACCCTTATATACGCACGTACTTTCTTAAATGCGGCCCTTTAGTAAACCGGGGGTTTAGCAA
The DNA here is from genome assembly GCA_019207045.1 of Branchiostoma floridae x Branchiostoma belcheri. Classification (NCBI taxonomy): domain Eukaryota; kingdom Metazoa; phylum Chordata; class Leptocardii; order Amphioxiformes; family Branchiostomatidae; genus Branchiostoma; species Branchiostoma floridae x Branchiostoma belcheri. The sequence goes on along the minus strand of CM033040.1, from coordinate 5,187,125 downwards.
GGTTTAGCATGTCTATACTTTTCGCGCAGGCGCAGTACGTTCCGGTGACGTGCTGCCGAACAGGTGTATCGCTTAGACGTGTCGCCCTCTGTCGGTACAGAGTGGAACTGCAGACGATATTGCGTCTTTGACGTTGACATGACGTTGAAGTTCCCAAGAGCCTCTACGGTCGAGTTTTATTTTACTGATGCTACATTTTTCCTTTTCATTGTTGGTCTTTCTTGCAAAGTTACGGAGTAAAGATCAGGTGTTTCATATAGGTTAATGTATAAACAATAAGTAAAATAACTACGCTGTTAAACTTCAAGAAAAATAGTACACTTTTCTTTGCAAATTTAAGAAATTGTTGTCGGAAGATTTTATGACCACAAAAAGAACGTTATCATCTCAGATGCCGGGCAATTTTTCAGTTTCAAATCGTCACTCTGGTTTCCCTTCAACCACCACGCACAAATCTTTCGCCTTTTACTAAAGATTTCCGTGGAGGGGAACAGTCAGTGAGTCTATAACTCAATTTTTCTCTGCCCTGCTTCGCGCGGGGCTCCTTACAAACTAAAGGAGAACCACATCACACAAACACTTTCGAACATAACATATCAGAAAATGCGCATATCAATCTGTAGGTAGGATATGAAATGAAAGATTTCATCAGCTCTATTAATCATTAATGTTACAGACGAAAGGTTCTGTGGATGCTAACGCTATATCTGAAGCGTCTTTTAATAGAACCGTTTCCAAAATCAAATCCAGTTGCTTTCGTAACTACTTTTAGGAATACCCGTCTGAGCGTCTCTACCAAACTCAGTATCAATAATAGGAAGAATATCTGCCAGGGGAGTTTGGACACCATGTGTGGTTTCGTCGGCCGGCGGGATGGAATTATTTCTTAAATATCAATGATCATTAATCCCTTGAGGTATGCACAGTTAACTTTTTCAGGTGTTCAAGATGTTTTTGAGAAATCCTTGAGAATATTTTGATCACCTGCATTTTCTTTTCTTATAAATGTAGTGGCCGCAGGGCACAAGGCGGAATATGAGAGTTTAAAAATAATTCAAGTATACAAATACATTATTATCCCAAGGAGCTTTTATCAAACTCAACAACGCAATAAAAAGCCAAAATATAACGTTACAAAAAACATCCGACCATCTACCATACATACATACCATCTACCATGGCGATGCCTGTATTCATGCTTCAAAAAGTTTATGATAGGATTATGAAGGCAAATTGCGAAAATCGGATACTAAATAGATTTAGAACCGTGACTAGGTTGTTTGGCACTTTCACCCCCACAACCTCAATGGTATAGTCGACTAGCAGGCTGACTTTCCTATTCTGTATTGTGCCTCTCATATTTTCTTGACAATTTATTTCAAATGATGCTAATAAAACTTATTTTCGTCAATTGTTTATTACAATGTGAGAATTTCTTTTGCACAAATATTACTGATGTTATTTGTACTTTTTTGTCGTACTTTTTACATAGATATTGTAGGCACTATTTATAAAATACTTTGAACAGCTCCCTCTTTCGAGGCCCCAAGGTCATGCGGAATGTGGTTCTAACCCACCGTTCGAGATTTTTGTCTTTCGCCGCGCTTCCGCGGCGAAAGGCAATCAGACCGATATTAGATTTCTGTCCGTCTGTCCGTCCGTCCGTCCGTCCGGGTCGACCATGCCATACCGTGCTAGCGAGATATTCTACCCTGCAGATTCGACGGTATGTAACGTTATGACATACGTATCGGCCTACCATGAATGTGCTGCTTGGTTTGCGGTCCATGCCATATCGTGCTAGCGAGATATTCTACCCTGCAGATTCGACGGTATGTAACGTTATGACATACGTATCGGCCTACCATGAATGTGCTGCTTGGTTTCTGTATGGCTTATAAGCAGGAATTTGCAGAGACGGATGTGAACGGTGAGGATTTCTTCGTAAGATTGTATACAATTTATAAACTAACATGTTCGCTGTTTGGTTATAATAAAACAGACCTTGTAGAGAACAGTTTGACATGTCATTTACTTTGTTTTATGGAAAATCACCGCTACAAAATCTAGAATTGTGTAAGATGCGTGCGCCGCATCTGACATGGTGTGGGAGGGGGGCGTATTCGGAAATTTCTTTAATACTCTAAGAAATTTCAGGCTATTTTCGTGTAACAAACTTCTTTCAGCAAAATAGTAGCCCTCGGATGCGTTAAAAATAGAATTACCCACATTTAATTTATAATTTCGAAAGGGAAGATTCTGACCGAGCTCGACGGAGTGAGTCTGACGCGTGACGTCACGACTCCGTCAAGTAAAAGCATAATTGCGTTACTAAAAGAAACGAAACGTTCCATTAAACATACCACGGACCTGTTTTAGTTTAAAATATCTACCTTTCACATGATCTTGCCATTAAAAAAAATATTTCCATTACTGTATATGCCATGTTAATATTTTATGTTCAGTTGTTTATGGTGACAATACTTTGTTTGTTCTTGCAGAAATTCAGGACACATCTACTGATAAATTTGATTACTACAGTGCACTTTCATAAAACCCTGTTGTACTGTAACAGAGCCGTTCTTAACAGCGAAACAATCCGAATAAAGTTAACATCATTCATGCAGTTGTATTATTATACAGTTCTAGTAAAATATACTCTGTGAGAACCACTACCTTACTAAACAGTTATATAACCTAGCACTTGACCAAACTGTGCCAGAGCTGCCAACGTTGCAGACTTGGCACCCACGCTTGACCAAACTATGCCAAACAATTTTACCTACACAATATAAGTAAGCGAAAGACTAGCTTTTTTCAGAAGCTCTTGTTTCGTTATCATGTCCTGTTGACAGCGGTTTATTTTTGTCTTCTGAACACATTCCCAACTCCTCACATTACTCAAGGTACGGAGAAGCCACAACAGCGTGAGTATAGCGTTATATTCATGTTAAATATGACGTCAAGAAGGTTATAACAAAGTCTGTTCATATACTGATAAAAACGTGTATCGTGCTTGCGTGTTCGCATTTTTCCATGACAAATTATTTAAAGACATTATTTTCTCGTCAAAACAGATATGTAATGATTATGTAACGATGTTTTAAGACATATGTCTGTGACCTTAGCTTGAACTCTGTAGGGCTAAAGCTACGATTAGCTCTAGATAACTGTTGGTGAAGATGGCGGGGTGAGGGGGTGGGGGGCGATCGTTCCAAAAATTGGCAAAGGCACCAAGAGTTAAATACCAAGAGGGACAAATTAACTAAAAAATGAACCATGCGTTACTTAGCAGCAAGTATTAACCATGTTAATGGACTTAAAATGCGGACAACAACAACAACAACAAAAATTCATAATTTTGACAGAATGCACCTGTCAATAACTTTGGCACTATTAATGTTCCTGTCAATAATGTTTGGTATAACTGTAAGTATTCATTTGTATCATTAACTGGATGACCCTTTGAAAAAGCTTCTAAAGAATCCTATGATCCTTTCAACCACAACTGTACCGTAACCCTATTATAAATGTTTGTTTGTTTGTATTGCATACCCGGTAAACCGCCTTAGGTTATAACACATCATAGTTTGTTTCATTTTCTAACAGGAAGAGGTGACAAGTCAAAGGTCACACAGGGTCATAGGTCACGCGAGAGGTCAGACATGATAGGCTGTTGGCTTGAGTGGAGATGAGCGGAGAATCGTCACAGCAGGAGACCGGCTTCGTCTACGATGCGGCCAGACTGCGGATCGAGAATGGGTGGAACAAGCCGCACAACATCTACGGCAAGGATGACATGCAGGGGTTCGTGTGCGGTTGGGGGGCGGCCGTCATCAACACCGTCGTCACGTTTCCTGTCAACAAGCTCATGTTCCGACAGCAGCTGCACGGGATGCGGCTCCACAAGGCGTTTAAACAGATGCAGTCGGAAGGGCTGCGCCACCTCTACCGGGGGCTGCTCCCGCCCTTCCTACAGAAAACATTCTCCCTGTCACTGATGTTTGGACTGTACGATGTTTACGGAAAGCTTCTGACACACACCTTCCCCAACACACAGAAACCTGTCGTACAGGCCATTGCTGGCATGGGCGCCGGGTTTTCCGAGGCAATACTAACGCCGTTCGAACGTCTCCAAACGTTGCTACAAGACCACAGATACCACAGTCACTTTAACAACACGTTTGACGCCTTCAAGACTGTCCGAACGTACGGATTCTCCGAGTACTATCGCGGAGTGTCAGTGATTCTGCTTCGCAACGGTTTCAGTAACGCCGTCTTCTTTAACTTTAGAGGGGTGATCAAAGATGCCCTCCCCACCACAGAAGGCCAGATGGGAAACTTTTTCGAAGACTTTGTCAGCGGGGCTGTGCTAGGCGCGCTCCTCAGCACTCTGTTTTTCCCCATGAACGTGACGAAGACCGCCATGCAAGCAAGACTTGGCGGGGAGTTTATCAACCCTGGTAAGATGTTTCTGATCGTGTACGAGACGCGCGGACGTAACTGGAAGAAGATGTTTCGCGGCGTCCACCTGAGCTACTCGCGCGCGATGATATCGTGGGGGATCATCAACGCTTCGTACGAGCTGCTGAGGACGTTGTTGTTCCCGCAGAGTAAAGAAGTCTGATTTTTAACCCTCACACAGCCAACATAGGCTCCAACTGGTACACCTGTGATAATATATACAGCCCATAGCATTAGGAGGGTGAAAAGTTTCCCCATTCCACTGTTGATAACAGTGTACATTGTATGTCGATGAAGATAGGACATCCAGCATCATGTAATAAGATATACCAAAAAGTTACTCAAGCAACTGGATATGATTTGTACATTGTATGTCAGCATTACGTTTAGAAACCTTGGTGCTTTCCTTAGTTGTAAATAACTGCTGGGTGCTGGCTATATCTTATTGCTTGCTTATGATACATGAAGGTAGCAAGCAAAAAGATTGAGAAAGCTGATACTACAGAGGATGGCACCTAGACTATGCCAATAGAGAGTTTGTCCCATCCCAGTACCTGAGAAACTGATATTTGGTAGAAATTTGTTACTACAATGTTGATGTATCCAAATGATTACCCTGTAGCAGGGCTCTCTCTAGCTGGACATTTAACTTGTTATTATAATAAGTACCAGTACTGTATCCAAGGATGTACTTCCTTGCCGTATCAAAACTCTTTCGCTGAGTGCTAAAGGTGGGAGAAACCTATAGGAAAGAAACCCTAATCCCAAAGAAAACTTACCCTCAGAAATGCTATTTTCTGCTCTGTGAGTGGACAAATTTCAGATGGCTTAATCTTACTTTTGCAAAAGGTTTATGGTTTTGACACATGTAAGATTTCCCCCATCAATATTGACTGAATGCTTGAAATGCATTGAAACCTTGCTGAGAAATTTTGTCTATGGATGGAAGACGGACACTGTAGGGAGCCCTGCCATATGATTATCCAGAATACCCAACAGCTGTTGTATAGAAAGTACTAAGCATTCTGTGAACCCACAGTTCTGTGCTGGTGTAATCTTACAAATACAATGGACTATATTTATATTCATTGTAAAAATATAATAGGACCACGCCAATCTGCTTTTTTTTAGCTCTCTTAGATTGAAAAAAAAAAGATGAGGATGAACCGGAAGAACCGTATAAAAGCAATCAAAGGGAAAAAATCTGAAAGGTTCAGTTTCTCCTTGAGTTTACATCCCAGCCCTCATTTCCATTTTGTCCTTTTCCTCCAAACAAGCAATTTTCAAATAGTAATAAGTTATTAACCAGATTGTTCTTTTGAAATTGGTAATTTGTCCAAAGTCAGAGAAAAGTGCTATACCCCAGTGAATACTAGACTTAGTATAATCAGGTTGGTGCATTGCTGACTGAGTATCTGCTTTATTTTTATCAACATTTGGTGACTGTCTGTCATTTTCCTCAGGGCAATTCAGACCACAGATACAGATGCGGTCACGTTAAGTATGTAGTTGAATGCTAAATTATGTATGATTTGATATATATTTGTTAATGCAATGCTTGCAACACAGTCCCAAATGTAAAGGAGTGTAAGGCCACACCGATTTAATTTCTTGGTTCACGGATTCGCTCGCTCCTATTTTTTGGGAAAAAAAATAAAAATAAAAATTACCACTCAGCAAATTTTCACCATTAATGAAACCATTCACCAACTTTCTGGTGTAGCAAATTGGCCTTTATATTATAAGCTCCTTAAAGTGTGGGTACAGGTGCTGTTACTGTACAAAAATAGTGTTTTTGTACTTTTTTTCAAGCTGAAGACTTTTTTTTTCTTTATGTTTTGGATTAGCTGTTACCTTTACCCCAACCATTTTACAATTTTTATTTTTATTTCGCCCTCTCGCTCCATATTTTTTATGAAAAAATCCGTGAACCAAGAAATTAAATTGGTGTGGCCTAATGTGTACATAACAGTTGTCAATTCACAGTAGCCAATGATTGTATATTATGTAAATATTTACGCATGGTGACCACATCTGTAGCAGCGACACCTATCAGTACGAAGGAAGATGACAGACAGTCACTGAAATGGTGGTGGAAATAAAGCTGTGGCTGTTTAAGGTCAGAGAAGTCCTGTAACTGTACAGTGTAGTCCACCCAAGTGTTCCTAGGCAAATATATGTCTCAGGTTAGTTTGAAGTTAGTTGTGAAGTTTATCATGACAAGTAAAGATGTATTCAAAGCTGAATATTGTCATATCCAAGTATTGTACGAACTTTTACAACTCCAAAATGTACAAACTAAATAGTCGTCGGTCTATTGCTACTTGTGCACAATTGCGGGTTGATATTTAAGTATTGTACAGGTATGGCAACAAGAATACTACATGTACCATGGTTGAAAAGTCCATGTCAGGGGTACATAATATTTCTGGTGGTGAAGTTAATGATAATTGCTATCTGAAAGAAATGGATCAGAAGAATATCACAAATATGTATAGAGACATAGAAAGAAAGTTAATAAAAAGTGAAAATTGCATAGCTTGCTTAGGGCAACTAATAAAAGAATATTTAACCACCCACAGATAGCTGTTATACATGTATATTTGCTGAATGAAGGGGGGGGGGGGGCTTTGTGCATCAAACGCCTTAAGTACATGTGTCTTCTTGGATGAACAAATGAATAAGTTGAGAATTGAACATCTTGCCTGTATGAAATTCTTGGTAGGGTTTGCACATATTCGCAATTTTGTTCATCTGAGTTTGATTGAAGATGTATACACCTATGGGTTACTAGCTGTTCTGTTCTTAAAGTTATTGGCAGTCTAGAGCTGTACATGTAATTATTCAACGCTGAGTCAACAAGAGTTCGTCACCCTCATACCTCCATGAAAGCGTCAGACATTTTATAAGTTCCTTACTTCGTCTTTTCTCATTGTTGATATACAATTAAGGCCGTAATTAGCATAATGAATTTATGTTGGTGGTCTTCTCTAAAAAATTAACTGTGAAAGTCCTTCTATTGTCAGAATTTCATTTGTACAACATAAATTATGCAAATATACCACTATGTCCTTATAACAGCTGTCTGCCACCGAAAACCAAAACCCTGACATATATCCAGGACATCAGACACAAAAAACGGAAGGAAAGGCCATAATCGACCTTTGCCTTTATACATAAACATACATTATCGACTGGAGGCCGGGACCAAGCTAGCACATGTTTAACTCCACAGAGCCCTTGATAGCGTTCACAAAATCAATACCGGAGTCTCCAGTTAAAGTGTCCGTAAAAGTCAAACTTCTACAATGTACCCGGCCACTTGGTTTCCATAGTAGAACAGAAGAAACTCTTTTTCCTGCTTCAAGTGCTTGGTTTGACAGCAACGTCCCGCAAATTTTCCCCTTCGGTGAGTCAGCTTCTGAGCAAGGAGGTTGAAAGAGGGCTTCTTTCTTCTGTGACGGGGGGCGGCACAGACTTTCTGATAATGGCCCCCTCCTGCAAAAGTGGCGTGTTCCTGACGTCACTCCTGGAGATAGAGAGGGTCATTCTGTGAACAAGGTCGACGGAGTTTGACCGAAAATTTAGGGTAAGTCCCTATATTAATTTCAGTGTTGGAAAGAAAGTTTAGTAATTTCTATAATGTACTCTACCAACACAGATGAACTTTTATGCTAAGGTTCTTCCAACCTCCTTGGTACAAGATATATCCTGTGCTTTGCGAAGTAACCTTTACCTTTAGTCAATATAGACCTACACTTGCCAAATATTGCAATCAAACAAGAGGTATCAAAGATATGCTGGTCCTAAATATCCGGAAACACAAATAGACAGAGGGAGGGACCTTGGAATTGACGTTGGCATTACCGGATGACTTTCAGACATTTTTTTTAATCTATCTAGAGCATACTGTAGTATATTTGCCCCTTTTGGGGCTGCTTTGTCCGATTTACAGCATGTTTGAAAACTTTTATTTTATCTATGGCCTTGAAATATTCTATGATATCGATGTTTGATACGGTTTCCGATATATGCTTTTGCAATTTACAGTATATATTTGCTATATTTCTATGTTTGCAGCTGCTTTGCACAATTTCCAGGATGGTTGAAAATTGATGCGCGCGTAGATGTCATCCATATAATCAAATCGACATGGCCTAATGAGTGTGTATTTATAAAAGGAGACAGTCTCAGTGTCTGTCCAGCTCGGTTGTGACCAAGCAAGCAGGCAGTGCGCTCACGGAAACACCTACCTGTTCAAAACAATACATCATTAAAATCATACAGACGGAGAAAAAGTTACGTTTCCAACTTCAAAATCAAAACATTATCTATGTGAGTTTCTATTGTACTGTTCCGACATAGATTCATCATTTGTTGTAACATGTTCGAACATTGGTACAATATTCGAACGAATTATTAATGTTGGACAATTCATCTTCCACTGCTTACGGAAAAGAAGTCAAACCCATCAAATAGCTTAGGTAGAAATAGATTTAGTTTAGACGTTATTCCCTTTTGATTTATCTATGAATATCATTTCCCTTCTTTGTTAAGTATGTTTATGTATACCACTACTACTTTACTTTGTATGCAATTAGCCCTCAGGCATGAATTTGCAATAAAGATTATTAATTAATGAATGAAGACCTTTATTGTACAATTTTTGCCCAACCGGGCTAAGTACAGGTCACAACAAGTCAGGATATATACATACATAAAAGTGTCACAAATCTAGTCTAACACAAAAGTTCGGCTTCTTCTCGCTTCTTGGTAATAGTGAAAATGTAGGACTGTATGGGTTTCGCTATTGTCGGTTTGTCAAAACGAATGAGAATCTGTGACTGTGTCAGTGGCCTAAAAAGAGGGCAATTAACACATCCGTGCTAAGTGCAGGAAATTATGTCTGATTGCCAGCTTCTCACAAGTGTCACAAGTGTCCACTAAATAAAATCTAAAAATACACGACCCAAACAAAGTACCTAGCTTAGCAGTTTTGTTAATGGGGGCAATAACAGTTTTTATGAAGGGAAAAATGACGCAAATTGTTGGAACATGTTCCAACAATAACAATAGCATATAGATGTTGTTCTAAATAAGAATTGTCCTAAATAAAGAGATATTTGTACCGTTACTTTACCGATGTTTCGAACGTATAGAAGTAGGTTCAAACATGTTCAAACCTTTATGTTTAATAATTTGAACAATTTAGAACTATAGTGACTGATATATTACTTTACTTTAGACAGTTCAAACTTATTACAAACAGCATTCTAAATCCCTCACGATGACTCGGCATGTACTTTACATATCTACATGTGGGAATCATCTACGACCCGACACTTGTTCAAAGTTTGCAAGTGTTATTACCGGTACTGTAACTACGTAATAAGAAAGATTAAGATAAGGGTTTATTTGGCCTGCAAACATAAGCCAAGGATATATGTATATGGGGCGTCGCGATACCGGTATTTCCTACTTAACAGGACCATACAAGCCGTGCCCTGGTTGACAGCCTGACACGTTTTGGTAGCGTGGGTCTGCAAAAAAGTTGTTGAGAATCTTGCTCTGCTGAGAATCTGTTTGCATCACCTATCTGTGAGGCCGTGGTTCCGTTGTATCGTCGCACATTTAAGGTAAGATCTCCTTCACGACTTTTTGCTCATCACGGTACGATTTGTTGGTCCAAACCGGTAGATGATATTCAAAGTATACATGAACAGACATGAATGACTCATAACTTGTCCTTTGCTTTTGGGTGAAAGTTTCCACTAGCTGCAGGAGCCAGTGTTTCTGCCTACAGAGGAGGTAACTTGACGTGTGTTTTAGACCGCAATGCTTCTTAGTCGTACAAAACAGCTGGACACATTTATGCTATGAATTGCAAACAAACAAACAATGCCGTGGGGGGTAGTGCGCTGTCATCCACTGTATGTGAGTTCTAGGACGTCTTGGTAATGGTAAGCGGAGCCCATCCCTCTCCTCCCCAACCGAAGTCAAAATTGTAAAACCGGTTAGAACGTCCTTGGTTGGATTAAGAACATCCGTGTAAAGTAGCCTCATTCGCAGAATTGAAGCGGGGCTGGCTTTTATTTCATGTGTGTGTGTGTGTGTGTGTGTGTGTTGCTGGCTGGCTAGTTTCAAAGTTGGATAAGGTCCTCTAATGCCAGGAGAGGGAGTTTGTCGTGGAAGGTAGTTTGCCTAGAAAGGTAGTTTCCCACGAAATGTGTCTCGCCTCGCGCCTCGAACTCTGCTTTATCTCGGTGAATTGGAAGCCCAATTTAAAACACTCTTGACGGCGAAACTACGTACCTTTCTAGGTAAACTCCACGGCCTTCCACGGCAAACTCCCTTTCCGGCATTAGAGTAGTTTCTACCATATTCCGCCCTGCCTGAATAGTAATAGGGGACTTGGCCAAGTTAGGTACATAAAAGTCTAGTAGGAGTTAATTGACCTTGGAGTGAACTGTCCGACCGGCTGCAAAAGACTGACTGAAATCCCATGGCAACTTATTTGTCCCTACTTTTTATCCAAATTTTAGCCTGACTAAAATCGATTAATCACGCCCCTAGCGACCGGCCCTACGATCGGGGGGAGGGGGTCATTAAGCCCAGCCGGCGAGAGCTTAGCCTCCATAGCAGGCTTTCTATGGACTTTTTTGGCACTGTTGCTGGCCATTTCTTTTTGTACTGGGTCGCTGATTGCTGGCCTCTCTGATAGCCGTCCATGAGAGAGGCCAGCAATCAGCGACCCAGTACAAAAAGAAATGGCCAGCAAAAAAAGTCCATAGAGAGCCTGCTATGGAGGCTAGCGAGAGCTTGTGTAAACACAGGCTAGCCAAATTCTTCTCTTTTATTTCATCCAGTTGACACGCCTGCTTGGAGACTAGCATTAGAGAACCTTAGCCAACTTCAAAACTAGCGAACTAGACTGCCCCCTCCCCCCCCAAATGAAATGCACGTCATGCGAAGGAGGCTACGTGCAAAGTACCTTTCCCAAGGGCACAAGATCGATAAGCTGTACATATACTAAGCATGGCGTGATTCTAACTCAGGAACATTCACAAGTATAGCTACCGGTACTTCAACAGCTGACTCAAATAGAATAAGATAATACATGGTTAAAATGGTCAGATAAGAATGGTAGGATGTTTGATATGCTAATATAACGATGTTTGAATAAGTGGCGTGGTTTTGTACTACTTGTATGGCCATATGCGGTGTATTCCGTATCACCCGAGGTACCAGCCCGACCGCGGGTCGGATCGCCCTCCGGCCCTCATGTCACACCTGGGTCGGAAAACACTGATTGAATTGCCAAACTACTCATAAAAAGGATTTTAAAAAATCGACACATTGTTTCAACCTGCGCCAACAGCTTTATTCTTTAAGAACATCAATTATAGAAAAAATTCGAACAAAATACCTCTGCTCGTACTTTATTTAATCGACGGAAACTTGTGCTATACAACAAAGAAGACTAATAACTTATCACCCGGTCCGGAACACCCGTACGAGTATCAAACTTTATCGCTGCCCAGGTATGACATATTTCTCTGGATGAGAATCTGACGAAAATTCAAAGTAGAACCAGGTTGTCAACAGAACCAGATTCTGTATCTGTATCTGAATAACTGGTATTAACGCCCTTCTGTATAACACACCTGCTTCGCAGGCACACGGCGCGGCAGCAGCTGGTTATATTACACTGGACTTCCTAACACCTAACAGATTCGAAACAGATACAGGTTTTTCAGACCAACTGTTCGTCAGATTCTCAACCAGAGAATACTTATGGCCCTATAAGTAGTACAAACCACGTCACGTTATATACAAACATCATCCTATTAGCATATCAAACATCCGAGCATTCTTATCTGACCTTAAGCACCTATTATCTTATTCTATTTCATTCATCCGGTGAAGTACCGGTAGTTATACCGTTATTTGTACAATTTGTACAGCTGACTAGCCCAGACCTTATATACGTCATGTGTGAACGAACCACATAACAATGGTTTGGGCCTTAATGGGCTGAAATGCTCTGAGAATTTTGAGAAAGAAGTTAGTATGATTAAGTTCAGAAACATGTTCTAAATAGAAACAGATTCTCAGCAGGAATGTACTATTTTAGATAGATTTCCAGATTATCAACATAGCCAGATTCTAAACAGATGCAAATGTGCAGACCAAATATGTTTCTAATTCTGAACTCATTCATACATCTTGCACTGTTTTAACATTCCAGTAGCCCAATGACCAAGACTGCAGGTCTAACGTACGTGGTGACGGGAGGATGCGGGTTTCTCGGCTCCAACATTGTGGACATGCTGGTACAGAAGGGCACGGACATCTCGGAGATTCGGGTGGTCGACACTAAACTGGACAACTTCAAGTCACCAGAGAAAAAAGGTAGATCGAGTTTAGGACTCCAATAAAGTGTTTATTTAGTCCTAGTGGTCTTCTGAGCAGTTAGTATTTTGCACGTTTACGTATTGCTAGTGAACAATTAGAGATACAAGACAACTAAAGCTATGCTATCACTAAATCTACATTATTTATTATCACAAAATCTATTGTTTACATTTCTCCTCCCTCTTCTGAAAACAAATAATTACGAAATGTTAATTACAGGTTGCCCTCCCGCACACCAAAACAATCTATTTATATCGACATGAGGAAACATGTAAACAATGATTTAACATGTAAACAATGATTAAACATGTAAACAAAATGTTTCGAAAAAAAGAGAAAATGAATGTTTACAAATAAATATGTTTACAAATAGATATGTTTACAAATAGATATGTTTATAAATAAATATGTCACTGACCAATTGATGACGTATGACCTTGTAGGGATCAAGGTCACACCGATCCGCGGTGACATCACGGACATGGCGCAGATGACGGAAGTGTGCGCAGGCGCAGACGTGGTCATCCACACTGCGTCAGTGATCGACGTCTTTGGATTGGTCAGTGAAGGGACCTTGTGGAACGTCAATGTCAAAGGTGTGTTGTCAAGGTCATTGTGGTTACATCTATATTCTTTTAATTACCCGTATTTGTAATATCACACTCAATTCATTCTAGAAGCTGCAAAATAGAAACGTTTTGATTCATCTGAAGACTCCAGGGAGAAAATGGGTGCCTGTATATACCACTGGGATACCGCGCTCCAGTGCTGTAACTTGAACGAGGGTGCTTTTTTCCTTCTTCTACACGTAATACCCTATTGGCGGTAGATATTTTGAGGGGGCTAAGATATAGAATGTCTGTTTCAAGATTTGTCGTCTTACATGTCCATCGCCTCCTGTACCCCCAGGAAGGGAGATACTACTCCAGTACTGCGTGAACTTGGATGTTCGATGTTCTTCTGTGCTACTAGTACTAGGAAACTAATAATAATAAGATACAAAATGAATTTGTCTTCTTACATGTCCTTCCCCTTCTCCACACCAGGAACGGAGACCGTGCTATAGTGCTGTAACTTCAACAAGGATGTTCGTTTTTTTCTTCTTCTTCTACACGAAGTACCATATTGGCTAATGCTAGGACTCGATGATATATTAAAAAGACCTTTTTAAAGATTTGTCATCTTATGCATTTCCTTCTTCACGTCAGGAACGGAGACACTACTCCAGTGCTGCGTGAACCAGGACGTCCGTTCTTTCGTCTACACCAGCAGTAGGGAAGCCGTTGGGCCCAACAGTCGCGGCGACCCTCTGGAGGATGGAGACGAGAACACCCCGTACGACAGCTCCAGTCCCCTGCTGCCGTACGGACGGACCAAAGCGGCTGCCGAGGCGATGGTTTTGCAGTGGAACGGACGGCGCACAGACGGAGGGAAAACTCTACACACCTGTTCCTTGCGGCCGGGAGGTACAGTCTGACTAAATCTCGCTTATAGCACCCCGCCCAATAATCGCCGGCCTCAGCGGGGAGGGGCCAGTTTCAACCCCGGACAGCAGAGTTTGTGTTTCAAAGACTACAGTCAAACGTGCTACCTTCTCATGAAGTTTTCAGTCTTCCTCTTCTTTTCTTCTTCTTCTAGTGACGTCAGAGGAGTAGTGACTCTGGTATCCACATTGGGCTTTCCTTAAAGTTAAATTTGTCAAAGAGAGTTTTGATAAATCCCATTTTTAGTTGTGTTGAAAATTCTAGTCTTTTCTCAAAGGACCGCTTTCTAAGCTCTTCTATTTCCTTCTCTAGCTATCTTCCGAATGATCTAGTAGGTGTGCCACTTTAAACGCCAGAAGCATTTTCTACTGGACTTAAGTGCCTAAATGGACGATTGGAGCTTCTGAACGAGCGTTAGACAAGTTTGTTTGGTAGGAAGGACGTTTTGAAATGCGCTTGATTTTTGTTTCCTTACTGCAGGAATGTACGGAGGCTCCGGGTGGACCGTCATGAGGATCTGGCAGGAGTTTGGCAAGGAGCTCTTCAAGAAGCCCCAAAAGCGCATCAGTCGCCCCTCCGTCAAGTCCAGCTGCCCTTACGTCGGGAACGTCGCCTGGGCTCACCTGCTGGCCGCACAGACGCTCCTGACGTCACCGAACAACGCCGGAGGCGAGGCGTTCTTCATTGATGACGACACACCAGCGAAGGACGAAGGGGCGCTGTACGGCGAGCTATGCGCCCCTATCGGAATCAGTTGGGACGACAGCCTGGTCCTCCCTCTCCCGATTCTGTACTCCATCGCCTATGCGCTCTCTTTCGTTAAATTCGTATGCAAGCCTTTTTACACCTTCGTTCCTCGCTTGACACCTGCCGTATTGACCATCGTAAACACGAATTTCTACTTTAACTACAAGAAAGCTACGCGCCTTCTCGGCTACAAGCCGCTTTTCTCTTGGGAGGAGTCCAAACAGAAAACGTGGGATGGGCTCCTGGAATGGAAAGCTAGAGAGTTCGAAGCGTACTAGTTCAAGAAAAGAGTGAAAAAAACGGGGTACTCTGGATCAAAGTCTTATCAACTGTAATTTCCGACAAAAAATTGGACTTACCCCAATTTTCGACTGTCAAATTCACTCAAAGTTTCGATTGTTCAATGCCATTCCAGGGAAATGAGCAATTCTCTTCTTTTACTTCATGATAGGCTACTTGATATAATCAAATCAACATGATTTGATTATATCAAGTAAAGCAGCGTATTACTGTTGTGTGTAGTATTGCTGTTGTCTCCAGGATGCTTTAGAAGTAAGATCCCTATTCTTGATGGACTGAATCACCCAAAGAAAACAAACAAGATTGTTAGAACATCTATGTTTATTCCAATAAAACATCAGCCGATATTCACAAAATTCACAATGGCGCATATATATTGGGTCAGAGGTGATCTTCAAGTAGATCTTTTGGTTGGCAAGACAGTATCTATTGGCAGAAACACTGCCCATCAGCCAACAGAAAAATCTACTTGGAGATTGAGTCAGGGTTAACCTTAAACTAGCCAGGGGTACATACATGCACCACATTTGTTCCGCTTACAGCAGACATTAGCAGGGTTAAGGTCAATAGTTCAGAACAGTTTTAAATCTTAAGTGTGTGGAATTCTATTTCTTATTTTAGGTCTTAACTCTAAGATATCTGCTGTACATGTACCTGCACACTTAATTCACTGCTTTCAAAACTTTTTACACCAGTATCAACAATTCATGTCATACCAAAATTCCTGAAAACATCTTTCCACAATATTCCCATACTTTTCAGTACATAGTAAAGCATCTATGGAGAGCTACATTAAACATTCTGAAATTGGAATATTTTGAAGTTGCAAGGCAAGAATCAATCAATTTCATGCGCCATCTGCCAAGTAGTATCAGATGTAGAGCAGAGTTGAGAATTATAAGCAAGGCCACTTCAGCTTGACCTAACAGATGACATACACGTTGCTTCTGTCAATTACATTTTAAACATTCATCCATAAAATCATTTTTGCATGGCCTGTCTATAATGTTGAGGTTATCAATTTGCTAGAAAAGGCACAAAATCATTCATAGTTAATGGTTGAAACTGCTTCGAGAACAATTAGTACATGTACTTGGCCAGCATGATACACGGAGCAAAATAAAACAAGTAATCAACAACATAGCTTAATACAAAAGATTAAGCAAGAAGATAATTTCTCTAAACAGTCAGAGGTTTCAGATAACATCCACTATCTTTATTCAGTGACTTTCATAATTGTCTGTTGCCGATGATAGGTAGTGGATGGTATTCTGAAACGTCTGGCTCATAGAGTCTATATATATAGTTGCTCCATTTTGTATTACATTATGTTCTGCCTTGCTGCATATCCTTTATCCAGGAAATCTACATCATCATCATTATACACCCGTGTAAACAATGAACTCTGCTTTATTTACAGAGTTCAAATTAAACTCAAAATTGCATTGACTTTATGGCAGAGCCTTTGTATGCTCTGCATAATATCCGTAAGCTGTGTAATTTGCTTATTACAATAATTAACATAAAAATTCTTAATTAAACATGACCCTGAATAGTTACTGCCTTAGATTTGACACAAAAAGATAATACATGATATTGTATAACGTAAGTTCAAATATATCATTCTACATTTAGATAACAACAATTCTGGTTGTTGTCATTTTACATTTTGTACAAGAGACATGGGATTAGCTGCTTTGGGAAGCTACCAAGAAACTTGTCATGAGTATATTACTGCTTCCTAGTGTGATTTGTAAGACTTTCTGAAGTTGGCAACAATCACTTAAACTATAGCCTGAACCCTGACGATGTTAAAACGATTGCAGCATGTGAATACCTGTCAGTAACTTACAGATTTTGGTGCAGTAATAAATTTGTGCGTGATCAGTACAAAGTTCATAACACACGGATTACACGCCACGATTTCCGCTCTCTTTGCTTACGACAGTTTAACTCTAAGCTGTAAAATTTCTCAAGTACATGTATCACAAACAAGCCTCATACAGACAGCAAGATAAAAACACGTTGTTGCAATTGTTTAAGTCTCGATCCACAGATCAAGAAGGTTTAAGAAAGGTTTGAAATTTGACAAAGTTGTCTCACAGACATTAAACTGACGAGACTATTTAGACCCCCCCCTCTCTTAACCACATACTTCAAGCTAACAATTTTGCCACATTTAACAATTTTGCTACTTTTGTGAGTCACAATTTGCTACATCTACCTTTAAATCAACCTGATCACTTTTAATTTGGGAACCTGTTATCAAAATCAAACTTTCAGAGGGAACTATTTCAGAAGCCCTAGATTTAAATCAGTTTGAAAGTTCACATTTCACTTACAGAAATAAACTCCTCTTCACATATAGGTAACATCTTTTTCCACACCAATATGTAAAATGATAGAAGCTCTAGGTTCATTTGCTTTAAGTTGTGCCTAAAATGTGCACCTACTCCATAAAACTGGATTTCGAGCCCTGTTATAGAGATAATTGACTTAAAAAAAACTGATTTTTTATGTTCCCTAATTAGCAGTGACCAGTGCTGAATCAAATTCCTAAACATAGATGCCATTTGACGTTCCTAGCGGCGCGTTACTTCCTGCTTCCCGCCTCCGAGAGTCGTGTAGAAGCGGCGTTCTCTCGTTATTTACGGGCTGACTCTGAACGCCGTTCTGCTGTGAGAAGAGTTTCGCCTTGTTTACCGATGGACCTGTTGGGGGCAAAAAAAATCATCAGTTTCTGGACTATCCGTTCCGTTTTAACTAACCAATCTTTACATATGGTTCAGTCAAACATTTTGCACACTTTTCCTTACTCAGCGAACACTGTGTCCTTACACTCTTAGCTCAAAATTTTGATCAATTCTCTGATCATTTCTAACTTCGAATGACCAAAGACCAAGTCACATGCACAAGCAACTACATGGTCACAAATGATACTAGACAGACACTATGTAATCAAACCATCAATCTCAAAATACTAAAATCTGAAAGAGACAGACTAAAAAGACCACTCAAAAATCGGGAGCTCTGGTAGACATCGCATAGTACCCAGGCTAGTAATGAAAATGGTCCATGAAAATATTTGTGCTGAAAGAAAGTTTAGCATTACACAATTTGTTTGTTTCATATGAATTGGTGTGTACATTTTGAGACATCGGAGGACAACAATAGCAAAAGCTATGTGTGAGTGTTGCTCACCTATATAACTGAGCAGCACAGGTAAGAAGATGAGACCATGGGAGAAGCCGAGAAGAACGATGCTGAGGTACATCCGGAAGTAGAACACTTGGAACAGCTGAGACTTTGCGAACGCCAAGACGACAATCCCGCCGAACTTCGTCAGTGTGATGCCACTGAAAACCTGCAAAAAGTACAGTCAAAACAACTACTGTTAGACAAACATCTTTTCTATTGCAACTACAGTAGATTGGTAGATTGTGTATAGTATATTATGTAATCTTAAAACTCTGATGATAATTGTTTAAGTTAGGGTTAACAGACATCTTTTGTCATAATACAGTATTGTAACCCAAAACGCTTGAGTGGCTCCAGTGTTTTAGTGAATCCTAAGTAAATAAACAAAAAAAATAATTGAAAATATGTCTACGTATGTTTTCAGAAGAGGGAAGATACTTTGCAGAAATAAATGTACTAGAGGACATGTATTTTCTTGTACATGTAACATGTGGAGGTGTCACTTTCCTAAAACATGGGACCCCCCATTTTTAATGGACCCTACGGCCTACCAGTAACATATACATGGGAGATTCAAACCCCAACCTTTGGCCCAAGGAAAAGCTGTACTTACAGAACTGCCCATGTGCACCAGTGCTTCCTTGGCTCTCTCCACACGGGAGGTTTTTGTGCTGACAGCGAATGCCCGTGTCACGTGAGAACAAAACTCCACGGAGATACCCATGGCCTGGAAAGGAAGAAGCATAATTTAAAGTAAGATTCAAACTCACAGCAGTCCAAGTTCTTTTATTTCTAATAAAAAGAGGGCTCCCACAACATTGAATCTCTTGCAAATCATCCCTATCAAATCTAGTGGTCAACACTAAAACTAAACCTGATCGTCTAACCACAACCCTTTACCTCTAGACCTGAAATTTCAATTCTAACTACAGTCAAACCTGCCCGACCGACCACCTCTTCTCAGCTTTTTCTCGGTCCCGATTTATTTTTCCATTGACGTAAGCATTAAGCGACCTTTTCTCAACGACCACCTGGCCAACGCGACCGCGACCGGCCCAAATTGAGACCCATAACGACCGCATCATTTTCAAAATTTAGGTTTTCATCGATTTTTTATGATAACTAGCGCGATTTTGTGCCGAAATCGGCCAGATTTTGGGGTTAAATTTACAGTTTACAGTGTGCGTGTTGTAATTGACATTAAAGACCTCGCTTCTTTGCGTGCGTGCAGTGTGCTTGCTATTTGCCACTAAACACAACGGAAACCATTTATACTTTGCATCGGGCATGTTTTGAGTCGATACTCTTCTCAGCGACCACCTGTCCAAATCGACCGTTTTTTTCCGGTCCCCCGCGTGGTCGTCTTGGGCAGGTTTGACTGTATAACTGTAATCCTGACCCTTCACCTCTAACCCTTGACCATTTGCCTCTAACCCCTGACCCTTACCATGATGAGGTTGACCAATGAGACGGCATTAAGACTGATTCCCCAGAGGTACATCACCCCCATCATGTCCAGTACGATCATGCCGATAGTGAGGATGATGATGAGGGCGGAGACCAGGTCGAAACTAATGCTTCACCTCTACCCCCCAACCTTTCACCCCTGACCCTTACCATGACAAGGTTAACCAATGACACAGCGTTGAGACTGATGCCCCAGAGGTACATGACCCCCATCATGTCCAGCACGATCATGCCGATGGTGAGAATGATGATAAGAGCAGAGACCAGGTCGAATCCCAGCATGCAGAAGGAGACCAGGAACACAGCCAGCGCCGACCAGCTCAGACTGGTCATCGTGTCGTGGTAGATCGTCAGGTACTGCTCATAGAACACGTAGAAGTAGCTGCAAGGAGAAATTGTCAGTTCAGTTCAGTCATCCATTGAAATTGAAGTTGAAATTGAAGTTCGGTTAAGTTTTCCTATTCTTCCTAGACCTAAAGACAGTAGACCTACAGACACTGTAAAGGCCAAGTATCTCCTAAACTGGCTCCTTAACATGCACAGTCTACAGAGAACTGGCTTTTACTTTGGCTTTGCCTTCTGAGCTATATACAGCAAAAGGACAAATGAATGTAGGACAAAAGAATGGTAGCAAGAAATCTGAAATTGTAAGACCTTTTACTAAGCTCTAGCTAAAACATTTTGCAGGGAGAAAATGTTTTAAATACTGTGATGCTTGGATCTTCTTGGAACATCTTTGATCTCACCTGTAAGTGAATACCTTGTAACTTGTAGCTATCGTCTGTGATGTTTAGATCTTACCATTTTAAAAATATCTCACATCTCACCTGTAAGGGAAGACCTTATACTTGTTGTCTGTGATGTTCATGGCTGTGGTGATGTTGCTTGCCAGCTCCTCGGCATACTTCAGTGCATTGATGTAGTCTGCAGATGTGTTGCAGTTTACGTGGTACGTCATGAAGTACGTCGCTGTGGACAAACAAAGTAGCAAATAAACAAACTGTTGACACAAATTCAACATAAAGAAGTCTGACTTCTTTGTTCTGGAGTGTAGAATTAGACATGAAGAATTAGAAGTAAGGGTTTCACATTATTTTCTGTTTAGTTGTAGAAGACATTGTCAGGCAATAGGGGTCGTGGTAGACCGAGAAAAACTTGGATGGAGCGTGTTAGGAGGGACATTAAGGTAAGCTATCTAATGGTTGAACCCACTAGACAGAGCCGCATTTTAGTGGAGTGTGAAGACTAGCCAACTGCTGCCTACCCATGTCAGGGACCCCAGCAGCAGTATAATCGAATAATGGTTTTTGATCCCCTCACACTGGAAAGGACCCCTACTCTTTTTGATAAGACTAGTGGGTTCTTTTACACGAACAAACAAGTGTGAATCGTACCTCCTACGTCGTTGCGTTTCAGGTCCACTGCAGAGTTATAGGCAGCATGTCCACTGCAAAACAACATTTCACATTTGTCAGTACAGATCTACCAAGAAAAAAACACACACTGGAAATATTGAAAATCTTATGAATAAATATGAATGCTGTGATTATGATTATGATTTCATTTCATTTATTACGAAACGTTTTAGCCCAATCTTCCAAGGTTCACAACATTTTTTAAACTACATACATAAAAAACAGAGTGCAACAAAACAATCAGAGTTCACTACCCACATTATTTCTAATGATGATTACCGATCATGCTTTTCTAAAAGTGGACATCATTTAAAAACTTCTTTAACGACTATTTCTGTTCAGAGATCAGCTCACCCCTTGGTACAGTCTGTTGTACGTACGTATACAACACCAAGTGACCTCAATACGACACTAATTACCACAGCTGCCACCACATAAAGGACTGTAGGTTTTTAACCACTCACACCGGGAAGAACCCCTACACTTTTTGATAAGTGTTGTACATGATGTACAATAGTAGATCATTTACAAACTACACAAACATCTATAATTTATCTTGAGTAGTCAGCTCACCCCTTGGCACAGTCCGTTGTTGGGACGTCTGTAAGGAACATCGGCAGGAACTCCATAAACTCCTCGTGCACCGGCCGGATTCCGCGGTCTTTCGGGGAACGGCACCCCACACAGGTGTCACTGTCAACTGTGGGGACAAAGTTCAAGTTTTATTCATGTTTACTATATGCAGTAAACAGTCACATGAACACATTAACTGAAACAGAGACAAACATGTCTACACACAAACACAAACAAAGACTAAGGAAACGTCAAAGGTCTACGAACTGTTTAAAATTTGTACTAAACCCATGCAATAAAATACACTGTCAGACAAAAACTACAGTATACATCATCATCATCAGCTCATCAGATCAGTGACTTGACACACTCATACAAATGTTACGACACACACACACACACACACACACACATGCACACACACACACACACACACACACACACACACACACACATGCACGCACATACAATAATACACACATTTTGAACCATACAATAAGAAAAACATACCTACACACACATGAGAAGACACACAAACACACACATGAGAAGACACACAAACACACACACACACACAAAAACTAACATGCAGAGGGGGGGGGTCTTACCTGATGCATTGCAGAACCTCTCCGTGTTGTTGTAGACCCTGCAGCAGGGGGGGTTGCCCAGGGGGTTCATCCAGTCAAAGTAGTCGTCCATCCACGAGGAGGGGGCCGCGAAGATCTTAGAACTGGGAGGAGACAAACGAACAGTAAGGTTAAGACTATGTCTTTCCCCATTCTAAAAGCAGTGAAATAGTGATCTGGCCTCTCACCAAAGTTTTAGTGTCAAAAGTTGGGACATGGTCTCTCACTGCAGTTTTGAAAGCAGTAGAATAGATAGGGATCTGGCCTCTCACGAGGGTTGTACAGTGTAAAAAATTGGGACGTGGTATCTCACTGCAGTTTGGAAAATACATTGTAGAGTAAGGAACTGGCCTCTCACTACAGTTTTACAATCGCAGAACAAGGATCTAGGCTCTCATTACATCATATGATTCAGATAGCATCCACTATCAGTTACTGATAATGATAAAAGATACTGAATGATTTCCGAAGCGTCAGTCTCTTTAGAAAATTATTTGGTTGCTATATCACTTCTTATTACATAACATTCTACATGGATACGCCAAAAAGCAGTTACTCAAGCAACTGAATATGAATTTTGAAACAGTCAGGTGTTTCAGATGGCATCCACTATCTTTTAGTTAGTGACACTGTATGTCTGACCTTTATACACAAAAAAATGTAGACACACAACAAACAAATTTAACATAGACAAGCCTTACTAGTCAGCTATAAGATGAGCGTCCCCTATCTGCTGTACTATAGTTACTTACTAGTCAGCTATAAGATGTGCGTCCCCTATTTGCTGCACCAGAGAGTCTCGGTTACACCCGCTGCTGCCACAGATCATGTTCTGTCCCTCCTTCGTCGTGTAGTCGTGACCTTCCTCCACCACAAAGTACACCGGGGCTCCGACCTTCAGGTACCTGCTGATGTTAGAGAAGTACTCAAGGACGTACGAGTCCTGAAAGAGGAGAAGGAAAATAACAATTTTTGTTTTTGTTTGTTTTATTCCTTGTATAATGATATTAATAGGACTTCTTGTAACTGTATGTTTGCTTTAAGCTAGATTTTGCAAATGTATGAAGTTTGTCTAAAATGGGCAACGGATTAGAAATAGAAGACGTTGTAATGTATTTTAGTGTTTATTGACTGAATCAAATAAACCAATATCGTTAATGCCTTTAAAAGATAAGATGATCAAGACTACACAACACTCTACACAATGAACTATAACAGAAACGTCTCTTACAGGATTTGTACATTCAAGTCCAAACTGCCAAAGATAACCACTTGGAACCAATAAAATCTGGTCTATGTATGTATGATATCTTAGCATCATTTGAGTTTGGATTGGAGTTTCTCCTAGGAGAGATCCCGATCGCAGATTCGATCGCCGATTTTACTAGTACAGATTGCGATCGGGATCTCTCCTAGGAGAAACTCCGATCGCGATCTCTCCTAGGAGAATCGACGATTCTACTGGATCGTGATCTCTACTGTGACATAGACATGCAATCTCCATAGAGAGGCTTTGTGAGACTTCTGTCAATGGGAAAATTATCTAAGGGCCACCACCAAAAGTTGTCACAATGTCCAGGTGGTCCTTATGTAAAGGTGGTCAATTGTACAGGTCTGACTGTATTTGTAACATGTATTTTGAAAAGGAGCTGCAAGATACTCCTCACAAAAAACAAGACCTCGTGGAAAACATTTTACACCCTTCAGTCTTACCTCGGGCATGGAGAGTTTTTGGTCAAGTCCGACGTCCAGTTTGTTTACAACGGCTCCACTGTAGGCAACTGCACCCGCAAACAACAAGATCTAAAGACAACAAACAATTCTGTTTAACTCTACATTGTATTTCCAATCTACAGTCTACTTTCAGGAGAGAATGTTAACAAACTTCTAGACATTTCATTTCTGGGTTATCAAAACTGAAAAGTATATGTGGACATGTGTAGCATGACTGTGTAGTCCAGTGGTTAGTGGCCCTGCCTTTCCAGCTATGTCAAAAAGGATTAATTCATATATTGGGTAGCGTTTGTGTGTGTGTTGGTGTGTTCGTAAAAGACCAACATAACTTGAGAACCTGGATGGATTGTATTGATATATTGTGTGCGGGTATGAGAGAAAGTGTTACTTACGACAAAGGGTCGAATCCAGTCCTTAAGCACGATTGGTGCATAGATATGCTTGACGAAAGCGTAGAGGAACCCTTCCGACTTCGGAACGTCACTTTTCCCCGCGACCTTCACACAACAGCAGAAGTCCATCCTGT
Source organism: Branchiostoma floridae x Branchiostoma belcheri (assembly GCA_019207045.1). Classification (NCBI taxonomy): domain Eukaryota; kingdom Metazoa; phylum Chordata; class Leptocardii; order Amphioxiformes; family Branchiostomatidae; genus Branchiostoma; species Branchiostoma floridae x Branchiostoma belcheri. Next base: position 5,162,176 of record CM033040.1, on the reverse strand, counting down.
TGTTCTGAGATTGGGGTTGAAGGTCAAAGATCAGATCAGGTGTCAGAAGTTCACTACAGGACATGTAGTGACATGTCAGGTCAGCACAACAATAATGAAAATGAAAACTTTTGTTTATCAACCTTTTATGAAGCTATATTCTTTCACTACTTGTAATTTGATGTTTGAAAAGCTGAATGCTATACCCAGTTTCATTCAATATGAGAAGCAAATTTGCCGGTCTTTTTAATACTTTGGTCTTCCAAAAGGCCGAAGGGTTATAGAAAAGATAATCACCTATAGCACCAGTAGTGGAGCCATACAGTGTATTACAGCAACGTTGGGGTAATGCCGCCTCTTATGGGGTGGCATACCCTTCTTTTACCTATACTGTATTCAAAGAAAGGTGGCGGAAGGATTTTAAGAGTTTTTAATGAATTGTTAACGAACCTCCTGTCTTCGTGCGTCGATGGTCAGGAGACTAACGAAGCATGTGATCTGTAGAAGGAAGTCGAAGAACACGGCCAGACCGGCGTACAGAGAGAACACGCGCACTGCCGGCATGTTGGACAGACCACCTGCAGAGAGGGGGCAACATCATCATCAACACTTTGTGAGCAGAATGTAAAAGCGATATCGATCCAGGTTAGATTACTAATGAGCTACTTTTCCGCCGGTCGGGGTACAGTAGCGAGGGCAGACGCTATGTACAGTAATTACACATCTTACAGGTTCATTGTACCTGTACCTTCAAGTCTTTTCAACAAGCACAGTGAACAGTAGACCAGGGCTTAACGTCCTGTCCTAATGACTGCAACCCTTTCCTATTGCATGGATGTCAGGTAAGAGACACAGCCGAAATCAACTTCAACTACGCACGCTACATGTGCCTCAAACTTTTGGACTGAACATCAACTTCTTCTTGTTACCAACACATTCATAAATAGATCTTGTGTAAGTGAGAGACAACTGTAATGACTACAAACTGGTAATCTGTGATGAATGAATGAATGACTGAATGAATCAATGCACACAAAAACGAGGGCCTTACCGAGGCAGAAGGCGACAGTTTCTGAGAAGCTTGTGAGGAAGAGGCTGGGTGCGACCTGTCCGAGGATTCGGGCAATCTGGTCCTCCAGCTCCTCGTTCTTCCTGCGCTCGTCTCGCTGGAAACATCAATCAATACATCAATCAATCAATACATTAACCACATATCAATCAATAAAATAATTAAAAGTCTCTTCTTACTTTGGTTTGTTTCACACTTGGACCAAAGCCTGTCTGCTTGACACAAATCACAATGGTTTTAAGTGTGTTGAAACTGTCTTTAAAGTTTGACAGAAAATCTTCATCACAACAGAAAGGTTTTGACTACAGATTTCTACATGCTGGTAAAAAAATGTTCAGAGGCTCCCAAATTATTCTTAGTGGCAATGTTCATGTTTGCATGAATATTCAATTCCATATGATTATGAAATTACTTTGGCTTCAGTTAAGTTTGAGGCTGAAGAAGTCTTCTTTTTTCGGTTCGAAAACCAGATCCCAAACATACCCAAATGTCTCTTAAACACAATAGGCTGTTACTTTAAGAAAAGAGTCAGTTCCTCTATCCGTACCTGGAAGGCTTGTACCAGGATGAAGATGTTGTCCACCCCCACAGCCAGCACCAGGAAGGGAACCACTTCGATGATGATGAGGGTGGCGGGAATCCCCGCGTAGCTGAACACACCGATGGAACACGCCGTCGCACACAGCACGATCAGAACCCCGCACAGACCCAGGGAGATCTTGGAGTCAATCTGGGCAAAATGTTTAACAGTTAAACATTAAGTAAATCTCAACTACCCATTGCATTATCATATAACAACAAGTACAAGAAAAATTACCCAAATGATCAGAATTATCTTTTAAGCTAATCTAGCAAACAAGTTATTCTTGACTGGAGTGAAGAAGTTTTATACCCATTGGAGTATGGCTACAGTAAGATGACTATTGGACAAATGCAGGACAATTAGTCTGGGCATCAATTCATCCGGGTAGTACTTCGCTTCTATGTTCACTTCTGCTATCCATCTGGGGAACTGTTTATACAAATCATTTGGTGTTGATGTCAGACCAAAATTTGGATGAGAACTGAATACATTCAAAGATGTCCAAGTTCCCAGAGGGAATAGAAGAGAAGTGAGTGTATATATAAGTGTATAATAAACGTTAGAGCAAACTACTATCCAGATGGTACCCAGGCTACAGAACAGTAGATCAACTCCAGGACTGACCAGTAGTCGGCTGCAGCTGTAGAACTGCCCCAGAGCGATATAGATGTAGGCGAACATGATGAGGTATAACATGACTACAGGACTATTATACCACCACTACAAGACAATAGTAGGATGACTACAGAACAATAGTAGGATGACTACAGAACAACAGTAGGATGACTCCAGGACTGACCAGTAGACGGCTGCAGCTGTAGAACTGCCCCAGAGCGATGGAGATGTAGGCGAACATGATGAGGTATAACATAACTACAGGACTATTATACCACCACTACAAGACAATAGTAGGATGACTACATGACAACAGTAGGATGACTACAGGACAATAGTAGGATGACTCCAGGACTGACCAGTAGACGGCTGCAGCTGTAGAACTGCCCCAGAGCGATGGAGATGTAGGCGAACATGATGAGGTAGCTGACCAGGATGGTGTAGATGTCTGTGGCACTCTCACGGTCAAGCTCATCCTCTATAGACCTCTGCAAAAGCAACAACAAATCTTTGTTAATTTCTGAATACGTCGATGTAGGTTAGACATCCAGGTAATAAGATACACCAAAAAGTAGTTACTCAAGCAACTGGATATGGTTTTGAAACGGTCAGACGTTTCGGATAGAATCCACTATCCTTTGTCAGTGACACTGAAGTGATCTGGAAGAAACATGTCATTTATACTCTATCTATGAATGAAGGCAATTTCAGATGTCCAATAGGAAACGTTTTGAGACAATTCAGACTGAAGACAATTTCTGAATGTCTTTGGACCAAAAGCAACAAGATGTCAGGTAAGAATCTTAATGAGAGTCTTCAAGAGACTTCAAGAAATTAGTGTCTTCAATGCTCAAACCAATAGACTGCAATTCCCTTCTCCACTACACCATCAATTTGTACAACAGACAATTACAGACTGCGCCATAATCAAATGTTAAGTGTCCTTGTCAAATCTCTGGTTTTCGTATTTTAACTATGTAGGACTGTATTGTAATGATCAATTATAATAATTGATTGTATTTCTGCTATGTTGATTTTAAATGAAGAAAGAAAGAAAGAACAGCTATCCATAGACTATACCACAATACTTTCAGGAATTATGATGTTGGCTTGTGATGCTGCAGTAAGGCCTAGGAAAAAAAATGTTGTGTTTCCTGTTTCATTCATGAAAAAATTAGGGTCGGTAGGTAGGGATTATCTTCTTTTTTTTCTTGTAATTTTTTTTAGGCTGGCCAAAACTCTAGTAATACATATTACAATACAGTCAAACAAAGTAAACTGAAGTGCATGAGGACACTTCTCTTTTAATGTCAAACTTTAATTTTGTGCACAATAGATACATTTATCCTTCATTAGATAGGACAAGCAGTGTTTTTGCTTCAATAGGAAGCAGGCTGAATAAAAATTCTAACTGGAAACTGTGACTCCTCTGCCCACCCCCCAAAAAAGTCTAGGGTCGGCAGGTTTTTCTAGGGTAGGTAGGGAAACAGGAAACACAACATTTTTTTTCCTAGGCCTAATGAAAACACAAACACAGACAGCAACTGTTACAGTACCGAAGCCGGAGGTGAAACCTTCCCTTACCTGTGCAGTAAAGCTGATGCTGACGGGATCTGCCGGGTCTGTGTACGTTTTCATAAAGTTCGCAAAGCCTTGCTTTATAAATTCTATGTGCAAACACACAAACACAGACAACAACATCACCCCTGTCGGACGTGAAACCTTCCCTTACCTGTGCTGAAAAGCTGATGCTGAGGTTAGAGTTCTTGGGATCTGCCGGGTCCGTGTAGTTTTTCATGAAGTCCACGAAGGCTTTCTCCCACGCCAGCGCCCGATTTACCTCCGTCTCGTTCAGCGAGTTGTCCACCACAAATGTGATGATCAATGCTTCTGCCTGTGTGAAGTTCTCACCTGAAAGAAGGAGCAGCATCTTAAGTACATGGGGATGTCTTTAAGACATGGGGATGTCTTTAAGACATGGGGATGTCTTTAAGACATGGGGATGTCTTTAAGAAATGGGGATGTCTTCACATTAAACCATGTCTTAAGATAAGCAGGAAATATACTATATCAGGTATTATATCTGAGATCTACATGACTTTATATTTCTGTAAGATTTTTTTTTCCATTCAGCCATTTCTTGTTCATCATACAAATTGTAATTTCTTAGTTACTGATAAAAGATTAGGAATAAAATTTGAAATATAGTGTCAAGATTCTTTAGAGGATTTATCTAGCAGTTCGAATCATCTGGTACTATCTAATGGCTTACCTGTCTAACCTTCAATGACATACAAACACCTTTGTTTTGTATATTTTGTGGCAATCCCAGCCAGCCCCATTTTAATCTTTTTTTTTCTCTCTTTAAAGTTTAACCTTTCGTTCTTACCTTCGTACCCTCCCAGAGCGATCCAGGGGAAGACAGGCCCACCGAATGTGCCGAGACAAGATGTGTGCAGCTGGGTGGTGTCGTTTACTGACGCTGGGGCTCTGTATGGGGGAAACACACACACTGGTTATCATTTACAGATGCTGGGGCTCTGCATGGGGGAAATATAAACACTGATTACCATTTATTATCTCAAGAATCCTGGGGTTATGTAAGGGGATAAACACCATTTTCTAAAGTATCAGGCATCACATGTACATGAGACAAAACTACCAACAAGAAAAGAAAACTTTTGCAATTACTAGTACTTACTCTGCGCAGTACATGAGATGAGTGTGGTAGTCAGCATAAGTGTAGAAGAAGTCCCCAATCCTGAGGTCTAACATGTGGTGGCTGTTCTGGAAGTAGTTCAGCGGGCTCATGATGGTACAGTTGTTGTTGACGGGCGCGAGAGGCTTCATGCAAATGTCCTCCAGGGTGATGTTACGCTTCTCCTCCTCATACCAAACCTGCAACTGCTCGATGTTTGTCTGGAGGTCAAGGATCTGAAAAGGAGAAGGTTAAGACATTAACTGAGAATCTTAAGACATACACTCATACAATATAGTCAAATCTACCCATTGATAGAAGACTGTTTGAAACATTGTAAGTTGTAATATTCTTTACATAAAAATCTTGAATTTTCCTCTCCAAGTTCAGGTTGGCATGTTGAAGGCTTGCTCTAAGTCTAACTGAAATGTTGGAAGCAAAATTCCCTTAGTGTATTCCCCTAGGTATTTTCTAATGGTACATGCGTTAAAGTACATGTAGGTATGCAGAATGTATTACAAGCAAAGCAATGATCTAGTAACAATTGATAAACATTTCCTTATTTCCTGCTGCTAGAAAGGATATGAACGTGAATATTCTTGGTTCGTAACTCTAGATCTGGTGCTTAAAAGCAAGACTACTTCTTGTTCAGCAGTTGTTTCTATCTGTACTTGCTTATAGGTAATCCGTAGTTGGTCAGTTTATTAGTCATTTTGTTAGGAACTTAGAAGATTCCTCTGGTACTGAAAGGTATGACTATTTCTTGTTCAGAAGTACTTGATCAGTAGTTGGTACAGCTGGTCAGTTTATTGGTCATTTTGTAAGGAACATGGAACAATGAAAACTCACCTGGTGTAAGATGTCCTTCCTGAGTACAGGTGAGAAGGGGATGGGGTCACCCGAGGGATAGGGGTCGTAATTGGTCCACTCACTGCCTGGTGCGGTGATGATCAGCTGTTCCGCGCGGTAGAACGGGCCGAAGTGCTGGTCGAAGTAGTCCTTCTGTACGCGGGAACGGCTGTCCGGCGCCGACCACAGCAGGACAGGGTCCGTTACAACCTGGTTTGTAATTTATGGAATCAATTTAACTGTAATATCCAACACAAAAATTGGACTCACCCAAATTTTCGACTGAACAGCACCAGTCTTTGTCAAGGAATGAACAATCCACTGCAAACCTCAAAAGTTTCCCAACATATTCACATAGAATCACCGGGTCATTCGGTTTCACTGGTCTGGACAAAGTTAAAATCTTGGACATAGAGCCAGACTTTTTTTGCTAGAGGGATCAAAGAAGCCATCTACATCAGAGCTTTACAACCATCCCTGAACAGAGTCGGTGGCGGCATAGACTTTTTGCAACCTACGCTCCACTACTTACTGAGTCACGTGTTCTATCTGCATAACATGACGTCAGGATAGCAGTGGATTGTTTATTCCTGCTTACAACTATTTATACACCATATGACTCTACTTCTGCTACTTAGTATGTTATATATACCAATAAAGAAATGAAGAAACGAACCTGGAACTTGGTCAGACCAGCTGCACAGGTTGCGATCACCGCCACACCACACACAAACACTATGACAGGATGGCGGGCGCAGAACAGACCCCAGCGTCGGAACACGTTAAACATGAAGTTTTCCATCATCTCACCGCACTTTTCAAAACAACCGATGTCCGCTGAGGTCACGATCTTTTGATTTACAAGCGCCGGGTCGCTGTTTATACTGTCCTCACCCACGAACGAACATAAGTCGTCGCTGTCTGACGATTTTGAGCCACATCGACGAATCAGGAAAGTCAATGTCAACACCATGCAGAACAGGAAGGCGAAGCCGACGTACGTAAATGACATCACAACCGTCATCCCTTCGATGCCGAAGATTTGCCATTTTTTCTCTGGCGGGGGTGGTTCGGGCCGCGGCCCGCAAACTGCGGGACAGTCCTGACAACTACACGCGGCGCTCACGTCATCCGGGCTCTGTGCGCACGAGAACGCTTGATCGTTCATCGGGTGGATCGTAGAGTTCGGTCCCGTGTTGTTGATTACAAAGTTGATCTGGAATGGCGTCTGACCGTTGGTCTTGCTCCCCATGTATCCGAGCCAGATGTTCGGGCTGGTGCAGTCCTTAGCGGCCATACCGCACAGGATGCTCAGTGCTCGCGAGTTGCTGGCGGGAAACTGGACCATCTGGCAGGAGTTATACAGCCCCCAAGCAAAGTCGAAACTCACATAGTACGTCACCTCCACAACGTTGTACTGCTGGGAATAGATAAGATTGGACAAAATGGAATAAAGCACCCTATTATTGCATTCTATACTACAAAACCTTGTTCTTTCAGTTATAAAGTGATTTTCAAATGTTGAGCTTTCAAACTTTTTTGTGCGGGAAAGAGTTTGCTTGAGAAAAGGTGTAATCCAGCTTATATTATAGAATGGTAAAACTAAAAAGCCATAAGTAGTTACCTGGGTGTCGTTTCCTACACTGAACACATCACTACCCGGTTGCAAGACGTCGTTTTCATTGAGCTGTATGATTGGCGCTTCGTTGGGAGTTTCAATGAAAGCCGTGAGGTTGTGGGCTGCGAAGGATGGGGTGTGGAAGGGGGTCTGGGTTGGGGGCGTGTAGGGGGAGGTTTTGTCGATGGTGATGAAGTTGCTCCCGTTAGGTGAGCAAGTCAACTCGCAGTACAGGCGCACAAGGTTCTGGAAACATGAGGGACAGCGCTGCAGGGCCTGTTGGGGGACCTGTACGGGGATATTGTAAATCCATGCTCAAGGGCTGAAAACTGGACAAAACAACACTACACAAAGTAGGTAAGAGAGAACAATGGTAGCATGCACAGTACTTACCACACAAACACACAAGCATACATTACATATAGGATGATAATACTGTTTTATACACACTGTTTTTACTTGTACACAATATACACACACACACACAGTGACACACACAGATTACATACTCATGTACTAACTCTAACAAGCAAATTCACACACACAAAAACACACACATTGATGAAAATGTGTCTTTCATTCTTTCATCTGCATAAAAAATGACATTTAATTATAAGGAAAATCAACAAACAACGAAAGGGACAGAAAAAACAACTTAAAACTGGAGACGGCTCTGATCAAAACAATCCATACGAGCCAACCCGTTATTACCTGCATGTTGTTCTGTAAGGTCTTTATCTGATTGATGTCGCAGCAGACCTTGGGCGGAGTTTTTCCATCCCCCGCGAGGTGCGGACACAGCTGTGTGAGGATGTCCCGACCCTCCCTGTTCTCCAGGGGTTTGGGCGGCCCAGTGTACTCGCAGTTGTAATGCTTGCTTCCTAGACTTGCCCCACACTCTCCATGCCACACACAGTGGCCTTCATCCGCACACCTTACAGCGACCTGTACACAACACAGAAAATATGTTGATGTAGGTTAGACATCCAGGTAAAAAGATATGCCAAAAGCACTTGTCTCCTGGCTGTCTCCCACACTCTCTGTACCACACTCTCTGTACCACACACTCGACACAGTGGCCTTCATCCGCACACCTTACAAAACACAACACAAAAGGTAGAGTTAGTATCATCAAGTTGTTCTACAGCAGTTTGGGAGGCCCGGTGTACAGACAGTTGTAGTACTTGTCTCCTGGCTGTCTCCCACACTCTCCGTACCAAACACAGTGTCCTTCATCCGCACACCTTACAACAACCTTTGAAAAACACAACACAATACATAGGTAGAGTTAGTATCATCAAGTTGTTCTCCAGCGCTTTGCCAGGTCCTGTGTACTCGCAGTTGTAGTGCTTGTTTCCTAGGCTTGGCGCACACTATGTGTTCTTCATCCGCACACCTTGCAACAACCTAAACATAATACAGTATCATTAAGTCTGTGTAACACAAACAGGCAGTTGTAGCACTTTTATCCTGGCTGTCTTCCACACTCTCAGTACAACACGCGGTGGCCTTTATCTGCACACCTTGAAGGTTAGACATCCAGGTAAAAAGATACTCCAAAAAGCAGTTACTCAAGCATGATTTTGGAAATGCTCAGACGTTTCAAACAACATCCGTTGTTTTTTGTCAGTGACAAAATAGAGTACCCAGCTGCTTGCTGTGTAACGAGTCACTACTTTTTGGCACAACAGAAAATGTAGAGTCAGTATCATTGAGTCTGTGTAACACAACCTCTGCTGTCCAGGGCTGTAACTGGCCCCTCCTGTAGAGTTTGTGCACCTTTTGCCAAAGCTGATATACTGAATCAGTTCAGTCTCTGTATAACTTCGTGGCAGGACTGTCTCCTGATTAAAATTTTTTTCGCCTTACTCACTGTTTGGGAGACCATGTTTTTAAGTTTTGTTGCTAAATCTGCCATTTTAAGCTTAGGAATATACATTTTCATCAGTTTCATGTCATGAAGTCAGTATTTTGGGGACGGATGGGGTGAATTCTTTGTTCAGTGACAACAAGCAAATTTCCATCCCAGGATGGAAGGGCGGGCCCACTTCAAATTCAATATTTTTACCTCTGGAAAAAGGAAAGAACAGCAGTACTGTTTGCTTTTCACATGAAAAGATTCTGGACAATGGTTAGTCTTTATCATGGTATAATTTACAATAATAGAAGCAATCTCAATCAATCTAATCTTCATCGACGAATCTTAATTAACAACTCCCTCTTCAAACCACTTTGCTATGTACAACCTCTTTTAGAAGATCTTTACTAGTACTTACTTGCATTACAAAAAAAGAAATATTACTGTTACATCACATTTAGAGGGAAAGAATAACAATAATCAGACACAGGTGACATAAGCTGCACTGATGACATGTTATTGTTAAGCATCTAACGATTTCTCAACAAAACAAGCTAACGCTAAATCAACAAAGTTTTGCATTGTGTCCACATTTGATTGATTTGCTTCTCTGTTATCTTACACCATCATGTTCCATTATTTAGAGCTGTGGTCAGTGGTCACATTTGTCTACTTACAAATATACAAGTATAAGCTAAATTTGCACCTATAAAGTCATTGTCAAAGTATGACATATGTTCACATTTTTTTTTAATAATGTGATCATTCAGAAGTTGCTTCTCTGGATATACCAGCTGTTAAGGCCAGCTGTAAAATCATTCCTACAAGTTCACAACAGTGGCGCACTAGTCACCAAATGTCTTTATTTGCTGCTTGTTGTCTTCATAGTTCATGTTACTGAACTGTCAGAGTTTGAAAAAGTTACTGCAACCAACCAAAGAGATCCAAAATGATACATTTTTTTGCATCATAACAATTTTATTGTTAAATTGTGGCCATTTTTTCTCCGTTTTTTTTGTGATTCAAAATCAACTCAAGACAAGAAAACAATGTTCAGCTGCCAACTCACACCATGGTACCTAATTAATGTGTTTGTTTTTTGCAAGTGAATGATGACCCATCCCGAAATGTGCCATTTTAAGTTGAGCTCCAGACACATTTTTAATTAGCTGAATAAGCCCATAACAACCTTGTTTGGTAGTTCTGAACAAAAAAAGCTGAATTTTAAGATTAACATGATAGCAGCATGTTTACTCACACTGTTTCAGACTCAAAGTTTAAATTTTCATCCCTTCACTCTCTAAATAAAAAAAATATACACTGTAAATTTTCACTGTCAGAGAACTGTACAAAATGTCCATGGTATGGCCTAATAAGGGAAAAATTGATGAGGATGACAAATTATTGGGAAATCTATTAAGACACTGAAACAGTTTCTATTCCTTTTTTCCATTTCAGTTCATGATCAGCTTCTCTTTATTCAGTGACGTACCAACCTGATGAAACTATTCACAAATGTGACCCATAGCACAAATCATACATGACCTAAAACTGACCCTTCAAAATACAGCATCCTCGGGTTAATGTTTAGTCCAGGTGTACATGTACTCTGACCTCACGAGGTCTTTATCGGTAAGCTAAATAAAGGTCGTTCAACCTTCGTGGGTTCTAAAAGAGGCAACTCGAGGATGATCAAAGGTTGTCTTGTGCGCACTTTTAGGTAGAGTTCTTGAGTTGCGTAGGACTCGGACTTAATACGTTTAGAAAAAAAACAAGGCCAATGAAATCTTCAAATGTTTAAATCTTATTTGTTCAAATTCGTGTTTTGGGTGGTTCAATAATTTTCTATCATAATGCATCAAAATGGTTACGTTCATTTTTTCATATCCAACCTTTTGAGTGAATTTTACAGTGAAACATTAAAGAAAAACGTCTTTCTAAGCAGCATGTTCAATCATATGCTAAACGTTAGCATAACAACATACATGTAAATTATTATTTATAAAACAATCGTTGAGACCATGGGATCGGCTGTAAAAAGAAGCCCTTGGTAAAACTGACATAACCTCATAAATACATCGTCATCTGACACGAAATTATAAAACATGGTGGGGAGGGGGGCAAGATACAGAAAACACAACTAACACGCCCTCTTTGTCGCATTTTCCCTTGAAAAAAAAGGGTAAAACCTCACAGTGGCTGTCCTTACTAAAGTTGTACACATTACGTGACATTTTCTCACGTGAGAGGATGGCTAAGGTGAATCGAGGTTACTAGGGATGACATTTTTTCATAACATCATAAAAACATCATGACGAATTTTCGAGTCTTTTCGACACACACTTACCAGGCAAGCGGCCGCTACGCACAAACCTAGCCATCTCCACATCTTTTCAGGCCGCGGAAAACTCCAAAATCTTCTCCCAAAACGTCCACGAAGGTCCAAGTTAGGTAACTCAAGGTAAAAACGTCAGAAAAAGGCCGTTTCGAAGTCCGAAGGTTGCGGACTGTGTGAGTCACGAGATGAATAACACAACCTACTGCCATATATGGGCAACGGAACATCGTACGATCACGTGCACGGAAGGACCAGCACAAAATGAGAAGATTAGGGGTGAAATAAATACTTTTATTTCTGTTATAAATACAATAAAATCATACCAAATGGATCTCAAATTATAAGAGTGTAGTTTTCTAACATTTTATATCATATTTGTTCCGTCATGATGATAGTTTTTGGACCAAAAGGTACACATTCATACAGTATTTTTACCCCGTTTGGAAATGTAATCTTCAGGGCGGGCCGATTACTATGTAGGGGGTCAAATTGCCTTTCTCACCAAGGATGCGTACTGTAAAATGTGGATAAACTTAGCCGGGTTACTCCAAATATGCTATTTGACAACTTTTTGACGTTCTGCTGGGGAAAAGGTATTCATGTACACCATGTACACTCTATAAAGCAGAAACATGGCTGATAGGTGAAAAAATCACCACACCCTAGTAGCCTGTCGTTCAAAAAATTACCGCTAGGTGTCCTTCCTGCACGACATCACGCAAAGGAGCGAGGCCACAAGCGGTTACGGCCTTACGCCTGTCTTACGTATTTCCGGTTTACCCTCAGCTTAGCGTCTTGTTCTCTCGTCTCACAGCAAAAGCACAACGTTAGTAGCACAAGGATTCGGCGTCCACGCGAGGTGTAGTGTCTTTAAGGAAGAAGAAGAAGGAAACTGGTGTCTTGAGGAAATAGTCGATTCGTGACGTCATGGCGTATCCAGGTGGCCCACCGGGAGGATACCAACAGGTGGGGTGGGGAGGGGGGCGTGGTCTGAAAATAATGAGCATTTGAAAATAGGTGGGATGAAAATGAGCACTGTATTGGAATTTGGAAAGAAAAATGTAGATATGTAGCATGAAATAGAAAGCTGGTCATTAATGCAAAGGTCCATATGGCTACTACTAGTACTAGTACCAGTATCATATAATAAAGAATCTACTCTATTTAATAAAGGTTAAGGTCTGATCAAGGAGCTTTTGTATCATATAAAAGCTGATATAAAAGCTCCTTGGTCTGATAAGAGTGCCTTATGCAGAATTCAGAAGATCCCTCTACTTATAACGCAAAAATTAAAGAAGCTAATTACGCAAAATTTGGTTGCCTCACTACGAATTACCATAATAAGACCGCTTTCCCTACGCCTTACGGAAAAGAGTTTGCAGACCCTCTGGTATAGATAATTTGTTATTATTCCATTGGAAATACTTCTACTCAGAATAGTGAACAACAACAATACTCTGGTACCTCAGTCCTGGCTTGCAACTAAAAGGTACACAGTATTATCATGTACATGTATTTGTTAAGTGAAAGTCGAGAGTAACTCATGCTAATGGTATTTTTTATCCCCCCCCCCCCAGTACCCAGGTGGCGCCCCACCCCCTCAGTACGGAGCACCACCCCCAGGGGGCCAGCCAGGCTATGCAGGGGGTTATCAACAACCAGGTGATTATTGAAAATTAGAAAAATAAAACCATTGCAAATATTTCTTGATATTCAGTACTTTGCTCCTGACTTAACAAAAGTCAAGTTCCTTTTGCCGCACATCCATACTCGGAACCGTTATCAATGTACAAGTCAGGCTTTTAGCCAGGCATGCATCAACGCGTCATCTGGACGCACTTTTCTTAGAATAACAAGAAATTTGATGCCCCTGGACGCCCTATACTGGGCAGAAAATCCTCTAACAAGGATGAAATTCTGATTGACCAGGGATGCTACCAGGTCATCTGTGGTCACAGTCTTCTACTGTGACATCTGTAACAGTATTTCTGCCTCTTAGGATACCTTAGAATGCACTGTTTTAACTTAAAATCATCAAAAAGGTGGATGCCCCCAGACCCCCCTAGAGTAGTCACTTGCCGCGACTCACCAATTAGTTTGGACTCCCTATTATAAAATCCTAGCTAAAAGCCTGGTACAAGTATTCTAAAAAAATTACAGTGCTACAGATTTGTTTCAATATTAAACACTATGAAAACCTTCTTTTCTTTCTATTGCAAAATAAAGCCACCACAAAAGTAGATCAATTTACATATTTGTCAATTGGCATATCCGTTTTTTTTTACTTTGATAACTTTTGACTTTGCAGGTTACGGAGGCCAGCCCGGTTACGGTGCCGCGCCTGGTTACGGTGCCCCGCCCGGATACGGACCCCCGCCCGGTGTGGACCCGAATGTGTACCAGTGGTTCCTGTCAGTTGACAGAGACCGGTCCGGCAAAATCTCCGCCCAGGAGCTTCAGCAGGCGCTGACTAACTCTAACTGGTCACACTTCAACGAGGAGACGTGTAGACTCATGATTGGTGAGCACGTTCACTCATTCACTCTCTCACTCACTCACCCGTACACTAACTCACTCACTCACTTACACACATACAAACATGGTGCTACAGCAGGCGCTGACTAACCCCAACTGGTCTCACTTCAACGATGAGATGTTTAGACTTATGATTGGTGAGCATGATTTACTCATTTGCTCATTCATTCACTCATTCATTCATACACTCACTCACTCACTCACTTACACACATACAAACATGGAGCTTCAGCAGGCGCTGACTAACTCTAACTGGTCTCACTTCAACGAGGAGACGTGTAGACTCATGATTGGTGAGCACTTTAACTCATTTGCTCATTCATTCACTCATTCATTCATGCACTCACTCACTTGCACACATACAAACATGGTGCTACAGCAGGCGCTGACTAACTCTAACTGGTCACACTTCAACAAGGAGACCTGTAGACTTATGATTGGTGAGCATGTTTACTTATTCACTCACTCATTCATTCAGTCACTCAATCACTCACTCTGCCTCGGAGCTACAGCAAGCACTGACCAACTCCAATTGGTCACAATTCAACAATGAGACTTGTAGACTCATGATTGGTGAGCACGTTCACTCAATCACTCTCTCACTCACTCACCCGTTCACTAACTCACTCACTCACTTACAAACATGGTGCTACAGCAGGCCCTGACTAACTCTAACTGGTCACACTTCAACGAGGAGACCTGTAGACTTATGATTGGTGAGCATGGTTTACTCACTCATTCACTCAGTCATTCACTCTCTCACTTACTCACTCATTCAGGCATTCACACACTCATTCACTTACTCACTCACTTGTTCCCTCGGTCACTCATTCACTCATTGTTCAAACCATCAATTCTATAGATTAGCTCCCACACTTATTTATTCACTCACTCATTCACTCTCAACCATTGGATCATTCAAGCTCTCACATCCACTTCCCCACTCAATCACACTTATTTCTTACTCTCTCATTCACTCTCAAACCCACTCATTTACACAATCTCTCAGTCATACTATCACTGACACCATTCACTCACTCCTACACAGAGCTGCAGCATCTGCAAACTGACCACTGTTGCCATGGCTTTACCTCCGCTTGTTGCAGGTATGTTTGACCGTGACCAGAGTGGACAGATCAACCTTAACTTGACCCCTGTTTGTTACAGGTATGTTTGACCGTGACCAGATCAACCTTAACTTGACCCCTGTTTGTTGCAGGTATGTTTGACCGTGACCAGATCAACCTTAACTTGACCCCCGTTTGTTGCAGGTATGTTTGACAGTGACCAGAGCGGACAGATCAACCTTAACTTGACCCCTGTTTGTTGCAGGCATGTTTGACCGTGACCTGAGAGCGGACAGATCAACCTTAACTTGACCCCTGTTTGTTGCAGGCATGTTTGACCGTGACCAGAGCGGACAGATCAACCTTAACTTGACCCCTGTTTGTTGCAGGTATGTTTGACCGTGACCAGAGCGGACAGATCAACCTTAACTTTACCCGTTTGTTGCAGGTATGTTTGACCGTGACCAGAGCGGACAGATCAACCTTAACTTGACCCCTGTTTGTTGCAGGCATGTTTGACCGTGACCAGAGCGGACAGATCAACCTTAACTTTACCCGTTTGTTGCAGGTATGTTTGACCGTGACCAGAGCGGACAGATCAACCTTAACTTGACCCCTGTTTGTTGCAGGTATGTTTGACCGTGACCAGAGCGGACAGATCAACCTTAACTTTACCCGTTTGTTGCAGGTATGTTTGACCGTGACCAGAGCGGACAGATCAACCTTAACTTGACCCCTGTTTGTTGCAGGCATGTTTGACCGTGACCAGAGCGGACAGATCAACCTTAACTTGACCCCTGTTTGTTGCAGGTATGTTTGACCGTGACCAGAGCGGACAGATCAACCTTAACTTTACCCGTTTGTTGCAGGTATGTTTGACCGTGACCAGAGCGGACAGATCAACCTTAACTTGACCCCTGTTTGTTGCAGGCATGTTTGACCGTGACCAGAGCGGACAGATCAACCTTAACTTTACCCGTTTGTTGCAGGTATGTTTGACCGTGACCAGAGCGGACAGATCAACCTTAACTTGACCCCTGTTTGTTGCAGGTATGTTTGACCGTGACCAGAGCGGACAGATCAACCTTAACTTTACCCGTTTGTTGCAGGTATGTTTGACCGTGACCAGAGCGGACAGATCAACCTTAACTTGACCCCTGTTTGTTGCAGGCATGTTTGACCGTGACCAGAGCGGACAGATCAACCTTAACTTGACCCCTGTTTGTTGCAGGCATGTTTGACCGTGACCAGAGCGGACAGATCAACCTTAACTTGACCCCTGTTTGTTGCAGGCATGTTTGACCGTGACCAGAGCGGACAGATCAACCTTAACTTGACCCCTGTTTGTTGCAGGTATGTTTGACCGTGACCAGAGCGGACAGATCAACCTTAACTTTACCCGTTTGTTGCAGGCATGTTTGACCGTGACCAGAGCGGACAGATCAACCTTAACTTGACCCCTGTTTGTTGCAGGCATGTTTGACCGTGACCAGAGCGGACAGATCAACCTTAACTTGACCCCTGTTTGTTGCAGGCATGTTTGACCGTGACCAGAGCGGACAGATCAACCTTAACTTGACCCCTGTTTGTTGCAGGTATGTTTGACCGTGACCAGAGCGGACAGAGCTCCAGCTACTGACCAGAGCCCTGACTTGATCCCTGTTTGTTACAGGTATGTTTGACCGTGACCAGAGTGGACAGATCAACCTTAACTTGACCCCTGTTTGTTGCAGGTATGTTTGACCGTGACCAGAGCGGACAGATCAACCTTAACTTGACCCCTGTTTGTTGCAGGTATGTTTGACCGTGACCAGAGTGGACAGATGAACCTTAACTTGACCCCTGTTTGTTACAGGCATGTTTGACCGTGACCAGAGTGGACAGATCAACCTTAACTTGACCCCTGTTTGTTGCAGGCATGTTTGACCGTGACCAGAGCGGACAGATCAACCTTAACTTGACCCCTGTTTGTTGCAGGTATGTTTGACCGTGACCAGATCAACCTTAACTTGACCCCCGTTTGTTGCAGGTATGTTTGACCGTGACCAGAGCGGACAGATTGACCTTAACTTGACCCCTGTTTGTTACAGGTATGTTTGACCGTGACCAGAGCGGACAGATCAACCTTAACTTTACCCCCGTTTGTTACAGGTATGTTTGACCAGAGCGACCAAAGCTACAGACTGACCACTGTTGTCCTGACTTTACCTCTGCTTGTTGCAGGTATGTTTGACTGCGACCAGAGCGGACAGATTGACCTTAACTTGACCCCCGATTGTTGCAGGAACATGCTTTTGTATGTTTTGTTGCGACCAGAGCAGACAGAGTTCTAGCCACTGACCAGAGCCCTGACTTGACCCCTGTTTGTTGCAGGTATGTTTGACCGTGACCAGAGTGGACAGATTGACCTGAACGAGTTCCAGGCGCTCTGGACCTACATCCAGCAGTGGAAGGGCGTCTTCGACAGATACGACCAGGATCGCTCCGGTCTCATCGAGGCGCACGAACTACACACAGGTACATGTACTATTTTCTTTGTAAACCAGTAGAGAAAAATATTATTTTTGACCATTTTTATGCTAATCAGTCCCTGCCTTTGTTTACAACCTATAGACAGTCTGGGGGTTTTGTTAGTTTATGTAGTTTATTAGATGACAGTTTATTATAGGGTCAATTAAGCCCTCTAACTGCTGAGATGGTCACAGTAGGGAGTACTTTCTTAGTGCTTTATCCAGGGTATACCGGATTTCTGTTTAACATCCGACACTAGGAATTAACACTATACTATAGGGACTTACCCCCTAAATTTTCGGATGAATTCTGTTGACCTTGTTCACAGAATGAATGACCCTTCTATCTCCAGCAGTGACGTCAGGAACACACCACTTTTGGCAGGAGGGGGTCATAAGTGAAATATAGTAAAATACCATTTTAAGGTACCCGGTTATAATTTGTAACTGGTTTATTGCTATTCAACAACAACACTACTTGCCCACCCACACATCCTTAGTGCTGCCAATCTCGTCCATCCCTGATCCCTACTTAATGTGCATTTTATAGAAGTCTAGTGGTTAGGGACCCTGCCTGAGGAAACAGAAGCCTTGAGTTTGATTCCCACTGTGTCACTCACAGGACATGCATGCTACCAGAAAGGGCTGCAGGCCTTAGTACAGGGCATTTAGCTGTACTCAGGCTAACATAACTTAGACTGAATTGTGAGCGAGTCACTGTAATAGTTTTAGGCATGCCCAAGGCTAACCGCGCATGACCGAGGAGTAGGGGGTCAGGAGACAGAGAGGTTGGCAGTGTGAGGTCCTGCTCTGTAGATTGAGAGCTTTCTTAGATTAAAAGAGCAACATCGGAACAACATCGTCGGTCTGTCTTGTGACATGGATCAACATCACTTAACATCACTTTTTCTTACTGTTTTTCCCCCAGCGTTCTCCCAGATGGGGTACAATGTCTCCCAATCCTTCATCAACATCATCGTCATCAAGTTCGACCGGGCGGCGAGGCGCGGCCTCAAGTTCGATGACTTCATCCAGTGCTGTGTCATGCTGAAGAACCTGACGGATCAGTTCCGCGCTCGCGACACCGCCATGACAGGACGGATCCAGGTCTCCTACGAAGACTTCATGTGCATGGTTCTCTTAAACAAACCCTCGTAAAGTTTATTCTCCTTAGCTTAGGTTTGCTACGAAGACTTCATGTGCATGGTTCTCCTAAACAAACCCTCATAAAGCATCTTACAGAGTAGAGTTCTCTTTAACAATGCCTTGTAAGGTTTCTGATAACTTGATGTTAAGAAACACAATTGTGTATGGTCCTCTTATTTGTAATAAACCCTCATAAGGTTGTACTCTAAAAAATACCTTGAGCTGAAACAGGCTTTCTTTGAGGTTTCTTTCTAGACTAAATATACATGTACATGGTCCTCTCAATCAAATCCTCATAGACGTCAGTAGTAAAACATCACAGGTTTCTTATTAGATACTAGATACAGGCCTCTTAAGGTAACCCTCATCAGGCTTCTTAGAAAAGTGTTTGTACTCATCAAGAACAACCCTCTTGAACAAGCTTTCTTTGAGGTTTTCTATGAAGACTTCATGTGCATGGTTCTCTTAAACAAACCCTCATAGACTTCAGTAGTAAAACATCACAGGTTTCTTATTAGATATTAGATACGGGCCTCTTAAGGGAACCCTCATAACGCTTCCTAGAAAGTGTTTTATACTCATCAAGAACAACCCTCTTGAACAGGCTTTCTTTGAGGTTTCATTCTAGACTTGATGTACATGGTTCTCTAAAACAAACCCCATAAACTTTTCTACTGAAACATCACATGTAATTCTCCTTAAATTTATGGTTTGTAAGGTTTCAAATGACTTGTATATGGTCCTTTATATGTTATTTGTAAGTAAGCCCTTATAAGGTTGTGCTAGTACTCGTAAAACTCCTCTGAAACAAGCTTTCTTTGAGATGTTTTAGACTTCATGTACATGGTCCTCTCAAACATAGTCACATCAATATCTGCCTATCTAGTATCTATATCTTTATCTCTCTCTATATCTCTCTCTCTATATATCTATCTATCTATTAGTATCTATCTATCTATCTAGCTACTAGTACATGTATCTATCTTGCTATAATCTTATTAGAAACCTTTTTGTGCATGGTCCTCTTACAGAAACACAATAAATTTCATCAGGTTAGTGGAACAAAATGCTAAGCTTTCTTTTTAGACTTATTGTGTAGGTTTCTTGGAGGAAGAAGGTTTTTTCTTGAAAAGCCATTCTTAGAAAACATATTACAGATTGAAAAGAACCCACACATTACATAGAGCAACTGTATCTTCATATCATTCTTCACTTTAAATTCAGATAGATTTTTTTATCAAATCACTAAGAAAATGTGTTGGAAGTTCTACATTTTGTTACTGATCATGTCATAGACAGCAATGTTCTTCCCTTTATATAAAGTTGCATTGATGTTTGTATTGTATGATACAGTATGAATATTAAATAGAAAGTCTTGAAATAATTTTGTTACTATGGGATTCTGAAAACTTAGTATGAAGACTGTAAAATGTGCATTCAATCGGATTTGAATGTTTTGCTGGGTGTAAAATGTATGGTGACTGTTAAAGAAAATAAAGGGCAACTTCTTAATATTTACAGTTTTGTCTTTTACTGATTCCCTGCCTGGTTGCACCCACCACTACATTGTACGTGTATTATATTGTGACGTCATGCTCCGTAAATTCATCTGGAAAAAATCAAATTAACCTTGTCTTTCCATTGCTCTCTCCATCTCTCTCTCTCTAGTGTTGCTAGTCTGTCGAGTCAATGAGACTACATGTAAGGGGTCACGTAGCAGAAAAACAGGAGCCACGTGCTTGCTTCATTTTTCATCAAGAGACGAGGGCGTCACTTCATTTCATACCTACCTGCTTGCAGTCTGTATTACATTCATAACATGCATGTAATCCCAGAAACCCGTAAATAGTCTGAAGTTTTGCGATCAATACACTTTAGGTGTACGACTTGAGAAAAATGTGTGTAGAGTCAGACAATGACGAGATTGAAACAGTCTCAAATACCTGAACTATGCTTTTAAAAACATGGGCTAGTTGAAACATGGTAAGCTGTGAGGTTTTGCTAAAAAAAGTTGGTTAACAGATATCTTTTCATGTAGACAATGTTTTTTTTTTATTTCAACTTTTCGGTTTCTGCAGCTTGACGTTTTTCTACCATACTTTGAACTGCAGCTAAGATCAGGTAAGTGTCGCTTTGTATTCACTTCTGCAAGGAAGCAGACGAAAGACAACAGAACAATGCATTGTCGTCTTATTTAAAGCGTGGGTGAAGCCAAGATTCGAGTCCATGAATAACATTATTACTTAGGTTGGTGAATATCAGCATAACCACGTGTTTTCAAGATCCAGTGTTTCTTCAAAGTTGACAAGTAGTCTGCATTTGCTTCGTGAAACACGTGCCATAAGCAGAACACGACAAAAAGGACACGTGGCAAAAATGGTGACAGCTGCCACCGAGCGTATGTATGAGTAAAATGTTGAATTAAAAAAAAAAAGATCCATCCAATCAGCGCCACCTGATGCACGAGAGATCTAGGATGATTGTCTGCGGTACGTCATTTCGGCTGAGCTACACTGCATCACAGCACCGTCAATTTTGCGTTGAACGAACTCGAACCCTGCAAAAAAACAACTTACAACAACTGACGCCCGACACATTCTCCACGAGGTCCTTCCCAGAAGGTAACAACTGAAGCTGTTTGACAGGCGTGAAGGTGTGTTTATTGGCAATCTAGTCTAATGTAGGCTGTCCAGACAGTCTTCGGGGCAGATAGAGATTTCTTCCGCCTGGGCAATCTTTCACACCAGGCCCAAGCGGCAGAAATCTTCCTCTACCCCGAAGAGGGCTTTTATGGCCGATCCGTTATAGACAGAATGCTAGGTTATACATGTGGTTAAGAAAATGGAAAAGGTAAGTCATTTGTGCTTTTAACTTATTTTTTTTCTTTATTGCATTCTAAAGATAAACAGTACAGTACAATAACAGTAATAGGTACGCAAAAAAAAAAACAGTTACTCAAGCAACTGATATAAAATAAAACTCACCCGCAAGATCTCTCAAGTACCCCTGACGAAAGACGCCGGATGGCTGTCTGAAACGTCTGACAATTTCCAAAATCTTATCTACTTTCTTGAGTAACTGCTTTTTGGCTTATCTTATTACCTGGATGCGTTGCCTTTGTCGAATTAACAGTTATAGGGGGTAGAATATTCCCCATCTTTCATATAGTCCCTTTATTTTTCTGAATATTTGTACAAATGAGATCGATGTGATTTTACCATGTTAAACTTAAAGTGAGTGTGAGTAACTCGAGGAATGAGGTCATTATTTAACCCTTGTCCTGCTGAGTCCGTTTATATACGGGATGGACATAATTAACCCTTGTCATGCTGAGCTGTATTGATATTAGTTTGGGGTATTTCTCATTTAAAAGCATACCACTGCCATCGAATAGGGGAGTAAATCTGCAACAGCAGTACAGAACGGGTCAAGTATTACTCAGTATCTGATGAAGTTATCAGCTCTGGGAGGTTAAATTTGCCCCCAAAATAGCCAGCATTTTAAGAATATCTTGACGTTTTTCTTTGGGTATTTTTCTATTCTTACCTGCAAAATTATGGTGTGGTTGATAAATGCTTCGGAAACATGTAAAAAATACGATGGCACTTCAAAGACTTTCATGTCGACATCTTGAATAGATTTCAAGTACTGTGTGTTGAAAAAGGGAAACTTCATTTGTAGTCAGAGGGTCGACCAGGGAAACGTTTTTTTTAAATCTTGAGGTAGGGCTGTGTACCTAAATATCCGTATCTGTACGTACCTATAGAATTGAACACCACTTGTTGAGACTACTAAAGAAGTGACGTAAGCTTGAACCCCTAGAGCTTGTTCACAAACTGCCGGGGCATTCTTAAAATCTTCTTCAAGAAGGATCAATAACTGAACAAAGGGACCGCGAATTTCCATGACAATGTATATGCATACGCATTAAACAGAGAAGTTCACAATTACATGAAAATTATGACGGAATTGAATAATTCAAAATTCATGTTTTCCTTGATAAAACATTAATACATGCAACATGTGTAACTTATGTTAGGTGGAACATTAACATATGCCAATTATGCATATGTGGACCTGATTTGCATGATAAATGATATGAATTTGATACTTGTGACATGTAGATTAGATAAAGGTATAGATATCCAGGCATAGATTATGTAAATGTAGAAATCATTTGCACATTTAAACTGTCTTTGGGAGGTATGAATTCTCCGAACTCTTTTAACTCTCTTCGAGTCTTTATTCACTTTCTGAAAGTTTTTGTACCAGGATCCGGACTGAACCTCATACTATTTTTATGTTAGTTTCCGACTTGAGCATCTGATTACAAATATTAATGAAGTAAGTAGGCTTTTAAGGAGAAGCTTAACTGTCCTGTTTTATGTGGCAGGACACCATGGGACGAAAGTGGCGACATCTGCTGACGTTCCTTCTCATCATCCTGAAGGAGCCCAACATGCCGGAAGCCGGCTGCAGCTGTGTAACATCATCACGCTGCGAATGCATTGGCATCACCAGCATCCCTCAGAACCTCCCAACATCCATCTGCGTGTTAGATTTGAGAGCTAACCCGATAAATAGCATCCAACCTGGTGCATTTGCAAATTTAACTCGGCTGCAGCTGCTGGACATGTCCAAAAACCAGCTAGAAGTGATTCAGTCAGGTACATTTTCAAATTTAACCAATCTTGAAGTGTTGTGGCTGGTCAACAACAAGATTACAACCATTCAACCTGGCGCATTTCGATGTCTACCCCGGCTAGAAAAGTTGTATCTGCGCCACAACAAAATAACACTGATTCAGCTAGGCGTTTTTACAAATCTGCCCCACAAGTTCGATTTGAAAGGTGACCAGAAAAGTAGTATTCAGTCTGGTGCATCTACAAATCTAACCCGGCTACGAGAATTGTACCTTTCCCACAACCGAATAGCAATGATTCAGCCCGGTTCATTTGCAAATCTCCCTCAGCTCGAAGTGCTGTGTCTCAGAGATAACCAAATATCGATAATTCAGTCTGGCACACTTTTAAATTTAACCAGACTCAAAGATTTGTCCCTGCGCCGCAACAAGATAACGATGCTTGAGCCTGGCGCTTTTACAAATCTACCCCAGCTACAAGATTTGTCCTTGGCTTACAACCAGATAACAATGATTCAGACAGGAACATTCGCAAATTTACCACAGCTGGAAATGCTGGATCTGTGCCACAACCAGATAACAATGATTCAGGCGGGTGCATTCGCAAATTTACCACAGCTGGAAATGCTGGATCTGTGCCACAACCAAATAACAAAGTTTCCGACATGTACAAGTGAATTTGCCAATCTAGCACGGTTACATCTGTGCTCAAATCAGATAACTAACATTCACTCTGGAGCGCTTTCAAATCTGTCCAAACTCCAACTTTTGGACCTTCGGTCGAACAAGATGTCTACCATTCCCCCTTCAGCCTTTGGCTTCTTGACATCTATTCGTTCTGTAAAAGTTGACAACAACCCCTGGCAGTGTGACTGTAAGATGATTCCCTTAAAGTTGAATATTACAGAATTTCCCTTATTTAAAAATCATATAATATGTTTCCAACCCGCCAAATTGCAGAATCAGAAGCTTACAGATGTCAACATTGAAGATATGACATGTGAAGAGCCAACGATACCAACATTGCCTGTTGTAATTGATACGCAAGTAACCTCTAACAACTGCCACAATGACACTGTAGCCTCTCGCTATAACTGCTACTTTGTACACAATGATGGCTCAAATGCAGGTAAAACAAGAGCAACAACAGCTTCAATCGTTTCCATCTCTTCGGAAAAACCAAAAAGCAGCCTTTCCCCTGAATCTGATACCGGTCTCTACCCACTCGCCGGTTTTATCACTGGTCCAATGGTTGGTTTTGTTTTGGTTGGTACCGTCCTTCTCATTGTCTGGCAGAAGAGGAAGGCCTTTTATCCTCCCTTAAGACAAAATCCCAATTGTGCCGATTGCACCACAAACACAGTAGCTTTTGTAATGACCGGAGGTCATAATCAAGATAGTCATGATCATCATGAAGATATCGACAGCGAGCAGGGTGCCACAGGCCAGTATCATTATTATCACCAGTATGAGGATGAAGACAACCAGCACGGCGCTACAGGCCAGTACCAGGCTACACCCGATACAAACACCACAGCTACTGTAGAGAGTGGTCATGACCACCGATATGAAGATATGAATCAACATAATAATCAAACAGAGCGTGGACGGTTTCAAGCTAACACTACGCCTGACGTAAATACCACAGCTGCAGTATCTAGTGGTCATGATAACCAGACAGGAGAGAGACAATCTCAGGCCAACAATGACTCCAACACTTACACAGCCACCACACGCAGTGTTCAGCATGACCAGTACGAAGATCCGAACCACCAAAATGATCATACAGGAGAGGAGGACCAGTACCGTGATATCACCAAGTCTAAAACAAACCCCACAATCTATGTGTAGTGCCTGTAACAGTCAGTGGCTACTGTCAGATAGGGTATTATGAATCTAATGATGGACAGTCACTCATGATCGAGTATGGCATGTGACAAGTCTACTCGCAGTCCTATTTTGACGGACAATATTATCTAATACTTAGAAAAACCAATATAATTCTATCATATATAACATGTGACTGTCTCAAATTCAAAGCTGCATTTTCTGTACAACAATACGGGAATGGAGCATCCAACACAAAATCAGATTCTGCTTTAGTAACTAGTGTTTGTGACCAGGTAGCCTTTCCAGCTCAATATTTCAAAACACTGTGAGCTACATATAGATGTATGTGTGTTGGTGTAAGTGATTGTGTGAGTTGGTGGGGCTCGTGTGGCTGTATGTTTGTATCAAGGTGGGTATTCATCGTATGATTGCTGGTACAGGCATCCAAAATTTATTTTCTTGTCTTTTCTTGTCTCTCTTATGCTTTTAACTAAACATGTAGCAAGAGGAGCTGGCTATATGTATAATTATCCACTCCCTGTGTGCATTGTACAGACTTCTCTCAGATTGTTTCCAATTTTTGATTGTTTGAATCTAGCAGCCTAGTAATTAATGTACTGGAAACTAGATTACTACTAGTAATCAGCTAAATTTTGTTGGAATAGTCTTTGTCTTGTATCATAGTGTTGTATTTTGAACATGAGTGTGACATTTAGGTGTTAATGCCTAAGAAATATGCCATATGGTGGAATGACAAAAATACATTCAAGAAGTAAATATTAAACACAAGGCAAAATTTTGTTCTAGAGAATAGTTCTAGGGGCCTTTATACAAATGCATGATACAGAGAAACATAGTATTGTACTAAGTACAATCATGTTTATTTAATTTCTATAGAAAGATCCATGTTCACAACACATTGAGTTTGTAACAAACATAGAGACAGTTTTTATTCACTAAGAATATTCTGTTTTCTAAATTCTTCTATTACACACACCTATCAATTACTTTTCAAAAGAACAGCTGAACTTCATGTAATTCATCATTGAAAAGAAAAAAAATACAAAAGAATACTGTGTTGTAAAGTTATATATTTGAAAAAAAAAAAGGTTGGTTTAAAGAAAGGCTTGTACCAATCAGAAGTAGCAATAGAAAGAAGTTTTTAATTTGTAATATAAGTCTGCATGTATTTGTACGACCATTGTGAAAGTTGCTTACAAAATAAAATAAAAATTAGTCAGCAGTTGTTTCCTTTTTTCACAATTGCACTGTCTTGAGAAATAAACCAACATGCACAATGTGCAACTGCAACAGACCTTACAGATGTGCCTTATGTGGCAGAAACTTCCATTCTCATATAGGTCAGTTTAGTCTTCATGATATATGAAGGGCTGATATCAATTAGGATTGTACAATGGTCAATATTGACTGAAGAAGGCCATATGTACAATGTACAGCAATTGTTGCAAAGCATCTTCCTAGTATGATGTGTTCAGTGGAATGTTCCAGTCTTGTGCTTAATAACCAGGTACAGGTGGATTTTGTTACTAAAAGCTGTTGTGTCTGGCATAAGAACTGTCAGGACCTCACATCATTGCCAACTGGAAAAAAAGAAACAAACACTTGTTTATAACACTGAGTGAAACCAAAGAGACTAACTAGAAACCAATTGAGCAAAGGAAACAAAAATTTGTTTCAAGAATGAAATAATTTTTTGATAATTTGATCCCCCATACCAAATTACAAAAAAAAAACAGGTACACACTGCTTATAAGCACTGAGCCTTTATGAAAGAATATGATAGATGAAGACATACATGTACTATTACCAGCAGACTAGCCTGTACTGTATTAATTGCACAGTTGTGTTTTCCAAGGCTTTTGAAAATGAGATGGGCACAGTCTATGCGTCATCTGGTACAAGAAGGATTTTATGCCACATAAAATGAGACATTAAAGCTACAACAATAAGATAGTCAGCCAATCTTAGGTGAAAACCAAGACTCACCAGATCCTCTGCC
Organism: Branchiostoma floridae x Branchiostoma belcheri; assembly: GCA_019207045.1. Lineage (NCBI taxonomy): Eukaryota > Metazoa > Chordata > Leptocardii > Amphioxiformes > Branchiostomatidae > Branchiostoma > Branchiostoma floridae x Branchiostoma belcheri. Next base: position 5,134,819 of record CM033040.1, on the reverse strand, counting down.
TCAGCTTCTTCCATCTCTTCTGGCTCCTCTGTCTTTTGCTCTGCCATCTCAAGGAACTGGAACCAGAACAGGAAATCAACAGTTATACTATAGAAAAAGGAAAAAGAAAGCAAGAAGAGACGGCAGACTTCAGAAGATTCTTCCTATCAGAAAAAAAAACATCAGCACTGTGTATCTCAGGTAAAATAAATGTTAAATTTACATTGCAGATATACATGCAAATATATATTATATACATGCTCAAGCACAGTTCAATGCCCACCTTTCCTGCCTCCTCTTTTGACACGGATGTCTCTGAAGATTCTTCTGATGAAATCAGTGTTACCTTTTCTGTAAGGAGGAAAATACTTACTTCATTTCTGAGGTACAGACTTTGAGAAATACTGTCATGTTCATAGCTGTACTGGACTAAGTCAAATGGAAACTAATGTATGTATCGTTATAACAAAATAATCTTTGTAAACATGATACGAACTATCTAACTGGTCTAGAAAGAAGTTGAAAAATCTAGGAGATTGTTAAAAAATGTTCAAGGACTTGAACATTGAGCTTTTATAATCGTGACTTCTTAGATGCAAGACAATATCAGATGAGAAGTCTCAAATGGGGTGAAGATTTAAGCAACAACATCTTAAGCCAAGTCTTACCTCGAACCATACGATCCCAGAAATCCTTTCTTCCCTTGTTGAACAGCGTCTCTTTAAAGCCCCTTAAGAAGGTGTTGAACTGGTCTGGTTCTCCCAACTGGAAATACAATCACATAATCTATTTTTCTGCATTTCACGCTAGATATGATAACTAAACGTAGTATCTCTTCCTTACATTAAAAGCTGTGTCACCAAAAAAATCAAGACCACATGAACAGCATGTCTTAAGATACTAAAACAGGAAGTTATAATTCAATACCCTCGCTCGGCCACCATGGCCAGGAGGCCCCAAAACGATTGTTGACTGTTGGGTCTAGTGGTGCGTACCTAGACACATATTCAGGTTCAGGTCCGGATTCAAGTCCAGCAGTTCAGGTTCAGGTCCGGACTTATAAGTCCGGACCTGAACCCATCATTGCGTATTATGTGCACTAGAAAGTTTTCTTTTTTGAGGGGGAGGGGGGATGGTGCATATAAAATTGCATGTTAGCATGAACTGAAATGCAATGTGAAAAATACATGCAAATTATATACAGCCAGTGTAAACACGAAATGTTTTCTTGTCTTTTTCCAGTGCAAATTTCACTGTCTATGGAAGGTTTTAGATGGTTTAGAACAAGAAAAGGGAATATAAGTGACAGATAACTTTTTGCAAGTCCGGACTTAGGTCCGGGCATTTAGGTTTTTTTTGGACTTGGACCTAAACATTTTTAGGTCCAATTCCAAGTCCGGGCTTTAGGTACGCACCACTAGTTGGGTCAAAATCCATGTACCAAGCAACATTCCAATCCCTCGAATATTCTGGAGATCAGCGGAGTTTATTCTCAGTGGCTGTAGACTCTCCAATCCACTTTACAGGTATACCACAGTAAAATCCCCCATGTTTCTCCTCCCCTACCTTAGCTGACTCCTTCCTAAGTGCCTGTAGACACTCCATGGCTTTCCCGTAGAACTGGTCACCAAACGACTCCATCACAATTTCTTCTATCCGCTTCTGTAGCTGAGCCGAGGCTGTGCAAGAAAAAAAAAGCATATTCAAAATCTTCTATTATTATTTAGGTTGGCCAATTTTGTTTTGCAGCTGCATTTTCTTTTGATTTTGGTACATTTGAATATTAATAAAACAATTAAATATTAATAAAACAATTTTTGTGCTATATGTTGTGATCTTATTCTATCACTCTTTTTATCTAATCCAACTATGTCTAAATTTCATTACAATCCATAAAACTCCACATCATTTGAAGTTCATATCATTTAATAGGTACATGTACATCATTTTTTTTTTTAATCAATCATGATCAATTATATCATTTCTTTTCATTTTTTTCTATTCTATAGGTAAAGGTTTCATCTTACATCATATCATTTGGCAATGCCTTTTCAGTTGAACACTTTGTAATTGAAAATAGATGGGTTATTAACAATTTAAGCATAATGTCTCATAAAGTTTGGACCTAATCCATGACATTTCCTCCCCATCTCTAGCCTTCTTAAGCGGCATCTCTACGGCCTTGACGAAAGTTGTGTTTTTTTGGGGTGAGGTCGGAAAAATGCCGGGAGAGGAATATATACGGGCCGGTACACTCCCCCCGGTATATATTCCTCTCCCAGCATTTTTCCTTTCCTGGCATATTTTCCTTTCCCGTCGCATTCCTGGATAAAAATAGTAAATTGACGTCCAACTGCCCCCCCCCCCAACCTCACCCCCAAAAAAAACAACTTTCGCCAAGGCCCTAAAGACGCCGCTGAAGGAGGCTACCCCATCTCACCTTCCATGAACTTGTCATCGTCCTTCCTACTGATCATGGCCCTGAAGTCCTCCAGAGGTCGCACTGACCCGACCTCGGTGACCGGCCCCTGCGCCAGCCCTGCCATTGTCAGCCCTCCGTCTGCGTCCGCATCCAGCCTGGGTTTCTTCGCTGCCGGTTCTGCATCATCCCTGTGATATAAACATCAGCAGGAATTCTTACAGTCCTTATATAGAATGCCTGTGGAAAGACATTCTAAAACAGCACTTGCACCACAAGAATGGGAAAAGAAATTACTGATTGGACCCTGTGACATAGGTATTATTTGTTATATTTTCTATTAATTAATATTAAGCTGTCTCGGGTTCCTGAAAGAATCTATACTGTGGTCTCCCTGCAATATAAACATGACTTATCTATCATCATCATCATCATTATCAAGGTAGCATCTGGATCCAGTTTGGTCTTCTTCGCTTCTGGCTCCGCGTCGTCACTGCAATATAAACACCATCAAGAATCATCATCATTTTCTCCTAAGGGGTGGGTACTGGTCGCACCGACCCGACCTCGGTGACTAGCCCTTGCGCCAGCCCCGCCATTGTCAGCCCTCCGTCTCCGCCAGCGTCCACTTCAAGCCTGGGCTTCTTTGCTGCCGGTTCTGCGTCATCCCTGCAATAAAAGCATGGTTATCCATCATCATCATCATCATTATCATCATCATCATCATCATCATCAAGGTAGCATCTGTGTCCAGCCTGGGCTTTTTTGCTGCTGGTTCTGCGTCATCCCTGCAATATATACATGATGAATGATTTTATTTGTAAAACATTGCAGCTTGGTAGCTGAATTGCGAGTTACATTACAATAATTGTGGGTTATCTCCACATACATAAATTAGAACAAACATCGTGAATAAAACTAGGCTATTGAATCTCTGCATAAATCTGCATACATGGTATTCCGACAGTTTAGTACACAAAGATATTGTTTGAAAAGAAGCTAGGCTAATACAGACGTACTAATAGTCTCTAACATTGTACTAGTAGTCTCTAGGATACACTTTCGGACACTAGTGGCCACTTGCATACAACAAATCTAATGCGCGTGGAATGAAGGATAACGCATGTCTTTTAGTCTTGCTTATCATTTTTGCACAATATGGTCTTCTGCTACGAAGACCGTAGTGAGTGTCCGCGGACCTGGTTAAGAATGCCCAGAGAGGAGAAGACTCATCCTGAAGGATTGTTCTAGAGTTCTCAGTGTAGCTCTCTCACGTCTACTAGCTAGTGTTGGGATAGAGTCAACAGGAAGTCCAATGATTCTCATACACCGCTTTTGAACAGATTCAAGAGAGTCCGAAAGATGATTTGGCAATCCTCCCCACACAGGGCTCGCGTACTCGAGGATAGGTCTAATAAACGTCAGGTAAATCTGGGTTAGGACGTCTACAGAGAGACCCGCTTTCTTAGCGATGCAAAGGTAGTAAATCCTCGGTCGGACTCTGCTCAGCATATATTGTATGTGAGCATCCCAGGTGATTATCCATCATCATCATCATCATCATCATCAGAGCTGTGTAGCCAGACCTTACCAAATTTTAGGTACAGGTACAGGTACAGGGGTTTAGGTACAGGTCAGGACCTTTACCAGTAGCAAAACAAGTTTGATCAATTATCTGTAAGTTATAAATGTAGCTAACTGTTTTTATAGTGAGAAATTGTATGAGGATTTAGATATTTGAACCTCTAAACAAAGTTTTCTCAATTTTCAAGCTTCTGTACCTGAACTACTCGTTCAAATAATGGTAGACCTTTTGATGACAACAAAAGCATGTTTTAACTGATAACTGCCATCAGGGCTCAGAAAACTCCTTGGCTAGCTAAAATCCTTATGCCACCGGTAGATCTGCCTGGAGATTAGGACGACAATCCTTCTCTTTGCCACAGGTGCCAAAGCAGGAGAATTCCGACTGGTCCTCTGCTACATGCCATGTACCCACAAGACTCAGCCGGCGACATTGCACTGTCATGATGATCTACTTGGCAATGATCAATAACTGTTAGTTTGAAGGGTGCTTCCACCATCATTATTTTGTGTTGTAAACAACCGGTATGAAAGAATTACTACTGTTATTCATTTTTGTTTCTACCACAAAGTACTATAAATGAAGAAGAATAAAGCTTGGTCTTGTTAAGTATGGGTATCACTAGTGTCTTACCCTCCGCCAAAGATGTTCTGTGCCGTTGTCTCCTCCTTCTTCTTGGTGACCACCTCCAGAGGAAAAGCAGCCTTTAACCTGTCCACACAGGGCTGGGCCTGGGTCAGCAGGTCCTGATGGGGCTGGAGATAGCTGCAACAAACAAAAAAATCTTCAAACACCATACAAACACATTTTTAAATGGTTGTTAACATTAAACGTTCTGTGAACAAGGTGGACATTGACAGTCAAAAGTTCTAACTATTCTTAGTGTTGGTTTGAAGTTTATCCTGTCCACACAGGGCTGGGTCTGGGTTAGTAGGTCCTGATGGGGCTGCAGATAGCTTCAACAAAACACAAAAATCTCTAAAAATCACCATAAAAACGGGTGTTTCTCCTTAAAACATGGCTTTGAGCCTGGTTGTATCTGCATTAGTAGGTCATACTGAGGCTGGAGGTAACTGACTCAAGACAAACCAAAAAATCAAACAAACCACTAAATGGGTGTTTACTTGGTCCTAATTCAGCATCTTTAATTCAAAACATACTATAGAAAGCTTCTGAGCTCAGTTACATCCATGACAAAAAAATGAAAACAATTGATTATCTCATTAGGAGGAAGCAAACGGCCATCAATGATTATTTGATTGATCACTCAATTGAGTCAGACATATCAACTTCAGAATGGTCTGACTTGGACCAGGTAGGTGAATGGGTCACCCAGTGGTAAGGATTCAGGACAGGTGGTTGATCGATACATCTAGTATGCATTGGTCATTGGTTGAAAGAAAAGATTTATTGATTCATTGATTGATTGGTCAATGCGTAATGCATTAATTAATGATTGATAAATATATTGATGGATTGATGGATGGATTGAGGCACTAACTTGAGAATGGTCTGGTTTGGTGGAGGCAGCTGGGGGTCATCTGGGTTCAGCGCTCGTGCGGACAGACACTGGTACAGTCGCTGCAGGTGGGGGTTAAAGGTCAACTTCGGCTTCAGGTACTGCTGCTGTTTACCATCCTCATCCCTGCAGGTAAACAAAAACAACTGTAAACAACTGTAAACAAACTGAATAGGCCAGCTGGTAAACAAAAACAACTGAAATATTTAGGATGCACATAAACAAAAACAACTGTTCATGAAGTCAACATGTCTGCAGGTTAACAAAACTGCTGCTTGTGCTGCTTAAAATTTGTCTGTAGGTAAACAAAAAACTGTGTACCAAAGTGTCCATAGGTATGTTGAAACAAACAGCCCAAAGATCATTTTGTTTTCTTGGTTGATATGTAAACTGACATATTTTATATTCAGCAAAATAATAATTTCAAATGCAAAAGTAATAGGACTTGCTCAAACATATAGTAGGTGCATGCAGACATCCTTTAGATGAAAGAAGGATAAACTTCACTCACTTGTCAGGCATGACGAGGTTCATGTTGTCTATGAGGTCATCCACAGCCGATAGCTGGTCATCTGAAACACATTAAAAATTGTGTTTCAGTCATCAACTACAATACAGTAGAAGCCAGTTAATCTCATAATGGATTAACCCACACTTCTGTTAACTGCACGAAATCCCCAAATCTCAAGCCTGTGCAGTCGTAGCTGGATATCTTCGCATTATTGCATCAGCCGGGTAATTGCACGAAATACACTCAGTCTGGCGAATAGGCTACATGCAATTTAATGGCTTCTACAGTAACTGTTTAATATATTTTCACATGACATCAAACAAACACCAACTTAAATAAACTTTAAGGCAAACACAGCATTCCAGTGAACACCTAGAGAACACTCTAATAATAATCTGGTATTTGTGTCAAAGAGTGGTCACTGTATGCAGAGAGACAGTAAAAGAAGAAGACAATCCAATCTTTTGGACATCAAAATTGCATATGTCTTGTGGAAATAAGTAGTCTAGTACCAGATGGCTGATTCTTGTTGTTTGGGTGGAGTGAAGAGAAGGTGTATTTCCGCATGTCTTCCATAAACGGCAACATGATGCACAGCAAACACTGGAAAACAAAAATCAAATTAGATCATGTCAAAATGTAGGACTCTTGCATACTTAGGAAAAGAAATTTTGTAAGTCTTTTTGATATCAACAATTTGAATATCATAATTGATTGCAATATGGATATTTTGTCACATTGTCAAATGCAAACTAAAGTTACAAGGATTCAAAACTTAAAAATTCCTTTCCACTCCACATTATGTTACTGTATATTAAGGAAACACCATGATCTTAGTGCCTGTCTTGGTTTGAAGATGCTTACTATAGCTGGAACACCAACAAGTAGTTATAATAAGTTGATATGACCTAGTAAATAAATAGACATCAGATGGCCTAAAAAGATATTTTCGCTGACCTCATAGTTGGGCTTGATGTGAGGTGACAGGAAAGCAACCTTTGGGGCACTGTTCTTGTTATAAACATATCTGAAAAGAAGACAATAGCTTGTTTAGCCCTTTTAATCCCTCTAAAGCCCAATCTAGACACAGTTTTTACCGATATCTGTGGAGATGTCGGGAGGGATCTGGAACGCTGGCTGCGGGACACCCATGGTGCTTGTAGTCATAAACAGCTATATAGCCTAATGAGCCCACAATGTATGCTAATGAGCCCTCCCGAAGTCAGGACGCATCTACACGCACGCGAAAGTTGTCAGGGACCCCTGCTAATCTATCGGGCGAATACCCCGGACATTTCGGGAAAAATTCTGCCGATATCTTTAAGGCGATATTGCAGTTCCATCTAGATTCTGAGAAAAAGCTGTCAGCGGGAGGTTGTCGGCTCGCAGATATTGGGAAAATCTGTGTCTAGATCGTGCCTGATAGATTTTATGGAGGAAGTAAATAAGGGAGGAGGTAAGTCATAAAATTGACAAAGACACAGATTACAAGCTTGGACTCCCAACAAATCTACAAACTATACACTGTGCAGTAACAGTTACTGTAACACAGTTCTAGAATCTTACAGCACATAATATAACACAATCTACCTTGAATTTTTTCATCAACTGTTACATACCTGACTATGGCCACCATGTTGGTCTCATATAGAGCATGGATGAAAGCTGACAAAGCTACAGCTGCAGGCTAATATAACAGAAAATCAGTTAAGATACAATATAGCATTATTAAACACTTAACACAACTAAGCACTAACAACTGTAACAGAAACTCCCTTGTCTTTCAGAATCTATTGAAGTTATGCTAAAGAAGCATTTCTCCATTATAGGGAGTTCCTCTCAGCCTTATTTCCTGTCAAGTTTTCTTCTTGTCATAAGCCAGCAAAACCCCTTCTGGAACTTACCTTGTGCTGGCAGACAGAAAGAAAACCTGACAAAATAGAAACTTTAAGCCCAATTAAAACATGTAACATACAACTAAAAATATGTCAAAAACATTTGATTGGAGAGTGATCCTTACCTCATCTCCCTCCTCTGCTACAAAACAGCGGACAGAGTCTCCCATGTAGTACTGCCTCTTCACCTGCAAAACAGTTTGTGAGACAAAAACTTCAGTTTACCAGCCAGCTTCTAAACAAATATAACGTTTAAGACACACACCCTGACATGCACAAAATCAATGCATGTATGCACACACTCATCACAATGTCAAACACATGCAGAAACAGTCTAACATTCACACAAATACAGTCACATAGACAGACAAACATGGACAGACACACACATGCACTCACAAACACATACACATGAGTACACACACACACATACACAATGCACACACACACAATGCACATACACACCCACAAACACACACATCCACACACATGAGTCAGTACAAACACAAACACATATTCAAGCATACAGACACATACACAAAATGTCCTGCAAACACACACACACACACACACACACACACACAGAATGATGAAATTCAATGTGCACACTCTATGTCAAACAACACATGCATACCATAGACAAATACACTACTGACAAAGAAATAGAGACTCCCAACTTACATTGTCCGCCCTGGTAAATCCAAGGACATCAAAACACTTAGCATCAGTCTTGAACTTCATCTGGCTCTCATCGTCTGTGCTGAAGGGCACGATGGTGTTCCCATATCTGTATCCTGGTATAAAATGGAAAATAGTCACCGTACAATCATGTACTTGCAGAATTTCTTACTTGTTTCAACTTTCCATACCTCTAGCATGACTGAAATTTCGCTCCTAGTGGTCAGTCCTGCAGTTGCCACCACCTAGGAGGAGTGGGTCATTAACCCTGGTCAGCGAGAGATTGTGTAAACACGGGCTACCATACGGTAATACCTCTACCCTAAGAAAAAATTCAAGCATTATTTAACCTACAATGCCCATTGCTTGGAATCAAAATTTGCCCAGATGATAAAAAACCCTTTAGTTTTACAATTTATTTATTTATGTGTGTGTGTGTGTGAGGGAATATAGATATGCATTGCGAGGGCCAATGCCAATTCTAAATGGATTTCTATTAATATTATTCAATTCTTTTAAAGAAAACTCAAATAAAGATTTGGAAATATTTCAGCTGCTGTGTACCTATAACCTTTTGCCTTAAGTTTATAAAATGTGCTGATGCAACACCTATTTACTTTATTACAACCTACACTGCTGACTAGTGCTGAGGTCATCTACTTTGTGGGGAATCCCCTTACTCATAGTTTGGCCACTGCTACGCACCCAAGAGGTAAGAAAGTACCATTGTTCCAATCCTTGTTTTTTTCTTCTTTCCCACGTTCTAATCAAACTCCATTGATTAGAATACTGAAACATTTTAGCTCCTGGTTTGTGCAGTGTGTGAAGCATCATACATAATACACATTAAGATTATTTCTAGCGTCATACCATTGGTCATACAAGGCTCATGCAAATTACCAATGCTAAGTGCCTCTCACAGAACTTGCCGCCGCGAGTTGGGCGCCAGATTTTCCTTACACTTGTTGACTAGATTTTTTTCTCTTGGTAAATATTTGTTACTTCTGTTGTTATAAAAACGTATGTTTTGGTTGGTAACTAATTACTTACCTTTTCTGTTGAAAGTGATAATTGCTAACTTTTATAGACTGTAAAAGCTGATTTTACTTTGTTTACCTTAGGCATGTGATATTCTACCCGAACAAAGTGCAAATTTCATCATGACGATGTGGCTTGGCCATTGGTCAGTCTTATGAAGGACTTAATTGTGTAACTTAGAGAGATAAACATGCTTTTAACCATGATTGTAATGAATACCACAGTGACTGTTTTCCAGATTGTTATGTATATTTCATTCTTTCTGATCTGTAACATGTTTTTGTGCTCTCATGCAGTTTTTTGTTTGTTTTCAGAATGTTGTTTTGTCAAGGTACAAAGTACAGAGTATTGCTGCTGCAACAGGCCTGAACTTGTTTTTTGCAAATCCAACTGATGCCTTCAGACTTGGCCCAAGACTGTGTACAATTGTGCAAGAGAGTATTGGTATATGGGGTACAAAATTATATAATACATTATACTCAGAACTGTGTGTATGTGTGTGTGTACACTCATCCCTGGCCATTGCTTCTGCCAATCAATATTCTGCATACTGCATACATTACATTATGTAATCAGCCAACATTTGGCAAAAATCTTGTTGACAAATGTGGTGAATTCTAAAACAAATATAATGACACTGATTAAACCTAATACATGTAGATGCAGACCCTACTCAATGTATTTTCCAATACAATCATGTAGGATCTGGTGTAGACACTTATTCTTTATCATTAATATTTATTTAATCTACATTAGACTTTATAGAGAGTAAGCTTGTGTGAAGTAGCAATACTATGCATTGTTTGCTTTCTAGAATTAATGGGATATATTGTAAAAACTAAAGTCACTGTATTTGGTAATTTTTCTACATTATGACTTGAATCTACCTTATCACACAGTCAGATTCACAACGTATGGATACAACTTTATTGTGCCATGACGACGTCTTGAAATACGCGCACTTCGCACCGCCTCTTGAGTTGCCCGCCATTTTATCCAACTTTCTGACGAACCAAGGCGCGCTCTAGAACTTGTTTGGTGGTTTGCTTGAAACTTAAGTTTGTTGAAGGTCCCCGCTATCAGATCTGCGACCACAATCACTGATGGTCTAATCGGAAATCTAAGACTGACTTCCCGGAAGTAAGTGAATTTGGTTGGGGCTTAATTTGCCGTTGTTAATTAGTGCTAGAAATGTAATAAAATGACGCAGATAAGTTGGAAATAAGTTACAAATGTTAATCTGACCTGAGATTTTTAAGTTCAGAACAATTTAGAAATTTTGGTGCCAAAATTTTACAATATATCCCTTTAATATCTATTGGCATCAGAAAATAACACTCTCTTCTGGAATATAGGACAGTTTAAATGCATCATGTTTCTTTTGGACTATCATAGTACTCCAAATACGTTTTGGAATCAATTATAACATGCAAAATGTCTGTGTTTTAACATGTAGGATTCCATTCCATCATGAGGGAAGTTGTCTGGCTACTCCTGCTGTTTCCATGGCTGGTCCTGGGCCAGCTTGGACCATCTTCCTCCATGAGTGAAGCTGCAAAATGTGCTACATATAAATGTCCTGAGTCTTTTGCATTGGATGTGATTATATGTGACTGTTTACCATGTGCCATATGCAATGGTATCTCATACAGCCAGAAACCATATGCATTCTGCTATGCATGTCCAGAGTTTAATCAGGTATCTGCAACAGCAGCTATCCCTAATTTTGAAGTGGATGAGGGTGCACATGGTGGACCATCTTCCTTGACCACTGAAGCTACTACATTAAAATGTCAAGAGTCCTATGCATGGGATGAACATTTGTATGACTGTGTACCATGTAGCATATGCATCTCATACCCCCAGTCACCATTCTGCTATGCATGTCCAGAGTTCAATCAGGCACCTGCAACAGCAGCTATACCTGATTTTGAAGTGGACTTAAAGTCATCTGACAGTGGTGACGATCATTCAATAGGTGAGTACAAGATTCATGTTGAGTATTATTTACAAATAGAGTTCCACGAAACACATACCTTTGCCAAACAATCAGGGGTTGTTATGGAGAATGCCTTTATCAATGATTGTCAGGTTTTATTGATGTATTAAGGTGCCTAGCGGGAATGGGTATTTTTGGTCTTATTTTGTTGATCCTTAATTGGCACGGAAAAGTGATCAGTTCTCCAGTTATTCTGTTGACCTACATAAAGACATAAGCACCACCAAAATAAGGAGGAAAACACCCCTTCACATCAAAATGGACAAACCCCCTCCCATCAATCACTTCTGCCTGAACAAGATAGTGCACAAACAAAGAACATGGCACTTGCAAAGTGAAAACTAATAAACAATGTGTCAACAAAAATAACATCTATGTTTGCTGACACGCAAATATACAAAAGTAACGGTCTCCTCTGTCAGCACTGGAACACCAGTGCTGAAGTGGTCGTCAGCACTGGAAGTCCAGTGCTGAGGCAGCTTCAGCACTCGTAGCCCTCCTGTCAGCACTGGAAACCGAGTGCTGAGACTACAATCAGCACTGGATTTCCAGTGCTGAGGACGTTTCAGCAGTCTGGAAATCAATGATTCCCGAAAGGGCTATATCTATCACATTCACACAATTCAATAAAATCACAAAGTCATGGCTTTTTTGGATTCTTTGATGAAATAAAGCTGTTGTTGTCAATGTCATGTGTAATGTCAATCTCCGCCAAACAAGGTATCAAGGGGCAAAGTTTATTGCAACTTCTTGCCTGTGGGCTAATTGCAGGTAACATAAGAGATTCAAACAGTGTAAAAACAATATTACAAGTGTCTACTCTAGTCTAAAGCTAGTAAAAGCTAGTGCCACGCAAGATTAGATAACACTCACAGATATATCTAAGTCTAAAGGAAATAACTCAGACAGCCGTACGGACGCATGCTACACGAATATTACGTTCAGCACTGGAACGTTACAGTGCTTTATAAACGTCAGCACTGGAAGCCCAGAGCTGAAGTTTTTACAGCACTGGAGTACAGCACTGGTCTTCCAGTGCTGAAAAGTTCCCAAGCACTGGTAAATCCAGTGCGTAACCCGTTACTTTTGTATATCAACACTCAGTTCCGGTGCTGACGGCGGTTTCAGCACTGGGTAACCAGTGCTGAATGCGAGTTCAGCACTGGTACCCGAGTGCTGATGGCAATTCAGCACTGGAAAACCAGTGCTCGGAGAAGTTCAGCACTGGAAATCCAGTGCTCGCATTGGGTTCAGCACTGGAATTCCAGTGCTGAGGGAGCTTCAGCACTGGAACAAGGCCGTTCAGCACTGGAAAACCAGTGCTCACGGTTCTTCAGCACTGGAAAACCAGTGCTGAGGCCGATTCAACCCACTGGAACACCAGTGCAGAACCCATTACTTGTATATACTTGCTGCTGACACAAATATGTCATCAACTACACAAGTCTGGGCCACAGATGTGGTTAGACACTGAGCACTGACTGTCCAGAAAAGAGGTCGCCTTCAGGATTTAGAAATTCTTCTAATTATCATGTAAATGAAGCCCCAATTTGCATACAATACATTTCAGGATTTTAATCATCACCTAAGGTATGTACATACCAAAAATAATGCAAATCCACCAACCCCTCCTTGACTTATTCTCTTCCAAAGATAACAACAAAATCACTCACTACAGTTCAAAACAAGCCGTCAGGGGGCCAAAACTTACACGACTTACTCCCTGCCCAAAGACGTATCCACTACCCAAAAATCCTAGACCTGCCACTTGAGGATAACTTTAACGCCAACTTCGACACTCCGCTGCAGTACCGCAACTTGTCGCCAGGACGCCCATTATTGAACTTGACCGTCGTTTTCCAAACCCTTAAATAACTACCAAATATAATGCAAAACGATCCACAGCGTCAAAAGTTATCTTGTCCGCAAATACACACACACACACACTCACCCCGCTGCACTCACGACAGAAAGTGCCAGAAGTACCATTTTCGTACAAAACCTTGTTATACGCAACCGCTACTCAAATACCAAATATCGCGACATTCCATCCACAGCTGCCCAAGTTATATGAGATTGACCTACATACTGGGACACACAAAAATTTTCCCACCAAAACATAACCTTCTTGGCGAAGGCAATAAAGGTCTACACAATTACTGTATGTAATGGTAATGGTTGCCTATAGCTAGTAGCACTACATAACAGTTACTGTAAGACTTAGTATAATTTCAACAGTAGCAGTCAATTTGCTTCGATCTTGAAATCAGCTGACTAACTCTAAGTAACTGGTAAATAGTTAGGACTTGCTGTGTCTTTATACTTATAATACATAAAAAATGTGTCCAGAGCGCTACGCAAGGTCGTTGTTCCATGTACACTTCATATCAGAGTCGTTTGAGGTTTTTTTAGGTGTCAGGCAGACCCTAGAAAAAAAATCAATTGTTGTTGCTTATCCTGGTGCTAAACATATAATATTATGCTGAGACTAATTTTTTTCCATCATTCCAAAATATAAAAAAAGGAAACTTTTTAAGGCTAATTGTCTACAAAAACTCAAAGTCTTCTGTCTTTTTTCTTTTTTCTCCATGACATTGTGTCATGCACTACAAAATCCTTTTTCAATGTCAAAGCAACTTTTTCCACAGGTCCCCTTATGGATGTATTGGCAGCAACTGTTGCAATTGCAATTTTGGCAACCTTGAGTATAGCGGTCGTGTGCATCAGAAAGCAGTTGGTACAAAGAAGGGAGAGGTAAGATATAACACATTTCAATTATCAATTAGAGAATCAATATTTTAATTAAAATTGTACCTGTTCCCATATGCCACTTCAATGTGAGCGTCAGATTCTGTTGTCTACATTTAATATATACACAAAATTTTTTTTTTCTTTTTTTTTTTCTTGTTTTCTTTAATATGAAGAGAAAAATTTTCTTCTTATGAATCTGTGAAGAAAATTCAAGGACATTAAGAAACCCTGAGAAATAGTTTGTTTTCTTTATTTCTCAAGACAGTGCAGAGGCAGCGGCAGGAAATTTCGTCTGGGGGGGGCGAACTTTTGCTGACAGAAATTTGCAGTAGGCGCTACCTGTCGTGCCGGAGGCACAACCATCCTAGGGGGGTCCGGGAAAATTTGAAATCTTGACCCTCTAAAACGCCATTTCCTACGTTTTGACGGACAAATTTTGCTGCTAGACTAAGCTAAGTTTGATGGCAATTCTGTTAGAAAGACACATGGTTTTAGCGAGGGCGATGGCCCCCAAATATTTTCACAATTTCGAGTACCGAACGTGCGAGCTGTCGCAAGGTTGGTCTGGTGAAATTTCGAAATCTGCACCCTCTGAAATGCAATTTTCTGTATTTTTTGGGACAAATTTTGCTGGCAGACTATGCTAAATCTAATGCCATTTTTGTCAAAGAAAGAAATTGTTTGAGGGCGATGACCCACACAAATTTTCACCATGTCGTTGTGAGCGCCCGAGGCGCAAGTCATCGCTAGGGAGGTCCGGAGAAAATTTTGAAATCTAGACCGTCTGAAACATAATTTCCTGCATTTGGGGGCCACATTCTGCTTGTAAACTACAAATGTAAGCTAAGTACGATAGTAAAATTCAGTTAAAAAGATTTTTGAGAGCGATGCTCCCGCAACATATTGTCCTGCGCCAAAGACGCGGGCCGTCACAAGGGAGGTCTGGCAAAATGTTGATATCGGGACTCTCAGAAACGCCATTTCTTGCATTTTGGGGGGTACATTTTGCCGTTAGCTTGATTTAATGAAATTTCCATCATAAAAAAGTACACAAGGTTTCAGCTTGTTTTTTGGGGGGCGACGCCCCCCCCCCCCATATTTTCCGGGGGGGCAGCCACCCCCCCTGCCCCCCGGTGCCGCTGCCACTGCAGTGAAGAAAGTATTTCTGTCATGATACTAATGCAAACAGGAATTTTCTAGAATGTAAATACAGAATCATTGAATGTTTATTTAATCAACAAATACATGGTCATTGTATCTTGGCTTTTGGAAATATTTAATGTCTTTTAATGCTTTTAAATCAAGCAAAGTATTTTTTTTTCATAATGACCAAAGCTGGCATTATTAGATTAATCAATTAAATCAATCATATTGAAGTTATGAGTGTTTCTTGCAGGTCAAAAAGAAGAATGCTTGATCGGCATGGAGACAAGAAACAATATAATAATTATGCACCAGAGAAACAACGTGCAATAGGGATACAATGTGCATCAGAGATAGACTATCCTGATCCATGGTTTGATTATACTGCTGCTGGAGTCCCTGACGCAGGGGTAGACTATGCACCTGAGAAACAATATTATGCACCAGAGAAACAATATTATGAACCAGAGAAACAATGTTATGAACCAGATTTTTTCAGCAATGCGAAATCAGTCCAAACACAAAACACAAATGCACAGATGCGACAGAAAAGTGTCAACTTTGTGCCAGACGGAAACATGTCTGACTCCAATTCTGACAAAAACATTGGAAAGTCTGGAACATGTAGTTCCACAACAGTTAGTGGAAATTGTACAAAATTTAATCATTTAACACAAAACACATGTGAACAGACATTTGCATCAGGAAAGAAAAGTGTCCAATTTGAACCAAACAATATCATGTCTGGATCTGACCTTCGTGAGACTACAACATGTTCCACAGCAGACAGTGGATATAATAGTACTCCCATGGCACCATTTAACAGTGTGATACAAATGATCCAATGTGAAGAGGAAAGTTATGATGAGAGCACTGATTCTGTGTGTAGTAAGAGCAACATTGCTACATCTGGTTGTAACTCACTTGTTTTCTATGCGGAAGCTCTTATTGGCAAAAAAGGTGGTATTCTAATGCTTCCTAATGCTGAGACTTCTCTACTATTTAGTCCACATTCCATCTCCAACCAGATTGACATTACCCTGGAAATACTGCATAACCCAGTTGTACTGCCTGACTTAGAGGAAGATGAGACTTTAATCAGTCCTTTTGTATGCTGTGGTCCTTGCTGGACCTTCCACAAACCTGTGCTATTAACATTTCCTCACTGTGGTATATCTGACACAAATGACTTCACTTTACTTGTCAGTGAAACAAGCAGCCAGCAAGTCCCAAATTGGGTAGAAGTTAGCAATGCTACCCCGGGTATTGAGTACTTTGTCCGGGACAGTGAATGCCTTGTGTACACCAGCCATTTCACAGGGTTTTCTCTAAAGTCTAGGGGCCCCAAGCAAGTTCGTTTACTTGCTTTTTCCAGCATGTCTGACAACTTGTACAGGCTTAGGGTCTACTGCATCAATGATACAAAAGATGCCATTGATCGTATTACCAAAGAAGAACAGAAATTAGGGTTCAAGCAGACAGATCCTGGGCTGTCCATGACGTTCCTTAACAATAAGAAGGACATTCAACTGAGGGCAGACTTAGAGACACCAGGTTGGAAGTTTCTAAGTTCACAAGAGCATGTGATCAACTACAGTTCAGTTCAGGGAAAGAGTGATGGTAACTTTGTGATGTTCAATCTTCAAGGAGAACCAGACACAAAGATCCTATCCCTTAGCATCTGTGCTTCTCAGGAAGGCAACCCAGACTCCCTAAAATATGGTTTTGGTGACGTGTTTCCAGTTAGATGTGATCATAGAGGTGCATGTAACTGTAGGACACAATTGCAGGTTTGCATGGTGCAGTCTGATACTGGCACAAAAAAACAGGCAAGAGCGTCTATTCTGAACACTCTAGGAAGCCACAGAAATCTCACCATCCCACATAAGCTTCGCACACAGCTTTGCATCAAACTAGACCCCCTAAAAGAGCGCGGTGATGACTGGAGAAGTCTTGCGAGTGACCTGGGCCTTGACGAGTTGATTGAATATTTTCGTTCAAAGGGAAACCCAACTGAACTGGTTCTCCAAGAGTTTGAGAAGTCTGAGAAAACCTTGAAAGATCTATGGGGTATTCTGATAGGCATTGAGAGGCCAGATGCAGCTTCTTTGGTAGATGAGTACATTGGTAAGCTGCCCTCTCCTAACAGTGATAGTGGGGTGGGGAGTCCTGATACAGATCGAGAGGCATCAGGGAGAGATAGTACTCCTTCTCCTGACATAAGGTTCTTTCCAAATGGCCCTTCAGGAGCAGGCCCACCACAACATGTGCATTATGGAGGGTCTGTTCCTTCGCAGGATTTGTACAATTCTAGTCAAGACGCTATTTCCCAGGCCAACTCTCCACAGTTTTTGCATGGTGGAGGGTCTGTCCCTTCTGAGGATTTGTATAATTCTAGTCAAGCTACTAGTTCTCAGACAAGCTCTCGACAATACTGTGGTGGCTCTGTCCCTTCCCAGGATTTGTACAATTCTAGTCAAGATGCTAGTTTTCAGACAAGCTCTCAACAATACCTGCATTGTGGTGGCTCTGTCCCTTCCCAAGACTTGTACAAGTCTTCTCAAGATGCTACGTGTATTTCTCAGACAAGCTCTCCACAATATGTGCGCTGTGGAGGGTCTGTACCCTCAAACGAATTGTACAACTCCTGTGCAACTGAACCAAAGCTGATTGAAGCAACTGGAAATATGCAGGCCTTGGCACTTAATGTTAACAGCGCAGACAGGGAGAATGATGAGCCAGGAAATGGTGAGGCTCAGGAAAATGGGATTGGTACAGATGACTCTGTCAGATCCCAAGATATCGAGCAGAGCACTAAGGTTATGGTTGTTACTGGTCCGGAACTTAGGCGTCTTCTAGATGGCCTTCGTGAGACAGAAGTCTAGGTTGACAACACAGTGAAATTTGTCATTTGAAAGATACTGAGTTCTTTGTACATAATGCACCTCTTACTACTTTACATGTCGACATAATACAAAATTACATGAAGAATAAATTCAGATCTTTAAACAACATATTCTGTGTCTTTTATTCAGTGACTTAGGATGTTATACACACTTTTATAGACAATTTTGTTGATGATGTTACAGAAAAAAATGTCATAATTTTATGCAAAAGTCTCCCCATATATGACTTACGAATGTAGATGGAATGTGGACTTTAAAAACTGAGAAGATTGCAATAAGGGATAGCATTTCGTTTTTAAGTAATGGTGAACAGGCCTTTCCATCAAATATCTCATTTCATTGCACAGTGCCTTTTGCATTGTATATACATACAAGAAGATACATGTATTGTTAACTTTTAATTATCTGTTTTTTTGTCTTTGATAAGTTAGTGCTTTTTGTGTGATAATGTATTAACTTGTTGAAGTGTGAGTCACAGTGTATTGATTTACTCAAGTTTGTTTTTGTATCCAATTTGTACCACTCTGTCTCTGAATTTGTATACACTAGACAGTTTAATTGGTTTTATAGAATTATTATACATTAAGGTTAATATAATTCAATTTATACCACTTGTTTCTGTAACTTTATATACTCAAGGGTTACAGGTAACAAATGGGCATAAATCATATTACTTTGCTTGTATAATACAGCTTAAGTTTGTAGTTCTTGATATAAGATACTTGAAAACAAAACTGCTACTAACTGACTGTGTACAGTAATTGTAATAAGACAAAGTTTTTTAGCATGCACGTAACATACATTCCCATAATTCCACCAGGTGTCATTATACCGTCACCTCAAAAAATGTTGTTATAAAGGCCTTCTCAAGATTGTCTCCAACACCTAAGTATCTGAATTGTATTACATTTAGGATATTTAACATTCGGTGTTCAAGACAATTTTAGACCTCTATACTAAGTTTTTTGAGGTGGCGGTATTATGGCACCCGGTGGAATTATGATAGTCGATGTTAGATACTGTGATTCTATATGTGTGTGTTGACAAACTGAGTAACAGCTAGGACATTGTAGATAAAGTGAAGATGGCTTTGTATGGCAGAAAAGAAGCTTTTATACAATATCATTGTAACCTGAATTCCCCTGCTTTTTTTTACATAATTATGACTTACATTGTATTACTGAGTTAAACATACATTGTATATTTCTAACAGTAACTGCTGTATACATATATAACGTTACACAATGTATCTCTAGTCTGTAGATTAAAAAAAAGGGCTGTACATGATGCAATTATGATGCATATCTTGTGTTTGTGCATTTGTGTAAATGTTTACGCATGACAAGTGCATGTGCATGCTTGTGCATTTGTGTGTGTCGGTGTGTGTTTGCGTGTTGTGTGTGTGTATTTGGTGTGTGTACAATGACTTAAAAATACAGAGCAGCCAACTATCCCAAACCTGACAGGCTCAAATCCCCTCCTCCCCAAATGGAAAGAAAAAGACAGGAAAATAAAGTTGGTCCGTACCGTCAATGGTGGACTCCACCGGAGTCTCCTCATCATCGTTAAGTCTGTGTTCATGAGTCGTGTGGATGTCGTCTTTGCTCAGCGTGCGGGCATGGACTTTCTTAAAGGAGTTGGGCTTGCACTCCTTAACCTGGTAGGAAGACACAAGAAATACTATTCAAGCAAAGAAGTTATAATTACTACAAATAGGTATCATCTTAGGAGCCTTTTGATCAAACTTTATTTATCCATGTAAAACTCAAATCTTCTTACTGACTGCTATATTCATTGAGGTAATGAGGCGAGAGGTAAGGGTCAGACAAAATACTATTTGAGTTTTAGTCAATTGATAGAGGATGCTCTCCTCTTCAGCATCATCGCATCTTTCTTTCCATCTCAAAAATATGATTTTGATCAGCAAATCTGTTGTAATATATGTATCATTGGATGTAATGAAAAATTAGGGAAAAAAGATCTATAAGTTTGTACAGGTATGAACACAAAACCCAGGGCAGGCTAAAAGCAGTATAATGTTTCGTGTGAGAAATTTTTGCCTTACTCTGATGAACCCTCGGACTGGAATCTTGAGGTTTGTCCCGACCTCTAGCATGACCTTCCAAGGAGCGGCCCGCACGTTTCGCTTCTGGAAGAAACTCAGCATCTGCAGGGCCTCACTGGAACAGTAGAGGAAACAAAGGTTATAAACTTAATAACCAATGTTACACTGCAGGCCACATTGGTTGTAGCATCAGACTATATATTTGCCTTTATAACCTTAGTGCAGACTGACTGGCATGCAAGTTTGTTTCTGTATGCGTTTAAAATTGACAGTTTCCTTCGCATACTGCCAGACATTTGAGATCCTCCAAACTTACATGATATGCACATCATATACGAGCTAGATGTCCTAATTTTCAATGCTAGTTTCTCAGTTCTGTCTTCTCATTCACATATAGAAGCCATTTAATTGTCTATTTGCCAGGATATTTTGTGCAATTATATATAGGTGCAATAATGTGAAGTTATCCAGGTGGAACGCACCGGTTTGGGATTTTGACATTTCGTGCAGTGTGTGTTAATCCATTGTGCAATTAACTGGCTATTTTATACATGTTCTGTTGTTAAGGAAAGGGATAAACACGAGATGCTTTCTTCCTGATTATATTTGTAAAAATGGAAATAGGAAAATTTTTGAAGCTTCTGATAGCACCATCTACATCATACTGAAGTAGGTTTGCCCTTAAACTGACCTCTCGGAGTACGCAACCCCGTCGACCTCCTCGATAACATGGCGGATCAGCGCTGTGCCTGCCCGCTGCTGGGGCGTCCGCTCCTTCCTGGGGGGTCCGGCCCCGTTCTGGTCAGGCATGTCGCCATCTTCATCATCATCATCAAGGGACAGCCCACTGAAGGTCAACAATGGATACAACTTATAACAATGAATGGTTTTCTGCTTTTGCGATAACCTTATATTTTTTGTTTTTAACTCTCTATATGACATTTAGGCACTTGATATAATATAAGAAAGCTCTGTTTTACATGTATCTTATTTTTCTAGCCTGTTCATACTCATGGAGAGTGAGTGAGTAACTAAGTGAGAGAGAGTGAGAGTGAATGAGTGAGTGTGTGATTGAATGAATGAGTGAATGAAAACAAGTGAGTAAGCATGAATGAATGAGTGAATGACTGTATGTGTGAGAATGATGAAAGAGTTGGAGTGAATGGTTAAATCAATGAAAGAATAAATACATGTAGAAGAATGAATGAATGATGGGTAAGTTGATGAGTGAGAGAATGGATAAGTGAATAAGAAAATGAGAGTTGATGAGTGATGAATGAGGGAATAAGAGAGTGAACAAGGGAATGAATGAGTCAGTTCTGACTCACATGAGGTTGAATTCACACTCCAGTGCCTTCATCCCGTTGATGACTCCCTCCAGCTGATCGTCTGTAAACTCTCCCGCCAGGTTCGAGAACAGGACGATTCGCTTTGTCTCAAACTTCTTTCCCCTGCCACAAACAAACAAACAAGTCCAAACAGGAACTGTTATAACAACCTGGTTTTCCATGAGAAATATTTAACTAAATCAAATAGTGTATGTATCAAATCAGAATTGTTCGTACTCACATGGTTTGGTTCCGCACTAGGTCTAATGCCACCACAATGGCATCCACAACTGAAAACTGTCAAGGATTGTAATGATTATTTTCCTCCACTTGACATGACCTTATTTAGATCCACACTTAGCCTTTTATACTATCTTATGCTACCATAGGATCTGCTCAGAGATAACCTTTTTAGTCTGAATTTCTGGGCAAATATCTGTTTGGGGAGCCTTAGATTGCCCCATTATTACTTCATTTTTAAAAAAAGATTTTAGCCAGGGAGTAATAAATCACTACCAGTACATTTGAATGAAAAATATAGCTTTGAAAACATCTTAATGCTTTCCTATTCCTTTGTCAAATTTGCCAAAGGATACAGTCAGCGGACACGGGCCCTGGAACAATGTCATTCTTCACAAACTCGAGCAGGTCGAAGTCAGGCTGTCCTAGCGGCCGCGCTACCGTGATGTTCAGGTAACTCTCGTCGTCTGTTCCTGCCAGCTCATTGGCTGTTTCCTGGGTACCCAGCAGGATGAGCGCGACCTCGTCCTTAGACTGGGAGAACATCTGGGGAGAAAGATAAAGGTTAGGTCAAGGTGATAACAGTGAAGATCAAAGTAAAGCTGTAGTATAGACTATATAGACATAGGTTCTAGGAGTAGGAGTCCATGGAACTATGCAGAAGACTTTATCCTTGAAGAATTTAAGTAGTCAAGTAATAGTACTAACATTGGGAAAAATTTCATCATTTGATCACTATGCTGAGACCAGTTAATAAGTAGAACCTTGTACTAAAAAGTCACACGGTCTGGAACACCTGTATCAGCCGTTATCGCGGCCCAGGTATGACCAGTGACCACAATCTCAAGTGGTGTTATAATTTCTATTCTAGGATAGCAACCTGTTTCTGATACAACAAAAGACCACTGTCTCCTTTAGAAGACAGACCTCTCACCTTTCTCTGCAGCAGCATGGAGATGGCATCCTTGGCGTTTTCCAGGGGGGTGACATGTCCAGGGGGGGCCTGCGCCATGAGGGGGCCAACGTCAACCACCAGCACCATGGCTTCCTGTAGGGGGGTGGGATGAGGGAGAGCGGTGGTGAAGATCAATGAGGGTTTAGAAATAAGTACTTACCTGGTCCAATGAATATTATAAAAGCATAATGATTATCAGGTGGAGGACAGGAGGACCAAGGTGTCATATTTTTGCAATTTAAGTTTATTTCTTCTTATTTCCCTTGAGCCCCTTTCATTCAACATGTTTGAATGTGAATGCACAGAAATCATTATCAGTTAGTATCACATATCATAATTTATTACAACTTCATAATTTCTCGGTTTGTGTGTGCGTGTGTGTGTGTGTGTGTGGGGGGGGGGTGCGGTGGTGAAGGAATGCACATAATTGTTCCGAAAATGAGTTTATATCATTACCTTTCCTTTGTCGCTTGCTACTTGTACAAAGGTGATCATACTGTGCAAAGAACGCTTTAACGTGCTTGATCATGCCATGACACCAAGGCGTACACATGTATATTTGATTGGACTGCATCTTTGTGGTGAAATATACTGCATTTTAATATACAATCGTTGTGCAATAAACTTGACTTGACTTTATAGGATCTGACTCGATTCATGGATGCAACATTACCTTCGGACTACCGGCCATTCTGGTACCACCTTCAGACGATCCTGACGGCGTAAGAAATCTCAGAAGTACTAGTAAAGCTGGAGCTCAAACTGCAGATCACCGTCTTCGCGCCAAGCCCAACCCGGAAGTAAACATGCATAGGCATGCCCTTGCTCTCGTCCTCAGAGTACCATACGCATGATATCCTGGAAACGACAGGTCACCTCGGGTTAGATTTTGACCTGTGAACCCGGAAGTAAAACATTAGCTCCGCCCACACATGTGTTATTCAACACGTACGTGAACTTTGTAGTTGGAAGGAAAACTGTTGGATTTGATCGGTGATTCATTTGATGAAATATTAGTTTAGCAATTTGGCAACATGTCTAATGCATAGGAAAACGTGGGTCGTTTTTGCTTGTAATTTTTGACTTTTCTAAGCCGATTTCTGGTTTGTTTCCCACGAAGATTTCATAACTCGGATCCGATACGTTGCGAGTCTGTTTTCCATATGTTACGTCAAGGAGGTTAAACGGTCCTTGGTTACATGAAAAGGCGGTACGTGCTCTCAGGATCGTGAACTTCACAGCGTCTGAAACTTCCTGAATTTTAAGGTAACAATAGACTTTCTTTTTCGTTTCCTCTGTGTGGAAGTTATTGATGTGATTCGTCTTTAGCAACAGTGTTTTGTGACTTGTGTAAAGTTCTAAAGTATTGCAAATCATGACTAAATGCATATGCGTTATTTTATTTTGTCCCACACTAGGGTGTTTCTGAGTGTCCCCCACCCCCTTCCCTCAACTGTCTGTACATAATTGTTTACGAGATCATGTGTGAGTTCTGATATGCATAGATCTAAAAATCTTAGAATGGGTTCATGGAAAACTTGGGGCTGGCTAGGAGGTCAGGTTACAAGGCTATAGTAATGTCCACTCTCATGATTCCCCCTGCTTGAGCTGAGTAACATTTGTTGTATTGAGCACCACATTATCTTGATGCTCCTATGTCAAAATAGTATCATTGATATTTTCCTATCCTTGCCCCTAGATGACGTCAGTGGCCGTGATTGGAGGTGGGATCTCAGGTCTCTCTGCTGCCTACTACCTCAGCAAGGCTCCACACCTGGTCAACAAGGTCAGTGTTCTCAGTTATTATCTGATTCCCCAAACAACCACCTGTGACCAGCTGAATGACCCTTTCTCAGGGTATCATAATCTTATGGTCACATTTGAGACAGCATATGGTTCACCCTGCTAAAGCTTACACAAAGCTGCAGCACTGTAAAGCATATCCATTTTCCTGTAATGCTCTGAGGAATTAGGGTGACAGATGCTTCAGCCAAAATGCTATCAGTGGATTATGTTCTGGTATGTGGGCAAAGTTATTTAAAAAACCCTGAATGAATTACCCCAAAGATTCATGGATAGATAGATGAAGTAGATAAAACTATATTCACTCGTATATGTCACATTTTTTTGTTTGTTTTATCTCCACAGATTGTTTTACTTGAGGGAAGTTCTCGCCTTGGTGGCTGGCTCCAGTCCACCAGGACAGAAGAAGGGGCGATATTTGAGCATGGACCTCGCAGCCTCCGAGTGGCGGGAGAACCAGGGGCAAACATCCTTGGGATGGTGAGGACTTTCACTTTTGGTTACCATAAGACAATTAAATCTGTTGGCAGTATGTTTCATTGCTATGTGTTATGTTTGTATGTATGAGCATACTTTACTTGAGAAGCTGTGGATGATACTTTGTGTCTGAGGACTTTCACTTTTTATGACCTCTGCCAAGATGGTAGTGTTTTTGGTGGCGTTTGATGATATGTCTGTGTTTTTGCAGTGAACACAAAATAAGATTCTGTGGATGGATTGAATACATTACTATTAATTTTTTTTACCCATGTTGTCGCTTTGTAAGCCTGCAATATTATCATGCCATATACTGTTTGTATATGCCAATATAGCCTTGGGTAATCATTATATTCTATTTCCTTAGCATATGACCTTCAAAGTTTAAAGTGTGACCTTGAGAATGTTCTATCTCCAGGCAGATGACCTTGGGTTGTCAGACCAGATCCTGCCTGTCCTTCCGAGCCACGAGGGAGCAAAGAACCGTTTCATCTACGCTGGCGGGAAACTTCACAAACTGCCCAGCAACTTCAGGTTGGAGTAAACAATAATATTCCTGCTTTACTTCATTATTTTGCCACACCTGGGGCCATTACTGTCGTATTGAGGTCACCTGAGTGGCGCTGAATGGCAGCTCGCTCCAGACACTTACAACAGTCGTATTGAGGTCACCTGAGAGTCACAAATAGCAGCTCGCTCCAGACCCTTACGATTTAGCCCCACCTATTGTAAGCTCCTCGCAATTCAGCCCCTGGCTGGCAATTCTTTCTCTCCATGGTCATTGTTGTGGTCTTCCCGTGTAACTTGCCTTCTTCCATTCTCTCAAGGTCACTATTCCGTTGTAATCTTTTAAATCTTTGTGTCCTATACACTCTGTATCCCTAGCCTAATTCTTAGCTGCTCAGTTGACAGATTTTGAATGGTCAAATTGTCTGTTTATACAAAAAAGTACTAGTTGTTTTGCTTCCCATCCAGAGGCCTGTTCAGGAGGTACGAGCTGTTTGATAACCAGTCTCCTGCCCTGATGGGTCTGAGGGAGCCGTTTGTGAAGGGTCGGGAGGAGGAGGGGGATGAAAGTGTGCACAGCTTCTTCTGTAGGAGGTTGGGGAAACAGGTAAGGTTCTTCATCTGTGACTTGAGTTAAGCGTTTACAGAGAACGCCATTGACTAAATGATCAATCAATTGAAGAAGACTGCAGTGAAATAGTTGAAGATTCAATACACTTTCTTGTGTCAGGCTAAATTCTAGTTAGGTAGACTCTGCCCCCCCCTCCCCAGTTTACAGAGAATGCCATTGACCCATATGATT